>JAODLD010000030.1:17811468-17836253 GCA_026781065.1 Mormyrops boulengeri | reverse complement strand
CCCCCCCCCCCCCCCCCCCCCCCCCCCCCCCCCCCCCCCCCCCCCCCCCCCCCCCCCCCCCCCCCCCCCCCAACTTACCACTGCATGAAGGCATACTGCACCTACGCATTCTAATATCTGACTAGACTTGATCATTTTAATGAAAGATGCCTTAGTATAATCAGGGGGGTACCTATAAATTCTGGGCCCCACTACAAAATGTCATGTCAGGCCCCCATCCGATTTGACAAGGGCCCCTGTTAAGTGCTGGGCCCCTGAATCTGCCAGAGTGTCCATGCCCATCCGATGCCCCTGGGTATAATATTCAACATGGCTCTGAGGGCGTATTCAACACTGCATGAGGGTGTCCTGCAGAGGGGCTCGGGGTGCTGTTACCTGGCACTGCATGAGGGTGTCCTGCAGAGGGGTTCGGGGTGCTGTTACCTGGCACTGCATGAGGGCGTCCTGCAGAGGGGCTCTGGGTGCTGTAACCTGGCACTGCATGAGGGAGTCCTGCAGAGGGGCTCTGGGTGCTGTTACCTGGCACTGCATGAGGGCGTCCTGCAGCAGGCCTCGCCACTCCTCCAGTGAGGCGCCCAGCTGGTCCCACCGGTCATTCATCTCCTTCAGCTGGCCCCGCAGCTCCATGGCCTCGTCCGTGTCCGACTGCAGGAACTCGGCACTGCACAGGTTGATGGACAGGATGATGGCTTTACGCTGGTCCAGGGCCTTGTGCAGCTCCTGCGAGGGGGTACAGCAATCCAGCAAGTTTTTTCCCTGAGCATCAATCAAGGTCATAGGTTTGGTTTTAACATTACTAGGGACCAAGGGCGAAGGTGGGGGGGTGGGGGGGCTCACAGCAGGGTAGAGGGTCAGTAAATCGTTGTGAATTTTGCATAATCTTATGATAAGTTGCTCTCAGTAAAATTTGCAGAGTGGGGCTGGGGTCCCCCATTTTGCATTTCCCCCCCACTTCGAGTAGGGACCACATCAACCCGAAACCCTCAACCCCCCTAAACACACATGGTGCTCCCACAGTAATAGCGGGGACATGTCTCAAATACCCAAATCTATATCCTGGCTTCAGGCCAACAGTACCCTCTACAGTGCTCCCCCACCCACCACACACCTTGAACTTCTTGATGCGCTGCTCGATGGTGTCGATGTCCGTGCCAACGTCCAGGCCGCGCAGCTGCTCCAGCTCCTCCGCCGCCCGGCTCAGCCACGCCCACACATTGCCCACATCCGACTTGAACTGCTGCCACTGCTGCAGGTTCTGCTTCATGCGCAGCTCCTTGTTGAGTGCTTGGGCCTGGATCAGTTCCCAGCGCTCGATCACGCCTGAGGTACAAATACATAGTGATGGGCAAATGAAGCTTCATGAACCATTTGCAGTATTTTTGACCTCTAGATGGTGCTCTTGGTTTGATTTGGGGCATGCTTTGAGCCCTTTTATGAGCAGAGAGCACCATCTAGTGGGGTCAGAAAATACAGCAAACGGTTCATGAAGCTTCATTTGACCCATGGGCTGTTTGCACTTTGCACTGCACAGACTACATTGGCGGTTCACCCTGCCCTCGGGTAACCAGTATTAAAGATGGACATAACTTCTGCTTACTGGTAATGGCATTTTTATGCTTAATCATTAATGGAACAAGCTGGAGGGGCTTGGGGCATGTGTGTCTTCACCTGTCAGTGTCTTTTGAAAAATCACTCACCGGAGGTCTGGGTCTCCGCGCTGTTGGGGTTGAAAAGCCCAGAGTGTCTGTCGCCCTCTTCCTTCAGCTCAAACCCGACCCTCTTAACGGTGTCTATGCTACTCCGGCACTCACCCAGGAGACGCATCTGAGGAAGAAGGTGGGGCCGGATCACGGGGTTGCCATGGTTATTGCCTCAGCAACAGTGACATCATCTCAGCTGGCTAATCACAGAGAACTGGGTCACAGAGTCCCAACACAGTGTACTGCGTTACAGCACACTGCACACACACACACCTGCACACACATGTGGTGAGCTGTCTTATACTAAACACACTGAAAAACAATCAACCTAACTGACAACCAGTTTGGGATCACTTCCCATTGTAGTCGTTTACGAGTCACAAAAATAGAGTTCAAGTCAAGTCATAAATCTCCATTGTGGTCCCACTTAGAGATTACTATTTATCAAAAATTTAACTTTTCAAATGTTTTTGAAGCAATACATTTTTTGTAATAATTTAAGACAACACTACACGCCGTACACGGGGCACAATGAAGAGGTGGCGGCAGTTTTTAAGCTGTAAGAAAATACAGCTTGACTTGGAAGGGTATGTCAGAAACGAAAAGGTGTTTTTGGGACATATTTGCTAAATTATCAGATTTATGGCAATCTATGCCAATCTGTATCACTGTATAACAACACAATGTATATATAATTTATGACAAAAGTTATGCAACATCTATTTCTAAGTGGTGCCTTCTAATGTAAAATAAAACTCGGAATAACACTCAGAATATCCCGCGCTTTGTCAGATCTGGTCCACAATCTACTGGCGAAACAGAAAAAGTGTGTTGTTTGTTGATATCACCTGACATCACGCATCTGCGGCTCCAGTTCCTATGCCCTATGCACAACCACACACCTTTATGGTTTGGGGAGTGTTGTACACTCAATACTTCGCATGTGTAGAAATTTCAACAGAGTCTTAACTCCTATTGTTCAAGAGTTTTTCAGTTCAATGAGTCTGAGTCAAGTCCGAGTCAAAAAGTAACAAGTTGCAAGTCGACTCAGAAGTCAACTTAAGAGCAACTCGAATGCGACTCGAGTCCGAGTCCAAATTCAAGTCCCCGTCTCTGGGTCATACATAAAAACCTATTTGATGACCATTTCAAGACAATATAAAGATCATTTTATGTCAAATGGCAAAGGAGATTTGTAGTAAGTTTGTAACAACGCCCTAGCCTACACTCACATAGCCCATATACATGGTGTCCAGCTCGGGGCCGGTCGGCGTCCGGCTCCGGATGATGTTCTCCGTCTGCTGCAGGTGGAAGCGGCTGGTGTCCAGAGCCTTATCTAGCTTCCGGATGTGCGTCTCCAGGGAGCCGGCCTCACCTGTCCGGGGGGAAAGGTTTGGTTACGCTCACCCGAGGTCAAAGGTGGAAGAACATTCCACACAAGAAAGGTATAACAATGGTAGAATGTTCACTAACCACAGACATGCCACTTAAAAGACTCACAGAGGTCCAGCCCAAAGGCATAAGCGAACTAAGCGGCTGTTTACGGCCCAGGGGCCACCTGGGGGCCCCCCATCTGATCAGCGTGTGTTTGTGTATGTTGGGGCAATGGGCCCCAATTTCAGTTTTGCATAGAGCAGCATTATTATAGTTTTGTTTTTTTAAATGTATTTTTCTTTTATTATTATTTTCAATTTTCATTTGAATCCAGGTATTTTTAGTTAGCTTTTGGTGTGATTTTCTAAGGACCTCCTGCCAGGAAACACAGCAGGAAACACAACAGCAAAAGGCAGAGGAAACTGACTGGACAGGCCCGATGCGGCCCCCAGGAGGCCGAAGTCCTCTTCCGGCAGCTGCACCCCCAGGTCAGATGCTGGCGCCTGGGTCCCGGCCGCCTCCAGGCTGCGGCTGAGGTCGTAGTCATGGTCCCACTCCAGGGGGATGGAGTCAACACTGGCCGGTGTGTCCTGGCCCGAACGCTCAGCCCGCAGGGGCACCGGGATGGAAGCAGAGCGACTGGATGACGGTACGGGGGATGGCATGCTGTCTGTCCAGGGCTGGCTGGACAGGTCACCTCCGTCGTCCAGGTCGAGCTCTCGGTCAGAGATGTCGTGGTCGTCTGCAAGCAGCTGCAGGGCATGGAGAGGCAGAACCAGCACTGCTCACCAAAGCACTGCTCACCCAAGCACTGCTCACCTAAGCACTGCTCACCAAAGCACTGCTAACTGCACCTTAACATGCTGCTCCACCTACTCAGCAACGCAAAAGTCTAGATAAACACAACCAGACGCTAATACACTTTTCTAATCATCATCAGCTTTTTACAAATATTGTAACCTTGTATCCTTATTTTTCTTGTATATGTCTTGTAAATTTTACTGCTGTAGACTCTATAACCTATTTAATCTGTAAAAATCTGTATAAATAGCAGTCAAACAACAGCTAAGTACATCAGCTTGTTGTGCATTTGTGATTAGTGTTGGACTGAATTGGCAGTTTTCAATAAACGAGATGCTGAAAGATGTATGTGTTTACCGGCAGGTGAATGAGCTTCCTATAATACCGCTCCACCCGTCCGAACACCTCCTGGCAATATCTCTGCAGCTCCTCCAGTTCCTCCTCGATGATCGTCGCGTCCAGGGGCTCGCTCTTCTCGATGAGCGCCTCCCCCTGGCGGAAGATGCGCTCCATCTTGCCTGTGTTCATGGAGATCTCCTGCTGAAATGCCTACAGGAGGAGTGCAGAGGCAGTCTGTCATGCTGGCAGCAAAGTTAACCAAACATTTGTCATGGTGGGGCACAGGGGAAATTCTAGGATATTTTAAGGTGGAGGGACATCAGATAGGGAATAATTCAGACTGGGAGGCCAACCTTATCATTAGCCAATGAAATGTTTTGAATCAGTTAGTGGCCAATCAGCTTTCAGCTTGAGCCAGGGCCCCGGTGGCCCCACCCCTGTATACGCCCCACTGTAGTGGGCACAGAAAGTGAGGCCTTACCCTCAGCTGCTTGATCTTGGCCTGCGTGTCACACTCAGAGAAGTGCTCGACGTTGGTCAGCTGAAGGTCCATCTCAGTGAGCCAAACCAAAATGCCGTCCCTGGCTGCTTCAAACTCCTCCCTCTGACTAATAAAATGCTACCAGAAACAAAAATGCATTATGGGATTTTTGCAAAAGATACTTACACAAATACACGCAGACAGATACCCAGAATATCTATAATTTATGATCAAGCAATTTCAACAAAGCAAGAGCAAATAAAAGACAGAAACAGAATAAACAGAGTTATTCTTGCTGATCTTCAGTAAAGTTATTTAGACACTTTATTTCAGAGAACAATTTTAATTGCTGGGTAATCACTGATATTCTAGCTTGGCATTTAAAAATAATCTTTAATACTACTTTAATGTAGGCAACCTAGACATACAACTTGACAAATCCAAAAATGATGACAAAGAAGTTTAACATAGCATAACATCATTAAACTACTCAAACCCATTAGTTACATTAAATTTCATGTTTTCCTTTAAGTCTCGAGCTTCCTATGGCTGAATAACAGCATGTGATGAACAAAATGATGCTTCATGAACCATCTGCTGTATTTTTTGACCCCACTAGATGGTGCTGTCTGTTCAAAAAAGGCCACAAATCAAGTCACAAAGCAACCCAAGAGCACCATCTATTGGAATAAAAAAATATAGCAAATGGTTCTTGAGGCATTATTTTGTCCATCACTAGTAACTGCACGTGTACATACCCGGAGTCGGCGCAGGATGGATGCCACCCTCTTCTGCAGCTCGTCCCAGCGGCGGTTCCCCTCATGCACCAACTCGCGCAGGCGGCAGGACGAGTCAGTGCGGTTCTCCCGCGCCAGCCGGCGGTACTGCTTGTTGATCAGCTCCAGTTGGGCAAGGTTTTCATGGATATGCCGCTGAAAGGTCTGTCACACACAAACACGCAATTTAAGTTGAACACTGATAATTTTAGGTGTACAATTATTTGGTTGAATTTGGTCATTGAGCAAAAGCAATAAGTTAAGACTTGGAAAACAGATAGACAGATCACAGCTTCATCAACACAAAAGGATAAATATATTTAAGCATAAATATAAACATCAGTGAAACATTATCTTCACTGATAAACAAACATGGAAAATATATTATGAGTTATTCTAAGGTCAAATATTAATTCAAAGTCAAATCAGAACATTTCTGCATTAACACCGCATTAATGTGAAGCCTTAGGGACGAGCTCTGTGTCACGTTCGCTTATCTGCAGCAGCAGGCAGGAAAGACGGTCTTGCGAACCTCATACTTCAGAAGCTCCTCCTTGGCCGCGGTGTAGAGAACCCCGGAGGAATTGGGCAGGGCGGCCGTCTTCTCTGAGGCCTTCAGCCAGCTTTCAAAACGCGCAAAATCCTCCAAGAACTTCTGCCAAAGCCGTCCCGTCTCCTCAATTCTGTGGCAGGGGGCAGATTCACATTAACTACAGGCGGAGGGTCGGTAATGACTGACAGAACACACTATGAGGGGGAAAAGCAGAAGATGGCAGAGAAATCATAGAATCGGGGGCAGCAAGCATGTGCCACAGCCATCTTTAGGAAGATGGACAGAAGTGGGACTTTAGTTTTTGCGGTCTTAGGCTTATAAGGTTGGTAAAGCTCTCCAATGAAAACATGCACATTTTACACCATAAACTGCAGTATGTTGGTCACAAAAAGATGAAATTGTGCCTCATGAATTTTCTTTTGTTTATTTTATAAACGTGAAAGCAGAATATCATAGCTCTCCAGCAGAGATGGGTAGTTCATGTTCAGAAATTTAGAGTCCAGTATACTCAACCGGTTGGCTGAAACAAAATCTTGGTTTGGACTTTTACCCTCTGGACCGGAATTACCCACCTCCACTCTCCTGTAATTTATATAGTAATAGAATCCAACCACCTTTCACCATCCAATACAGGATCATTAGAGGTTTACAGCCCAATGCAGCTGTCACCCTGGGTTGGATGCCAAGCTATCACAGGGTATACACAGATACACACACATTATGGGCACTAGCTAAAAGTACGTTCTGGACATCAGAGTATCTGATGGAAACACAACACACAAACTTCATATCCATGTGGAGGAGAATCGAACCTTCAACCCTGACCTCGCCTTCTTACCTGAGCCTCCTCTCCATGGAGGTGGCGCAGATGCCTCGCCAGCGGCGGTCCAGGTTGCGCGTGGCCTGCTGGATGGACTCGCACTCAGCGTCGGTGGCACAGGCATCGCAGTCGTGCAGCAACACCTCACACAGGTTCAGCACCGATGCCACGCCCGTGCTGTGCTTCTCGATGTCCCGCTGGAGCTCCTGGTCGGCAAAGAAGATCCAAAACCAGTTCCCTGACTGCCAAGCCTTCTCCCCGTTGTTCAACCTCAGTGTGCTACAGTTCACAATAATTCTCACTCAAAGTCTGGACACTCAAAGTCTTGGCTGTTTTTACAAATTGTAGTAAAATTCCTCAACGCGATTAAGTAATACTGCAATGACCAAGACAATCGAACAACCTCTCAAAATTTTCTCAAATTTTAGCTCTATAGGGTTTGGGTCGGGTGACTGTGGGGGTCCAGGTCATCTGTCACAGCACTCCATCTCTCTGCTTGTTTACAAGATAATACTTACCTCATAATGTCAACATGTGTTTAGGGTTGTTGTCTCATTGAAAAATAAATGACTTTCAGTAGGTGTGTCCAGACTTTTGACTGGTACTGTATATATTTTAGAATAAGGGTTTCTGTAAATTTCAGTGCAGTAGATCCTTCTGAGATCCAGCAATTCGCTTTTATCCTCTGTAGAGGACATTATGGTTTTGCTCATATCTGTCATACCATACATGCCACTCTGGTAAGTCCTGTTGTTCCTTAAAAGAGGACAGACTTTAAGACGACATCACATGTCTGGGGGTGTGACCTTGCTAATTTCCTCTTTCCTCTTCCTGTCAAATCAATATTTTAATCAATATCAAAAATGTTTTTTCCCCATGGATCACAGGAGGACATGAAAAAAAAAAGAACAGATACAGGATTTTATAAACCGATTTGTGTAACACTATCATATCATAAAGTATGACAGTGTGACATAATTTATGTCACATCCACTTTGTGTACGTCAGTTTTTTTTTTGCTGATGTCGTAGTCTGAGAAGGTAATCACAGGATCTTGCTTGTCCCGCAAAGGCACCTCCTACCTGCTGATGGTCCAGCTTCTTCTGGATCTCGGTCGACGTGCAGGCGTCGTAGACGATGGGGTGGGCCAGCTCCGTCTCCACGTGCGCTAGCCAGCAGCGCAAGCTGTTCATGTTCTTGTCCAGCTGCTGCACAGCCACCAGAGTCTCCCGCAGCTTTTTCACCCTGTTGGTGGTACGTCGGGGGCGGAGCTTGGGGCGTGAATGTCGCCATAATGTTCTCTGGCCCGTCGCTAATACCGCTTACGCGAAACTGGCCTGTGCCACGTATCACATCCTCACATCGTCTCTACATTATTAACCATCTCATACTAGCCACATCATAATTATCCACAAGCTAAATCATTCAAACATTCTGCCCTCTCTTATTATCCATAACAGGCCATGTTATAATTCCAGTCACTACCTCCTGCTCTGTGCTAACACACACCGACTTTGGGTGTCACATGTGCACAGCTTAAAGGTTTGAAAGTACTGTAATAAAATCTGAAAGCTCAAATTCAGTATTTATAATTTAAATGCATTCTCTTCTTGGAAACATAAAATAATATTATATAGTTTAAAGACTATATTATAGTATCAGAGAGGTATAGAATATGGGTCCCTAACTATTTCTCCCCCAGGGCCAAATTCTATCAGCACAACAAAACCAAGGTCCACAGTGTCTAAAAAAATTCAACTCAGGGTGGTGGGGGATCGATCGCGTGATTTGGATTAAATTAACTGGAGTCCGTCAATTGGCGACCATTGGTATAGGATGATTTTATTCAGAAAACTAGTACTATGTTTTTAAAATAACCAATTCACTGATTCATTGATGCGTGACACGAACCAGTGACACAAATCCTGGGAGTCTCACCTGGCCCCGATGAGGTCCAGCAGGTTTTGCCAGCGATCGCAGATCCGTCTCAGCTTGGTCGTGATCTCAGAGGCCTTGCCCTCGGGGCTGAGTGCCGCCAGCCGCTCGCCCATCTGCACTAGGTGCAGCTTGTTCTCCCCGGCCGCGGCAATCTCCTCCTGGTAATCCTGGGGGGCGGGGGGGTTGAGGACATGAAGCAGCTATGAGCAGCTAGTTTGACTTCTGAAATTTCCTTTGGGGTTAGTGAAGTATGTATGTATGTATCTGTCTCTCTTTCAGTCGTAACAATCTTTATTTGAATTCTATTCTACAAATGAACTTCAATTGGCAAAAGGTGACCTCTAGACAATTAATGCCAATTAAAGTCTGGAGAATGAAAACTGGGTGTAGCCAATTAAAAATAATTCAGCATAAAGGTATTGTAAAGTATGTGTAAAGATCATGCATATAATTATAACTTAATTATACCTGCTATGAATGATATAATCAGACTGAGCCTGTCTGGGTCTAAGGCCTCATTTGTTCCGGGTGGCCATACCTTCCGCAGCTTCTCCGTCATCTCCTCAATGCTGATGTCCCCGGTATGCGAGACCTTGCTCTCCATTTGGGTGAGCCAGTCACACAGCTCGCGGTTCTTCTCGCTGAAGACGGCCCACTCATTGAGCTTCTCGCTCGCCTGCTGCCTGCGCATGGACAACTGGGGCAACAGCACAGGTGAGGTGGTCACGCCGGGGAGCACCATCGGTGCAGGACCCCTCTCCATGACACCAGGGCTGACACTGAATGTTTGCTAAAAAGGCATCCAAAAATATGCCCAATTGGAGACATCTTTGCTAAATAAAGTAGCGGCAGCACGCTGAGATGATACGTCATCCCACTGTAGCATCGCAGTTCTGCCCATGTGCTCAAGGGGGTGCTATGTTGGAGCACTTTTAGCAACTGGCTCACTCTACCAGACTGTGCTATGAAGCACTACCATCCTGTGAGCTGCCATCAGACATCACAAGGCCTCCTAAGTACTGCCTGTTTTTTAATTGCACATTTCAATTGCATATTGCCATCTGCTTATTTATTAAATTTTTCCACAATATTTATTTATTCGCAGTATCTGTTCGCACCCGGGTGCAAACAGCATCTGTCCATCCATTTGGCTATTTACACCCGACCTTCTCAGTCCCCACCCCCTGGCGTCACGAAAACGTAAACATGTTGCTTGCGTGGTTGCATGTCATTTCAATGGCTGAAGGTGCCAAAGTGGGATACAAACAGAAAAGGTGCAATAATAATAATAATAATACTTATTATTACTATTATTACTACTACTACTATTATTATGATTATAGTAACAACAACAACACTACTACTACTACTACTAATAATAATAATAATAATAATAATATATCATTGTTGACACATGGGTGCAAATAGCTTCTGCCTTATTTAGTTCATTAACACTCCATAATACTCAGTTTATTCAGGGTTCTGTTTGTATACTGTGTAATCATTACATTTATTTGCTTACTTGTTTGAACTGTTAGTACCTCCTTTGCCCCTTGCCTGTTTTGTACTAAATGTATCTTCACCTGTTCTCTAGGTACTTGCTGCTGTATGCACAAGAATTTCTTCATGGCATCAATAAAGTTTCGCATCTGATCTAAATCACACCTTTATAAACTTTCTGCTATCTCCACACTCAAATGACGTCACTCTGGCCAACCGTTACCAAGGCAGCTGGGCGATCCCCCCCTTGCACTTCACACCTGCCATAGTTTGATACAGATACAGACACAGAAACGACGTCATGTGACTTCCGCATCGCGCTTGGGGTGCGCGGCCTACCTGGTAGCAGACCTCCCCCCACTGCCGCTGCAGCAGCTCGATGCGCTCCTGCAACACGGACAGGTCGTCGGCGCTGATGTAGCTGGACAGCGACTCCCGCAGCTCAGTCAGGTGGCCCATGTCTTCCTTCCAGCCATTGAGGGTGTTCTCCAAATCCTGCGAGCATAACAGGACAGGATGGGTTCCTGGGGTGCGGGCTGCCGGCCGTAATTTGGGCAGCAGACTCCAGCTGAACAGCGACCGCACCAATCAGTGATCTTCTGTTCATCAATAAAAAAACCTTTGGTCCTCTTATCAGCAAATGGAACAATTCGGTAACACTTAAGGCCATGTTTTTAGTAATTTAATAAACACATTCATAACAAATAATAATGCAATCATAAAGCATTATAAACATGGCTATAAATATTTATAAAAAGGCATAACACATTATAGCTATGTTTATTATGCATTATATTGGTCGGTAAAAGCATTAAGGATAATATAATGCATTCATAATATATTGTGTTATGCCTTTTTATAAATATTTATAGCCCTGTTAATAATGCTTTATGAATGAATTAGAATCCATTATGAATCTGTTTATAAATTATTGGAAAATGTATCCTGCAGGTCAAGACTGCCATCTGATTCAGAGGGTTTCCCTATTTACAGCCCACGCTTTCTGGAGAATGTTTCAGGTCACCATAACCCTGCGTGGATAAAATACTGAGGAGCAACGCTAAAATAGAATTTGTCTTGGATATTTGTTTGAATGACACATGTTGTGAAGCTTACTGTTTACTGTGCATGTGACTGTAAAATCTCTTGAATCTTGAATACATAGAAGCTATTTCATTTAAACATTCCATACTGTTCCATACTATTTATATAAATTATATTGTATTAGGAATAATGGCTCACCAACCCATCACAGTAGTATATATATACAGTATATATGTGAGCGTATTGTACACGTTTACGCACATATGGAATGAACAGCAGACGGCGCCATACAGCAGAGGCGCTCACCTTGCAGCGGCTCTGCTCTGAGCGCAGCTCCTCATGGAGGCTGGGAAGGGGCTTCGACAGGTTGCGCTTGAAGGTGCGCAGCTTCTCCAGAGAGCCGCCAATGCCTCGCTCGCAGATGTCCCAGTCCTGCAGACGGGGAGCAGCGTTCATGCATATGCTCATACGGTGTTTGTGCAACACGTACGGGCGCTACTGCCACTAATGGGCCGTGGGGAATAAAATTAAGTCAAGCTAAGTGTAACCAAAAAAACGATATAAGTTAAAGCAGAAGGTTTTAGCAGCTGCTAGACCTATTGTCCGATAAAAATCGATCATTTATATCAAGCAAGATAAACCCAATGAGGAAACATATGAAACAGGACAGGGGTTCTCAGCTATTTTTCCCAGCAGGCCAAATTCCGTCAGCATAGTAAGCCACTGTGTACGGAAAAAAAAAGATCTGACCTGGGGGGTGGGGGGGGGGTTCTCTAACAATTACAGGGGTGTAACGATACAGTCTACTCACGATTCAGTTCAAAAGATGGGTCTGGGCTCACGGTTCGATACACTTACTATATATTTAACAAAATAAGACTGAAAACAAACTAGGATCTGGCAGTTATTCATTCCTTTTTAGGGATGCACTTGACAAAAAAAAGTTGTTTTCAAACCATTTCTTTTTTCTTGCAGTGTTTTTCCTTACTCTGCAGACTTCAGCGAAAAATGCAGAAATAAAATCTCAAAGCAAATATTATGGCTACTGCGCCCTCTTGTGTTAACATTAATAAATGATTTTGTGCCACGGTGCATTGTTACACCCCTACAATGCATATCATCATATTTTTGAATTGTGAAGCATTGTGGCATCATGCATCATTACACCCCTAGACAAATAAAATTGCTGAGCGGGGGATAAAACCAATTGCACAGACCAGATTCAGTTGCATTGTGGTCTAAATGCGAACCAGAGTCTGCTGTGTAGTAACTACTGAAAAACTGCAAGATACGGCAGCCTTTCCTCTGTATTTATGAAAATATTTCAAATATAATCTTATTAAACTTATGTTTATGAGGTAATATATTTTGCCATCTCATTTGTAACCTTGGTGAACACTAGTCCAGAGGAGTGAGAGTTCCTGTCATGAAAAAGTTCAAATTTCAATTTCCAGGTTTCAGGTAGGCAGGCAGGATGTGTTCGCTTTGCCGGGGTCTCCTTTAGCACAGCAGAAGATGGCGCCGCTGTCGTCAGACTACCTTCAGCAGGGCCGCCAGCTCCTTCTTCTGCTCCTCTAGCCGGGAGCTGGTGCGCCTCCAGCGTTCCTGGATCTCCGTGAGCTCCGCCTGCAGGGCAACCTCGGCCCCGCTGTCGGCCGAGAGCAGCAGCTGCCGGCCGGCCTCCACCGTCAGGATGTAGCTGCCCTGCTGCCTCTGCAGGACCTTCTCCTTCAGCTGCAATGAGACAGCAAGCTTGGGAAGCCATTTCAAAACAGGGCGTCTTAGTCATATTCTCCTGGACAGAATACAAAGGGAGAATTGGCTAATGTCTTCATAGAAATGCAGAGGCAGCTGCTTAATTTAATCAGAATTACTATGACAACAAGGTGTTTATAGAAAGGCCGCGCATCCATCCATCCATCCATCCATCCATCCATTTATCAATTTTCTAGCCACTTACCTAGTAAGGATCACCTGGAGCCAATTCCACACAGTATAGGATGACATTTTAGCCCATTGCAGGGCACACAAGCAAAATATGAGTAACAAAGAGACACAACTTCACCAAACCAATGTCTCTGGACAATAAGCAGATGGCGGTGTACCCAGACCAAACCCGCGCAGCAGGGGGAGAACATGCAAACTCCATATGCACACAGAGGGGGCAGAATTCAAACCCACAAACTTGGAGGCATGAGGCAACAGTTACCTGACCTTGCCACTGAGCGGACAGCTATTTCTCATGGGGAAATGACTTCAGTCGCGCTGTTTTTTTGAAAAATGGACAAATGGTGTAGGACTGATCCACGTGACGGGAAAGCGGATGGGGCTGGGAGGTAGATCTTAGCAGCCGCGCGGCCCACATACCAGGATCTCATCCAGAATGGCGCGGGCTTGCTGCAGGGGCACCGGCGAGCCCTCCCGGGGCACCTCGGCCTGCCGCGCCACCTCCACCAGCCACTTCCGCAGCTTCTCCGCCATGTCCCTGTAACACTGCCACTGGCGGATCAGGCTGTCGATGATGCCCCTACGCTGTTGGGCTCTCCGCACCACGCCCTGCCACTGGTTACTCAACAGCGCCAACTTCAGGTTGAACTCGTCCCTGTAAAGCCATGGAGGAAACAGCAAGGTGGTTCGATACACAAACACAACAAATCTATTGTGCCTAATATAACAGCTATTACGGAAAATTGTATTCGTACTGTACACATACCATACTCATACAGTACTCATACTGTACTCATACTGTACTTGTGCACAATATTAGACAAAATGTACATAATAATGATAGGTTATACAATAATAATAAAAGTATTGTCTGTAAATTATATGCTCATTGTCTATATATTGTCCGTCTAACTTGAGAGACACCATTAGACCGAACCAAATTCCTTGTGACTTAACAGGATTGGCCAATAAATCTGATTCTGATTCTCAAGTAATTACATACAGTACTGTACTGCACCTCGAGCCGAAGAACCGCTGAAGCCATGCAATGTTTTCAGAAACGTTACAAAGCAGTGCATGCGATTACTGTTACGAACCAGTGTATTTAAGCCAATTTTTTAATATAACAGGCTTTATGCTAGTCGGTTCGTAAGTACGAGTTGTCCGTAAGTCAGACGTTCTTATCCGAGGTATTGCATGTAGCAGTAGAAATTGCATGACAATAAAGTCACGTCACGTGACTAAGTGGAATCTCTTGCCAGCTACAGGAACAGTTAAAAATATGTGCTTGGTTTATTGTAACTAAGGTTTGCATGACACTCAAATATCCCACATAAGGTGAGTGTTACCTGTCATCCACCTGGCCCTGCTCCAGAAGCTGCTGTCCGTCACTGATGATGGAGTGGAGAACCTGCTGGCGGCTGAACATCTCTGCCTGGAAGAGCTGCGCAACACAGACACACCAGCGGCTTTGGCAGGGCCGCCTAGACCTGTGTTCTTTAGCTTGCCGCCATCTAGGCCAAGGGTGTCAATTTCCAGTCTTGGGGGGCCGGAGCCCTGCACGGTTTTGGTTTCCCCTCATTTAACACACCTGATTCAAGTCCTTGTGCTACTTAGCACACAATTCTTGAGCTGAATCATTTGTGGTGGAAGAGGGAAAGAACTAAGCTACACAGGGCTCCGGCCCCCCAGGACTGGAGTCTGACACCCCTGATCTAGGCTGACCTGGATTTTATTATATGGATGTGGTTGGCCTGAAGAGTTTTCAGGAATACGCTCCTCACCTCGTGGGCCCTCTGCTGCTCCATCAGGCTCTGGTAGTTGCCAGATATCTCCACAGCCAGCTTCTCCTCTGTCTGCACCAGGAACTCCATCCACGTTTCACACTTCTCCAGGAAGGTCTGGTGCTGCAGCAGGAAAGCTTGCAGCTTGCTGTTGAGAGGGGTGAACAGCTGGTCAGAGCAAGAACGAGCAGGGAAATTTAACTGTACTGAGTGGATCATGTGGGACATGTCATGTGACAAGCCCCTCCACTTTACTCAGGCTTTATTTCCAGTCATTATAATGGCCTGGCTTCTGCTTTCCCTCTTCCCAGAAAGACTGTGATGTCCTCCATTTTTTGTTAAACCCATCTTAATCCAAATAATTTCCTTATTCCTTCCTGTTACACCCATCCCTGGGTCACATGGTTCTGTGTCTGGTGTCACATTAAGCCGACTGGCCGTCCTTTCAGGACATAACTGCGGGAAGTACCACAGATTTACTGATGGCCAGAAGAAGAACTGTACAAAGAAAAGTACCTGAATCTCTCAGTGGTCTGGACCGAGGAGACGGACCAGCTCCTGTTCAGGGTCTGCATGCGTTTGATCTCCTTGTCGTTGAGGGGCAGCCTGTATCCCAGCTCATTGAGCCTCTCCATGTCAGGAGCCATACTGCTGAACTTCAGCATCTGACCCTGGGTAACGGCAGGAGGTACAGCGAGAGTTACTGACAGCAAGATCCTCACCTGAAGTGCCGCGGAGCCCACATTCAGACCACAAAGTGCTTCAAGGTCAACGCTGATGGCTTACCTTGAGCTCTTCCATGCGGTCTTGGACGGTGGATATCTCGGGGGTGCGGTTGGGATCTGCTTCCTTCAGAACGGCCTCAGCTTCTGCGATCCAACTCTCCAGGGAGTCCAGCTGGTGGCTGAAGCTTTTGTAGTCCTGGACTCCCGCCTGATGTGTACAGACACAAGCCAATCGATACCCAAAAACTGTCTCTGAGGACTTATCTCCTCTCTTGCAGGGTGTAGGTGAGGCCTCCACCATGAGGCCGGAACGTGGCCCACCTTCAGGACGGCCTGCTGCCTGCAGAGGCCCTGCTCCATCGCCGCTAAGCGCTGCGTGAGGGAGAGCCGGTCTGACTGGATGGCCGCCGTGGCTGAGGTGTCCACCTGCTGTTTCAGCTGCTCCCCCAATTCATGCAGGACCTGCAGGGAACCCTGGACAGTCTTCTGGGCCTGCAACAGCTCCTGGTGCCAAACAAACACACGGCAATGTCCCCAAAATAATCTCCACAGAGAAAATACAGCAGACATCCTTTTCACACATACATCATCTCTCCTTCAGGTGCCAATGAACCTCCCAGGCAGAAATGATTACACAGGAAGTCAATTCAGAACATGAGATTCAGATATTGAGTAAAATATTCATTTGATGGGAAGAGGAAGTTGGAAAGGTCAGACCACAGGACATGTGATGTCATCTTAAAGTCCTAACTGTCCTCTTTAAAGAACAACAGGACTTACCAGAGTGGCACGTATAGTATTGGAGATATGAGGAAAAACATAATGTCCTCTACAGAGGACACAATTGAATTGCTGGATCTCAGGAGAACAGATTAAACATATATGCATAATCATAATAGCACAGATTACTTGAATGAAAACCAAGCTCCAGGTCAGAAACATGACACACCATAAGGTAAACAATAAAAAATCAGCAGGCTATGGAATAGCCTCACATCCGAGCTAAATCCCTAGCCGATCTGCTCCAGACGGAAGCCATTGGTTCTTGATCTCGAACTTTACAGTAAGTACTTTAAGTACACTTTGCTGTTTGTGTGTTGCAGTGCGTCACTGTATGCCTGTATATGCCTGGACTGGAACTCACGTTGCAGTCCTGGATCCAGCCGGACACCTCCTCATCGGCGACGTCCTTGCCGGTGGCGGCCGTGAGCAGCCGGTCGGCAGACTCCTCCTGCCGCTGCACGCTGTCGGCGCACTGCTCGTACAGCTCCTGGTACCGTCGCCATAGCAGCAGAAGCCCTTTGCTGATGTTAAGCTGCTCGGTGATCTCGCCCTGGAGCTCGGTCCACCTGGAGCAAAGCGATGGTTTACGAACTCAACAATACAGGATTGCTGGACAAGTAATGACAAAACTGTGTTGTAAATAAACAAGCATTCAGAAATGGTAGGTTTGATGTTAGGTAGCGTGATTAACTTGAAATGAAATGACAGTATTTTATTGATCTCTGTGGGGAAATCCTCTTTTCACACGCTGCCCCAGTGATTAACTTTCATTACTAATAATTAGCTAATTTATTTCAGTATTTGGAGAGTTTTTGATAATAGCGTAACGCGAGGAAAGCAGATGGTGAAGTTAATAAGAAACTCAATAATAACGCGATTCCATTCCCGGGAAAACTGCTACTGTGTCCTTTATCCAAATCCTTAAATGCTTCAGTGTGTGCTGCTAGCTTGCATCCTAAAAGCGAGCCGTGGTGGCACCCTGCCCACCTGGCGTTGACGTCTTTGAGGGCACTGTTGAGCGTGTTGGCCAACGACGGCTGGCATTCTTTCAGGAGCTGGTGGGTCACAGCACCAAACCTCGTCAGGCTGCTCTCCCTCCGCTCCAGCTCTGCCTGTAGATTCTGCCACGGAAGCAAAGGTGAAGCTCGTTATTAATCATGTCACAAATTTGATTGATATGGTTCTGTAACAGCAAGAATAAGAAGACCATATCTAAAAGGGGATGCAAGACTCAACAAATGAGGACAAACCCTGATAAAATAAACTGGATAAATAACGTCCCACTTTATCTGTTGACGATGAAATCACTTGTGAACTTCTACTTGTTCTACTTGTTGGCATTTCTAGGTGAGAAAACATGGGTGTGGTAGAGAGTCTCTCGAGTTGCATAGTACCTGCAGATTCTCCACCTGGACACTGACAGCTTCCAGAGAGCCGGTGAGAAGGCGGAATCGAGACACAGAGTATTTTCCTTCCATCAAGTAGCTGTTGATCTCCTCCGAAGCGGTCTTATACACATTCCATTGTTCCAGGACTGACTTCAAACTCAGTTTCAGTTGCCCAATCTAGGAATGGAAAAATATCATCAATCAATGGAAAAGCAAGAACTTTTTGAAGATGCGGTTGACAATAGCATACTTACCAGATGGTCCAGATTGGCCCATGAGTGATTTAGACCTTGGAGGGTATCCATGACAACACTGCAGACTTCCTCGTTCTTTTTATGGATTAGAGCACAACCTTTCTCCTCTATATTCTCCAGTTCCTTCTCCTTCTCTTTCACTATCTCTTCCATTTCCTGAGATGCCAGGAAACAAAGGGATAGCATGTTTTTCTTGTAGTCTAGTCTTTCAGTTTCTGACTTTTTATGAAGATGTAATGATTATAAATAAAATGAAGGGGGGAGTTACTTGGCAGTCTTTGAGAGCATTCTGAACCGAAGCCAAGTCTTCAATTATGTGCTTCTTCTTCAGCCTCTCCTCTTGAGCTGCAAACCAAGTCTTCAGGTTCTCCACGGTTCCTTCGTATTCCAGCCAAGATGCGTGCAAAGCTTCCAACAGCTCGATCTGCCAAGACGCAAGAAACCATAATGACAGACCCATCATCGTAACAGACCTACTAGAAAACACAAATGATCCCTGTCACTTCAGAAATGTAAAACTCTTTTCATAATTAACTAACACAATGATTTCTTTGCAGAACCAAGGTTCTCTGCCAGGTATCCTTTTAATTATAAAAACCAAACATCTGGTACGATGTCTTAAGTTTCAATTCATGAAACTCTTTGCCACCTTCTCACTGATGTGACCTTGCAGAATCTGCCACCGATGATTCATCGTGCCCAGTTTCTCGGCAAAGTCAGTCCTGTCACCGCGCTTGTGTTCCACGTCCTGACTGCCCGTCTGTAACACTGACTGGTTCACAAAGTCCACCGTCAGCTGCTTGCAGTTCACGTCAATCTTGATGCACTGGTAGGAAGACAAAGCACAGGGATCCCTGAAGATGATCACATTTACAATCATCCAATCATAGGTCACTGTTATTTAGAACATAAGGTTGTTATGACATACCATGGTACCGTGGTACTTTATTCTGCGGTAGTCTTGGGTACAACTGCAAAGACCGAGACTTTGATAGCTCTTACCATGTATTTCTGAAGGTATTTTTGGACAGCCTCTGGTCCAGCCATGCCCACAATTTTCTCATCATCTTCCCGGATCACTCTTTCCATCAAAGTGATCCAACCCATCAGCTCCATGATTGTATGCTGAGATGCCAGCTTCTCCATTTGCAACTGGGAAAACAGTATTGATTGCTGTTGTTTAGTTGCACACACTTAAGGCAGACTTTATCAGGACCAAAGTATTTGTCAGACACTGACCCATCTTAAATCATCATGTAAAAGAAAAATAAACCTGAAACTATGTACCATTCTACACCCCTTATCAATACTTAAATCACCAAACAGGCTAGTCTCACGCCCAAATAATCAGCTTAAATTTCCAAGACTCACTCAGTCCGCATGTAATCCAACAAAAAACTTCCGTAAAATTTCCAAAACTCACTAAGTCCACAGAAAGTTTCAACAAAACGTGTCCCATGCCCTGAGTGAGCATGGGAAATTTACTCTTCAATTGCAGCTAAGGTTAACAGATAGTCAGCAACTCTAAGCCATCCAAGCATGAGGGTGAAGCATCCACTTATCAGTAAAACACTCTTTAGTCATTGCTGGGGTAGATGAAGCCGTCAAAGTCTATGGTACCTGGTGGAGTTTCTCTTGCACCATAGGGATGCGCGTGAGCAGCTCAGACCACTGCGCCTCGACCTGGGCCAGCTCTGTACGCAGGCCCGTGATGTCTGTCTTCTTCAACCGCAGCAGCTGGCCACCTTCGTTCAGCACGGAAGTCTTCAGAGAGGACTTGGCCTCCACTTCCTTGGAGAACTCCTGCATGGGATGTCCATTGAAGTCAACATGACCTTTATCATCTCTGGACAATTGGTACCAAGAAGACATTCTCAAGAAGCAAGGATATCACTTACCAAGAATGCAGGCAGATGGTCCTTCAGATCCTGAGGGACATTTGCAGACTGAGATGCCCAAAACTCCAATTGTTCTAGAGCTGATCGCAGCCATTGGTTCAGCTCTGATGACTCACTCCGGTACCTGAGGGTCATGAGATAAGCAAAGATGCATAACCCAGTTATATGACAAAAAAAACTATGGCTAGCTCTGCAATTTTGTTATTCTGTATCTGAAATGGTGTAGTTGTGTTGCCAATTAGTGGTTCTTTGTGTTGATTCAATCCACCAATCTCTTGCTCACGACTAAATGTATCAATTCATACATTTTTTTATTTATATATTGAGTCCCGTGATCAGGCACTTAATCTCTGAGAACGACTGTGATTGATTCTGGGATACTGGCATGATGAGGTCACGGTCCGCTTCCCAAAGCCAGAGGTCACTGACCGGATGCAGTGCTTCAGGACGGCGTCCAGGTGATTCAGCTCCTTGTTGACCTTGGTGGAATGGCTGAGCCAGTGCTCGCCCAGCTGGGTGAGTTTCGCTTCCAGGTTCAGGCAGCACACGCTCAGCAGTAACCGTTTCCCATCTTCTAGTACCTGGCAGAGTCTGTGCTGGTGTTCCGTCAAGGTTGCCTTCAGACACTGGGTAGTGAGATATTTTTAAAGGGGTTAAGATAACGTCATTTCCATCACTATTACGCAACTTAAAACCAATGTGTTCTAGTCTGACTAACACAGAGCGATGACTGCATTCTCAAACAATAAATAAATAATTGTGATTATCACATAGCGTGACATTATAGATACCAGGGAATAATTAATGTGTACAAACCCATAGATTTTATCTAGATGAATATCCAAGAAACCGATAAAATTTATCAGCAATGTGACACAAAGATGAAATCCCCGTTTTCGCTTCTGTGTTGACATTAAGAAGATACACACATACAGTGTACCTGACAAGAGTGTATCTGTCTATACCTGGTAGAGCTCAATCCTCTCAGCCAGTCTCTCCTCTGTCTCCTCCACAAGCCCTACAGAAGGAATCCTGCACTCTACCGCCTCCAGCTGTTGATGGAGGCCTTGATAGTCTTTCTCCAGGTGGCTCCATGTCTGACAGAAAAAGAACGTGAACATGAACCAGTGTAGAAAAACAAGACATTTTACGGGTGGTACGTTTTATCCATTATATGTCAAAGCCCAGTTTGGCCTTACCTCCAGGACATATTCCAGTTCGACTCCTCTTTTGTGGGCCCGCTTCAGGAGGCCTTGAGCACTAGCCAGAGTGTCTTCCAGAACTTGTGTCTCAGCTGGGAGGACAAAGCTGCTGATTTTCCTGAAGAACGTCTCTGTCAGGATCATGTGAGACTCCAGCCCCCGGAAAAACTCCTGGAAAGGACCACAGGATTATTTAGGACACGTCGGCTAGTGAGAATGAGTAAAATCAGTATTCCAGGATGTGCACAAGGCCCTACTTTATGCTTGTCCAGCAGGCTCTCCACTTCTTCTACAGAGTTTGCGATTACTTTCTGGTCGGCAGCCATCTTGTCCTGAGCTGTGTCCACCAAGTCTGTCAGATCTTGCAGTGCTTGCTCATACTGACCCTTTAGAGCCAGGTTCTGGTTGAGTCCACTGCGCCGTGATCCCACGATCAACACCAGCTCTTCGTAAGTATCCTGCAAAGTACAAACCAGAATTTGAGTCCTTCAGAAGTGCGCCAACAAAGGAAAAAACTAGAACCAGAAACTTAAATGAAATTAACGCTACAAATGCAGTAGTTGGTTTATGCATAAAGATACAGAAATCGGCATGTGGTGAAGATACCTGCAGCTTTAGCAGCTCTTGTGAAGAGAACTGGTTGGGTTGTAGCCTATCCCCTCTGGATTTCAGCTCTGTGATTTTCTGCTCAAACTCCCTCAAGTTGTCCTCTGCCTTGGAAATAGTCTACACAAAGAAAGCCAAAAAGTATCTACTTGTCTCAGTCAACTCGAGTGGTGTTGACAATTTCAAGCACTCTTACAAGAATGGGATGGACCTCTTGTTGGACTATGCAATTACCTCCACCTGTCTGGAGGCTGGCTGGTCAAGCACCTCTGCTAGTTCATGGAGGATGTGATACTTGTGCTCAGTGAGAGCTTTGAAAAGTAGCTTCAGCTCTGTCTGTAAGCAAGAAGCATGTGTCAAATAAAGTCCAAAGTTCTAGTTACTTAATGCTGCGAAGAACCTGGATAATTACAAGTTCAGCCACAATTTACAAAGCAATTATTACCATAACATTCAAACATGCTGTTAGCTGAGTGAAGAAATCTTACCTGGTATGCAGTGAGCTCCTGTAATCTGGTCCTCATGTCATCGCAACGCTGGACGACTACAGAATCCAAAGTCTTCAGCCTCACCATCAGAGAATCTAGTGTTTCCTCCATCAATGCCTGGCTTTCATCAGACAGCACTTTGGAGCTCATTACAAGTTGCACGCAACTGTAAACTTTTTCTGTCATTTCATTCAAGTCTAACTCCAGGGCCTAGAAGAGAAGCAAAAGGTTCATATTACTTAACTGCAGAAGGTTCAAGCCGTCATAAGGTAAGGAGCCATTTAGTGCAATTTACCTCCTGGTTAAAGAGCTGAGTCTCTGCATCTTCGGAGAGAAGAACAGGACTGGAGAACAGACTGCTTTCCACTCCATCTAGCCAGGAGCACGTGGCCGAAACAGCAGAGTAGAGCTGTTGCTCCACAGGATGGTCATGATTGGCTACATTGGCAGGCTATGAGACCAAAACAGAAGAACAACATAGTCCAAGAAATTCTCTTTGAGGAGACTAAACATTCTAAAGACATTAATACTCAAGAGGACTACCTGAAGAGACACATCTTCAAATGCATTACTGACTTCTTCAAATAACAACTTCAGCGAGGACTGGTCTTGAACTTGTGTCTCTCCCTTGAACGACGCTCCAGAAGTTGTTACTCTGGTATGTCTGGTGTAAACCTGCATTACAACAAATCAGCTGTCAAAGTCCTAAGGACAGTGAGGCCTACAGAGAGTATTTTTAGTGGATCAATTTTCTCAGAGATCACAGTCTTAAAGACAAGTGCCTAAAGTCGAGTGTGAATTAAAGCTTCTCCATCAGTAGTATCTCATGGATTTGTACCAGTTCCTTGTGGTCCTGTCTCAGCGTGTCCTGTAGGAGCTGCAGCTTGGTGCTGAAATGCTTGCTTAGACTCTCCCACTTCTGCCTCATCAGGTCTACATTGAGCTGCCTCTCTCCCTCCAGGTCCATCTCCAGTCCTACCATCTCCGTGATCCTGTTGGTAAATACTTATTTTATCTTAAGAGGTCTTTCTGCATCTTTGTCTTTATCTGGTTTATGGGACAACCAGTGTTGTGCAAGTTCATACTCAGCGAGAACTAGCACAAATTTCAGTTCACACAGATTAAAATGATCTATTTCATGTTCAAAGTTCACAATTTTGAATTTTGAACTAAGTTCACAGCCCAGAAATTATCTAGTTCACATCCATGACTTTTGGATTAGGATCAAGTGGTCTAATGTTGTTCTTAGATCCCAAGCGCAATTTTTTATTCAAAGATGATATAATGTACAACAAAATATGATACAGAAGAAGAGGCATCAACAAGCACAAACTTTTAAAAAAGCAAAAAAAAAAAACCATATTAGAATATTATGAGTATGAGTACCTGTCACTGGTGGGTGTGGCCTTTTGTGTCAGAAGCTCCTCCCCTCGAGTGGCCACTGACTGCAGCAGCTTCTTTTGCTCCTCCAGCTGTTCTTCCAGTTCCTGATTGACACAATACACACTGCCAGTATATATCTAGTCTCATGAGTATGTATTGTACTTGGTAATTAATGTATTTATGGCTCTCTGGTCATGGTTTTATGTGTATATACCTTAGTGCAGTGTTTCATAACCCAGTCCTTGGGGACCCCCCCAGACAGTCTGTGTTTTTATTCTCTCCCAGCTCCCAACACACTCATGCCAGGTATTAAGAGTTCTTGATTGGCTGGATGCTGGGAGGGAGCAAAAACTTGGACTGCGTGGGGGTCCCCGAGGACCGGGTTGGGAAACACTGCTTTAGTGTATATACCTACATATATATATGTATATAAAGAGTAGGAACCTTCTGCCTCAGGATGCTGTCCTGGTACTGCAGTGAGCGCGTGGTGCGAGCTTGAACCAGCCAATCCTGTACACTGTTGCCCTTCAAGGGGGAGGAGTCCGACTCAACATCCTCAGTCCCCCCCAAAGAGCCCTGGTAAGTCAAATTTCACCAGATCATAAGGAGAATATAGTTTCTTTCTGTTTATATTGTAGACTCCCAAAAAGTCATGATAATTATACTAATCATTCATGATAACCATTCCTATACCTATAATTCCAGTCCATCACCATTTTTATGATATCTCTGAATACTTGTATGTACAGTACAAGTACTACAAAATACTCAGGCAGGAAAACTTCGTCAATATAAACAGACATTTCATAACTGACCAATTGTTTGTTTAAAGCAGTGTTCCCAATCCAGTCCTCGGGGACCCACAGACAGTCCACGTTTTTGCTCCCTCCCAGCTCCTTGTCAGACAGTCCACATTTTTGCTCCCACACACACACACACACACACACAGGTTTGTAATTATTTTTTGTGGGGACTCTCCATTCATTTCTATGTGGAAATCT
>JAODLD010000030.1:17774542-17811368 GCA_026781065.1 Mormyrops boulengeri | reverse complement strand
CACATTTTTGCTCCCAGCTGGGAGGGAGCAAGAACGTGGATCGTCTGTGGGTCCCCGAGGACCGGAGTGGGAAACAGTGGTTTAAAGCATTGTATGATCCAGCCAGTAATCACCTTGATGACATCCTGCTTGTCCTGCAGGAGGCCCTGGAGCTCCAGCAGGTTGGCCTTGAGTGTTTGAAGGCTGACAGCCAGCTCCTGAGCTTCTTCACCAGCCTGCCCCCCTCTCTCCTGTAACAAGGTCTCGCTCCGCAGAGATAGCTCCCCCAGCGACGCCTTCTTCTCCTCTATCTGCAGCAGCGCCCCCTGGTGATGCAGAAGGAGGGTGGTCACCTCTAGCAAAGAGCAGCTGTGAAGCTTAGCACCAGATCTTTCATACGGTCCATCGGAACATGCATGGCCTAGCTACCCTGCTGGATTTGACGGACATTTTTTACCGGCCTGAGTCTTATCGCTCACTCAGCAGAACTTTATCTCAGATACTTCATGTAAAACCTTCATCCAATGTGTTCAACAAGAGACACAGAGAACATGCTGGAGGTCTGAATTCTTCCTAGTCTGACATTTTAAGAGAAATTCCGACTGTTAACTCCATCCCTATGAGGGAATCAGGGATGATTCTCTTTTTTCTGGAGAGGGGCATCAGAGACACCATAATTTACACAGAGGGTCCAACCTTATCATCAGCCAATGATATGTTTTGAATCAGTGACTGACAGGGGACGGGATACTCTGGGGACCAATCATCATTCAGCTGGGACCAGTGCCCATGTGGCTCCACTCCTGCATACATCCCTGTCAAGGACTGAGTTTTCACCTGGCAGGCAGCCAGCTGGTCCTCCCCAGTCATGGTCCCTGCTTCTGGCTGGGGGCCAGAGGTGAAGGCCGTGCGGGTGCTGCAGAGCCAACGATCCAGCTCGCCGACATCGCCGAGGCAACACTGCAGGGCCTGCAAGCACCGCTGCTCCTCCAGCTTATCGCTCAGGCGCTCCTATTGGGTCGGGAGTCAGGGTAGGAATTAAATTATTAGTGATCAGTAGGGGTGTAACGATATACTCAGCCCACGAGACGAGATGAGACACTATGCTGGGTTCACGAGAACGAGACGAGACGATATTTTAACAATATTTTAAGGAAAACTTCAAAGAGGAAATAAATAACTGGAAACAGCCTTTCATTTCATTAATCTGAAAGACAAAAAATGCTTCAGTTCTAATGTGTTGAGTGGCCAAAAGCCCAGATTTTCTAATGGTCTAAATGGTCTCATGTCGGCTGCAATGAAAACGTTGATATCCTTCATTATTGAAGTGGCTCTAGCACTTGACTGTGAAAGCTGGGGTGCAAACACGTTTGTAAGCGTCGTCTGGCCTTTTAATGTTTTCTTCACCGGTGTAGTGGATTTAAGATATTTTTGAATATTATACCAATTTCAGTTAACACAATTGTTATCAATCTACACTAAAAATGAACATTAAAGCATTTTTAAGCAATTTCTGCATGGATCCTCGAGTTCATTAACAGAGCTATCTATAAGTATGAAATCCAAAAATGAAATGTAATAATGCAACCAGCTGTTGGTCCACGCTATTTGGGGCATTACCTCTAGAAGCTTTTGTTTCCCAGAAGCCTTTGTGCGGATGGTGGCCAGTCTCTCAGCGAGCACTGACAGGCTGGACTGTGCCGCCAGCTCGTCCACTGCATCCGTGCCCAGCGCATCTCTGAAGTCAGCCTGTAGGCCTTCGATCTCAGCTTGAAGTGAAAGTATTGTGCTCATCTGGGTCTAAAAACAAACAAGTAAAAAGGTAAAGGTAAATGTGTTATGCTATAAGCCAGTATTTACCAAACCGGTCGTTGGTGTCGCACAGATGTTTCACATTTTTGCTCCCTCTCAGTTCCCTGCCAGACAGTCCTACTGGGCATCCTGTTCTGTTTTGTAGGTCTAAGTCCATGTGGTTCCCATTTCCGGGGATTTCCGCATAACTCAATGGGTTAAGTGTGTGGCTCAAGAGCTAGTATCCCTCCAGTCATGGGTTTGAGGCTGGCCTGAGACCTGCTTTACCGTTTGTTTAATTTAATGGGTTTTATTATATCCTTAACTTTCCGTAGTGTTTGTCTTTGTTTATATTTGTCTTTCCTAGTTTCTTGTGCTTGTTAATTGTAACTTATTCTACCTGTTTCTTCTTGTCCCATGCCTGTCCTGATTGGTTGATTTGGTTATGGTCCACATCTGCCCCTTGTTATCCTTGTTGTCTATATGGATTTAATTACCTGCCCTCATTCTATTCTTCACTTAGTCATTTTGTTAGATGTGTGTGTTTAGACATTTGTTTATGTTTGAGCTGTGTTGATATTACTGTGTGTTTGTAGCTTTGGTTGTTCCCTAGTCCTGCTCTGTTTTTGCTCCATTCCCAAGTATGGTTATTTTTGTGGTTCTTTTTAGTTCTTATTGCTCCGGTTTAGTTCTTGACCCCTTGTGGTCCCTTTATTTTGTGGTTTAACCCCTATTCAGTTCTTGTTACTAAACAACTTTTTTTCTTGTGAGCCGCACTGTGAATCGTCACTCTTTTTCTAGCTGCACCATTCACCGCTCTAACAATTTAGCTTTTCGTATTTTAGCCACTAAGATAGACATACATTATACCTTTGCTGAAAATCACTGTCAACTCCCTGAGTGATTCATAATTTCCTGGAAACAGGGTCCCCAAGCCCCATCCCACTCCATGTCAATTTTTGATGGGAGACCTCCCCCCCCCATACTCTTCAATTAGTCATGTATCCACAACTTTGCTTTTTTCTTTAACCTTGTGCTCTTCCATTTGTCTTTCGGGACTTAGATGCGCCTCCACAGCCTCACACAGTCGGGCTTCCACGCTCTCCATCCTGGCAGAGATGGCCTGGAGAGCGTCCTGGTACCGCTGCTGCTTCTCCAGGGCTTCATACAGAGTCCTCTGTCTCTGACTGATCTGGAGAGACACAGCAGCACTGTCTTAAACTTGGGCTTCACATGGGTGCCCATTCTTAGAGCTCCATCTAGTGGGGTCAAGAAATACAGCAAATGGTTGATGAAGCGTCATTTTGTCCATCACTAGTGCTCTGGAACTGTAGTTGTAGGCCAGAGTTGGTGTTATCTTACCAAAAAATAAATACTTTTTTGTATTTTTGGAATGTAATTAATTAATTTTACCATTTATTTGGGTGGAGAGTACCTTTAAACATACTTAAGCAGAACCTCCTACACAATCGGTATCGGTGTCAGTTTTTGAGATAATTAGCTATCAGTATCGGTCAGAAATCGGTGCATCACTAACTGCAGCATGATGTGAAACCTCAGGTAAGCTCCGGTCTTGCCCCCTTCATTAGACACATACCACATTCTTCAGAGACTCCCATGAGCGCTGCAGGTCGTCCAGGTCAGGAACAGTGACCGACTCTAGGGTTGGGTCATACAGCTCCTGGACAGATGTCCTCATGAGCTGGCCTCTCCGCAGTGCAGTCTATAAAGTGTTCATGATAAACACACACCTCAAATATGCAGTGCAGCTCTCCAGATTCCCATTGGTTTATGATTATTGTGCACTGCCCAATCACTGTCTGATTTAGCCCATTTCCATTTGGCTAATAGGGGCGATGACACGGTAATCCCTCTCACACACAAGCCTATCATTCTGCACAGTCTTCTGTGTATTGAGCATCAAGTTCAGTATAAGAATATGCTGACCATTGCAGCATCACAGTCAGATTCTGGAGGGACCAAAACATCTTTCAAAGCTTTGAGTTGCATTTGTTTTGGTAGGTCAATCACATCTTTGTGTGAAATTACACAGCCAGTGCGTGAAATGATCTTTCATTTCATGTCCAGAACAGACACTTCCAAGCAGAGTGATAATCACAGCAATAACCATTAACCAGTTATGAGTATCAGCCAGGCAAGAGAAAAAGCCAAATGAGAGATATCCACAAAGCACAGTAAAAAGAAAACAGCCTCATTTGAGCCGACATCATTAACTTCTGGAATTTGTGCACAGCGACGCAACGCCACCTTAAATTCTGTATTTGACTTGCTGATTCCTGATTGGTTGTACCTGATTAAAGGTGGCACCAGTGTACGGAGGGTAACTAGCAGATGGGGAGGAGATCTCACTGCCGGTCCCCTCCTCCCCTGACTCCTCTGTCACTGGAGAAAGTAGCGGGTGATGGCCAGGAGCACCCATCTGACATCAGGAGGAAGCGAGAGAGCGAGAGAGGGCCAAAGTGGGTCAGAGATGACCACAGACAGAGCAAAGTAACATTATGGTTAGAGGCCAGAATGATTTTTTTAGTAATGTTAATGATGCCAGACCATCCATCCATCTTGCAACTGCTTATCTTGGTCAGAGTTGTGGGGGGGAGGGGCAGGTGCGATTCTCAGATTTTTTAAGGTGGAGGCATAAGAGGGTAATAATTCATACAGAGGGGGCAATGTTATCATTATCTCTGAGTGGGTGAGTAAAGGGGAGGGGGCACTCTGGGAAGCAATCAGCTTTCAGCTGGAGCTAGCCCCACCCATTTCAGGGCCCTAAGCGAAATTTTATTGCCAGATTTGTCATTTGTTATCTTCCTTCCCATTCTGACAGGCTGATCAGAGAGGGGGGGCCGCTTGTGGCTGTTGAGCGGTAAGCAGTATCTTATTTATCTTATTTCGCTTATGCCTGTGTGAAGCATCCCACTAAGCCAAATTTTTGCCGATACAACAATAAGAAACTGACATATACTGTATTGCATCGGGACTAATCTGTTAGACCACTGCAGTTCTTGGAGAAAAATTAATTTTTGTATAAGACTGTGCTAGTACACCATGTTAGATTAAACAACACAAGATGAGTGCTTCCACTACAAAATTATAGACAATGTTTTACACAATGATGGATATGACACAATGCGGAGGATCAGTGTGGTAATTAGATTTAATCTGTCTGAAAACCACAATTTGGTCGATCCGTGTCAAAGAAACAGAATCCAGGCTGGCAGACATACCGTCACGGCTGAACGGTCGCCGTCACAGCTTTTGGGGAGGCTCCCAGAATCCAAATCACTTTGTCTCTCCACCGGTGCCTCGTTCACTGCGAGCAGCATAGCCGCATGCTTTGCTTTCACCGTCAGCATCTTGCACTTGGAATTGAGGGATGTTATCTGTTCCTGGTAGCCTTTGATCCTCTGGGCCAGCTCCTGTCAAAGTAAGACCCCATACAGTCCACAGACATGAACGATGTGACCCGATGAACCGGACGGGTAATATATTTTCAAGGCCCAGGAGAGCTGATCAAATTTAAACAGACAAACTTTAATATCATCTGGTAGCAGAAAACGAATCTCCTCCCTAAATAGGCTAGTCTTAGAAAATGCAAAGTCTGCTATTTATCTGTCCATTATTTAAATATTGCTGTAGAATAAATTCTTTTATTTATGTAGAACATGCTTTTATCAAAAGCAGCGTAAATCTGAGAAGCCAGGAGCAGCCAGTTCCATGAAGATACGGGATTAAGGGTCGTGCCCCAAAGCCCAGTGGTGACATCACACTGTCAACTACGGGATTCAAACCGATGACCTTCCAAACATACACAGGGAGTCTTAACCTGCTCAGCTACACCCGCCCCCGCAAAAGCAACAAATATAGGTGTGAGTATCAGAGAGTGTGATTTACTTCATGGTGGAGTATCTGCGCTTGCAGTTCCTGGATGTTGCTGGTGGAGACGGGCTCGTCCTGGATGACGCGGTGGGCTTCCTCGATCAGCCCCTGTAAGTGTCTCACCTCCTGTTCATACTGCTCGTACTGCACCACGGCCTCCTGGGAAGTTTAGGAATTAGTAGTAACATATGTTTAAAAAGTAATGGCAGTGATGGATATGAAGAATGTGCAGTAAAGGTGGAGTTTGATGTGGGTACTTGGGGGGGAAACATCTTGCTTATTCTATGTACTAAAGTCTGTTTGTAGTAAGTTTGTATAAGAGAGGGTAGGACCTTCTCTCCTTTGTAGATGTTTGATGACTGTCTGAAAATGCTCCCCAATGCTATAACCATTAAATAAAGAAGCAGAACCTCACACAGGTTTAAGATTCAAGTCTTGAACTTCCACACCAGGGCCAAAAGCATTTTGCCAGTTTTCAACGTATTCGTGAGCCTAGAAAGTGTTGCTGGTAGCCTGCGCGTGCATGAGTCAAAGAATGGCATGCGAGAGTGACTGTGCTGCAGCTAGAAGAACTGATGTTTCTGGAATAAAAGATAACATTAAACTGGAAGGGTAGGGAGGTATTTGTACCTGCAGGATGTTGCACTGCTGAATGGCAGTGTGCTGCAGCCGGCTGGCTTCCTGTTGGAGGCTCACGGCAGTGCGGCAGATGGACAGGCTGGTGACCACTTCCTCTGGGACACGCAGCACACTCTGACACCCCTGCACCGCAAGCACCTGCTGCTTGAAGTTCTCCATCTCGCTCAACAGGCGCTGAAAGCACAAGGGGGTAGGGGTGGAGGTCAGGCTTCTGATGTTTCTCATGCAATCAGGAAGTGATGCGTCTAATTGGTTCCGAGAAAAATTCATGTGGCCACTATGCTATATCAGGGTTGCCAGCTCTCACGCATCTGGCATGACACTCACGCTTTCAGACTCTCACTCTCACACAAAAAATCTTATGCCAAATCTATATTATTCCTTTATAACCTAAAATTAGCTACATCAAAAGCTTTGGGATAGTTTGTAAAACCTACAGACTATTTAGTAAAACCGTTACGTACATGGAAATGCATGTGCATGTATGTGCAGATGTGTGCAGATGTGTCTTTAAATGAAAATCTCATGCCAGCCAGCTGACCAAACTTGGCAACCCAGCAGGCGAACTGGCCGCCCACCTTGATCACACTGCGCTCTGCAGAAGCAAACATGCCTAATAAATACAAAGTACCTGTCTCTGGGCCAGATGCTCCTTTAAGGTCATACGGGCAAATTTCGAAGAGGTCAGCATAGCCTGGGCCTGTTCGAGAGCTGTGTGAAGCGTCTTTACCTCACGCTCAAATTGGTCCATGTCCTGTGAGGAAACAGATACATTTACCTTGTTCTCACTATAGCGTTTCAATTTTACCCATTTTGCTCTAACTTTCAACCATGTTGTATTAAAGCTATTACAGTTATTCACAATAATCGCGTCGATTATCACATCGATTATCACGTCGTGACATTCACGACTCACATCTCAGCGCCGGTCAGCGAGGTTAGCGGAACATGTTTGAATGTGTAGCAGTAACATTAAGTTCAGAGAACATTAACATCTACACATTGGTATTTTTATGTCTTGTGTGCTGTTTTGAAATGGTGGCTACCCACAAATTTGGTCTGCACAATTTACTTGAAGGGGCACAAATAATATACCATCATACTTTTAATAGATCATGAACCAACTCTAGCTTAATAAACCACAAATGGAGCCTTAGTTACAAATAAATGGGTGATTATATGCTAGTTATTACTGTTCATTCACCATTTGCTGTAAGTTAGTTATTATGTTAATAATGTGATCTGCTCTTGGTTGCTACTGTATTAATTACCATATCTATTAAGCCATTAATGAACCTTTTGGTATCTACTGAATTAACAAATAATGAATAATTCAGTACTGATCTCATGTTTGTTCATCATTAATCAATCATAATGCATCTTTTATCTCAAGTCGCTATTCTGTTTGTTCAAATCTGGGTGATGGCAAATCATTGTAGGATTCACAGAGAGGTGATTTTTCCCATACTCAACAGACAGTTGTTTTATTTTATTTAGATTTATAATATATTTATAATATATTTCCTATCAGACTTCTAGATCAGTGTCTCCCAATCGGGCCCTCAGAGACCCACAGACTTGCAGAATGTGGACTGTCTGGCAGGGAGCAAAAACCTGGACCGTCTGTGACTCCCTGAGGACTGGGTTGGTAAACACTGCGTTAGATAATTGGAGATCCTCGTAGTACCTTGGCTGCGTCTTGGAGGCTTTGCAGCCGCATTTTGATGCTCTGCTGCAGCTTCTCAGTTTCACGACTCAGCTCTGACACCTGCTGGCCCATGGTCTCCGTCTGCAGCACATCAGACAGCACCTCCGTCTTCTCCTTCATGGCATCCAGGTCTCCTTGGAGCTCCCAAGATTCTCGGAGAACACTCTGCCAGGTAAGAGACGAGGCATACTTGGAATTTATCATTTTTAAAGCTCTTCATAATGAAAACAGGGATCACATTTATCTCAGAAGATATGAAGAATAAGAAATAGATTTGTAAATTACATGACATGGGGAATGGGGAATATGATAGTAAATTCTCCCAGTTGTGATAACCTTCTCTGATCGTGTATTCATTTTCCTCTAAAAATGTTAGGCTTGACCCACCTCATAGACCCTAATCTGGTCCTGAAGCTGAGATGCAGACGCCCAGACAATGCTACTCTTCATGAGTTTCTTGCCCTTGTCTGTCCATCTCACAATACACTCCAGCATTTCATTAAACTCGTCCAAATGTGTGCCAGCCTGGTACACAGGGAGAGAACAGACAAGGAAACACAGGATGGTTACATAGTTTTTCTGATGACTTTACCTCTTAACAGACAGCAATTTAAGGCAGCAAATTCTGGCATCTCACATTCTTGAGCTGAGAGATCCGCGTCTCGGCCAGTCGTCTCGTGTGATGGTGAGTCTCGCTCAACTCCAAGATGGCATCACAAAGATGTCTGGATAGAAGGGGGTTCCGCTCTCCAAATTGCTGTATGGCAGCATTCAGATTGGACATGGTCTGGCCACAAATCTCCAGGTCTTCACACAGAGCCTAAGAGGGTTACATCTCCAGTTATTTCTTTCAAAGCATGTTATTTCATGTACTCATTGTACAGGCTCTTCGGAAACCTTGCTCTCTAATGCAAACAGCCGGCTCGTCCAAGTAGCAAATTATGTGGCTACATCTGAACGCATACAGCCTAGGGCAGGAAGTTCACTTATGCCTGATTAAAGTTAACAAGTAGGCTACATGTGCAAAAGTAACACCTCAGTACAACAGTGGTGTATAGAACAACTTCTCTGAATTCTTCTACTCGTAAGGCAGATCTGGAGGCAACAGTAAGTCTTACAGGGAGTAGGTGGGTATACATAATGAATCGGCCACTGAATGAATATAAAAACATATCATAATGACACTCTGAAGATCAAGAAAGACCACTTCTAGGGATGATTTTAGTAAGTCTTAGTAATACCACATATATGATGAAATCATGATCAAGATCATGGATATAAAGATAGTGAAGCTGGTAGCGCACCCTGGCTTCTTCTTTGGCCAGTTCCACATCAGTGGCACGCTCCTTCAGCTTCATGGAGATGACATTCATCCTTTCAGAGACATCGTGGATTCTACAGCCGAAGTCCTCTTGAATGTCCCTTGTTTGCTGAATTTCTCTTTCTTTGGTATGGACCTTAAAATTTCCAGAAACCAAATTGGTGGACATAAATTTAAGCTGACTCCATAGTCATTGATCTATGATTTTTTAAATAAAAGGCAAAGAATACTTTTGCCAGACATTCCTGGTCTTAGTGTATGCTGGTATCTGGAAAAATCCTATGGTGAGTATAGGTTCTGTTTCTCAGAACAATGAACTTTAGTGACGGAGGCTTTGTCCATTGCATAAAAACGATCATTTTCGTATTTTTGCAAACATGCATTCTATATGTTATATTATTCAGTGATGCACAATATTCTTTAATTCCATGAAGGTGTTTGATCGTCTCTGTACCTGGTCCTCGATAGACCCCAGAGCCAGGGTCACCTCAGCCAGCTGCACAGAGACCTCAGATGGCAAAATCGTGTAAAGGTCCAGGTACTTATTTTGTTGCTGCTCGGTGATCTTCTCTACTTTCTGACGATGTGAAATCAGGTCCGTGTGTACCACCTGTGAATGTTCCCCAGAGCCACCACCCAAAATGAGAAATATACTATTCAGAGAGACTGAACTGAACTAACAGCTATGCAAATACAACACCAAAAGTACAATATTGGCTTTCAGCCACTGCACAGACAAAGCAGTCCCCCACAGATAAAGGACAGAGGACGGGAGAAGGTGTTACCTCAAGCTCCTGCAGCAGTGTGTCCATGTCTCTAGATGAGCTGAGCAAGAGATCCAGGGTATCCTGGATCCAGAATTTCACTTGGCTAAGCTCCCTCTCCACTTCCTCTCTCTCCTTCAGCTCTTGTCTGATTTGCCTTCGGCTGTCGCGCACCTGCTGCAGGAGCCTATGAACACCGAGCACAACAAACACTAACCAATAAAATTCTGACTTACAGGAAACCCTGGAAGTACTCCGAGACAGTACTTAGTACTACTGAGTATGTGGATCTGTCTAGTTGTATCATGTGAAGAATGTCAGCACGGTACCTCTCAAAGCTCTCCTGCATGGCGGTAATTTCCTGTAGGCAAGGCAGGTCGTCTTGACTGGCTGCAGGCATGGGCACCTCCAAATCACGGAACAGACTAAGGGCATATTGGCGCTGCAGGGTGAGAGAAGAGTGCTGGTGCTCCACTTCCTGGCTGAAGGAGTCATTGTATTCCAACAGAGCTTGCAGTGTGGCCTTGGAGGCCTTTTCTACAGACTGTTCCGGAACCCGATTCTGCAAGTCCTCCAAAGCAGCTGCCATCTTTTCCATCTGACAATAATAAACACAGTTCGGACATATAAAGACAAATATGGGCATAGGTGCTACTAAGCTACCAAAGTAACCTACAGTAACGAGACATCTGGAATGGTTTGTAGATATCATACCCTCTCCCTAAAACTTCTCCAGTTGAGTGCGGTGTCTTCCAGCACCCTTTCCTGTGCCCTTGCCACGCCACGTAGTCGGGTCCAGCGCTGCCACACCATGGTCATGGAGCGGCTAATGGTGGCCTTGCTACCATCACTACCAAGCATCTCCAACTGGGATGCCTGCTCTTCTAAATCTGTCAACTTGTCATGGAAACCATTGACCAAGTCCACTAAGACCTGCAGAAAAAGGGATTATTAGACATAAGATCATGATAAAAACTCAGAGGTCTTTCATTACCGATAATCCTTTTTACCTTATGGTTCCTTAGCTTATCCTCTGCCTCCTGACATGTAGATGCCTTTGCCGTGGAGAACTCCGTGAGCTGCTTCTCTGCCTCATTCATCATCTCAATCACTGCCTGCCTTGATTCCTGGTACGATTTCCATTGAGCCACACAACTTCCGAGAAAAGGAAGTAGATTTAACGAGGTACAGTTACAAAGGAAAGCACTGTCTGCGTAAAAAGACACAACAGATGAAAGACTTGGAGACATTTTTGTACCTGTGCAGGACGTCCTGGTGGCACTGCAGCTGATCTCGAACTTCCACACCTCTCTGCTGTGCCGACTCCACACTCAGCCTGAGCTGCTCCTTTGTGCTGGAGTTGACAATGTTCTCCAGCTGAGGGGGCAGCGTCTCGAGCTCCTGCAGGCTCCCAAGGAAGTCCTGCTCGCTGGACATGATGCAGCTCTGCTGCCTGAGGCACTCCTCATAGTTTTCCACGTCCACACCCAGGCTAGCCTGCTGCAGGAAGGCGACGGCGTCCTCCAGCCACTCGCAGGCATACTGCATTTTGGAGTGGTACTTCTGACACAAGGTAAGAGCTTGCTGAAGAGTTATCTGGAGATCAGGGGAGATGTGAAGCCAGGGTTATGGAAGAATGCAAGATTTTCACGTAAGAGAAAATGTGAAAAGGAAAAAATCTATAAAAACATACATAAAAACAATATTACTCATAGAATAAATGGACAGAAGGAAACCTTGCCTGTTTGGTGTTCAGAGCTAGTTGAACATCTGCTTCCAACTTCGCCATCTCCTCCAGACTGGTACTCACATGGGCAGGGACCAGTTCATTTGCACTGGTGTACTTCTGTCTTTCCCTGCTGCTCAGAGCAGCCACAATCCTAATCCTGGACTGTACCTCCTCCTGTACTATCTGTTGTTTCCTGATCTCTTCCTGCACCCTCTCTACTTTGACATCCAGAATAACGGGACAGCCCAGATCATCACTGACCTGCTGAAGCCAATCAAGAGTCCTTCTCACCTCTGTCTGAAAGTCTTTGCTCTGGACGTACCTGCTCTCACATTCCATAATAAGCTCGGCCACTGCTGATTGTAAAGACTGTAGCTCCTCCTGCCATAAGGCCACCTGTTGTCTGGCAACCTGGTTTGCGGCTTGGTCCACATGAGGGGCAAAGTTGTCCATCTGTTCCATGAGCCTCTTGAGGTGAGATGTGGCTCCCTGTAGACTCCCAGCCAGGGCGTGATAGTTCTTGAGCCTCTCCTCAGCAGACTGGGTCTCCGCATTAACTTTATCAAGCTGCTCCTTAGTGGCCTTCAACTCGGAGTCAAGTTGCAAAGCCATAGCTTTGTGGTCCTCAAATGATTCCAAAGTATCATCTAAATATTCAATTTTTTGCTCAATTTGCCTCTTCAGGCTGTTGCAAAGATTTACAATTAGGATCATTTCATCGGGTCGCCAAGGTTGACCAGTACTGCGAAAAGCTTCCTTCTTCTGATTTAAATCCACAATATCTGGTCCCAAATTAGTCAAATCTTCAAGAAGATCCTTGTAATCACTTTGCAAACTAATAACCTCCTCAGTCATTAGGCCAACTGGCTGCCTACCTAAATTGTTGAATTGCTCCTCAATTCCTTTCAATGTTTTGTATGTTATGTCAATAAAAGTGGCAAATTCCTTCCGCGCGACAATAGCCTGCTGGATTTTTTCTTGCTTGTCTCTTGCCAGGGCCAAAATGCTGTTGTACTGTTGTGGGAGAGTATTCAGCTTCTCATCAAGGTAACAGTGGTCTACTTCATTGAGAGTTGGCAGTATCTCCTGACCAGATCTTTGGACATTTAGAAGGAGATTTTCATATTCCATAGCTTGATCTAATATGTCCTCATACTTTGTAAGCTGTGAGTACAGCTCAGCATCTCCATTCATTAAATTGATTTCCGGAAAAGTAATAATATCTGCTTGTTTTAACCATTGACATGTTCTTTCCAGATCCAGCTTGAAATATTTCCTGGATACCAACAGTTTCTCTTGCTCCTGTACCTTCTGACAGCACTTCTGAAGAGCTGTCTCAAAAATGTTCTGCAGCTCCTGCAACTTTGTCAAAATTTCTGCCTTTTCATCTTCTGTGGCATCTTTCATCAAATCCCTCCCTTGGGACCAGAGAGAGGTGAGCTCACTCTGGTAAGCCTTCAAGCTACTTTGAATGCCTTTACACATCCTGAGTTGCTTGCAGAGATCATCGGGCAGAAGTGCCGTGTGCTCGTCAGCGAATGCCTTCTTCTCATTTTGTTGAACCCAAGTAATAGCTTGATTCACCGCCAACAGGAACTGCGTTCGTTCGGTGAAAGCTTTGCTGAGGTACTTCCTCCTCTGGATCATCTTAATGCTCAGAGATTCCATCTCCACTTGTGTTTCTGAGATTAGCTGCTGAAGTTGCTGCCTTTCGCACAATCCCAGGTGGGCTAACACCCTGTCTGCATCTGTCAGTGCCTGAGCCAGGAGCAGCTGCTTAGCCTCCAACTCACTACAGATGCTGAGGTGGTCAAAAAGGAAGCTCTGAGCCAATTCTGGTGGGGGGCTCATCTTCATGGCCTCAGACAGTGCTGGTTGCTGCTCCTCTGCCCATTCTCTGACCTCTCTCAGTTTAAACTCCACCTGATTCATGTCTTTTAGAGTGCGTGTAGAGTCCTCAATATTCTTTGCTATAAGACTCTCAAGCTGGGCCCAGCGGTTCTCAAAGTGGCCAATCTGTTCCTTAACTAGCTCTTTGTCATCCAGGTTCAAACGATGAATCACTTTGTGCTTGTGCTCTTTTAGATCATTGAGGGTTCCTTTCTGGTCTTCAAGGATGGCTGCGAGGTTCTTCAGCGCTTCCAAGTGTTCAAAAGAACTCTCTGCATCCGTTCTAAAATGCAATTAGAAGGTTTGATATTCCTACAATTCCTACAATTAATACAGTATTCCTCAATCCTGTTCCTGGAAGATCCCCTGCCATGTTTTCATTCCAACGCTGCCTGAATCAGGCTTAGATGGCCCTTAAAAGGTTAATAATGAATGTGGCTGGTTGGAAACAGTGTGGGTTGGAATGAAAACATTCTGGTGGGGTTCCTCCAGGAACAGGACTGAGAACCAATATGTAATATGGGGTAATATGTACGCTCTTCCTCATTAAGTAAAGTAACACCAGAAACAGGAATTAAATGTTGTTTGAATAAAATATAATGGATAACGCTTTACATTAACTGCACCCTCATAATGCCTTTATAATGCATTCGTAGAACATTCAGTGTACCTTCATAATGCATTCGTAAAACATTCATAAGCAACATGTAAGTATATCTTAACATGCTAACATACCTTCACAGCTTTAATATACGTTAATAAACATTATACAGTTATAATGCTTGTTATTATTAAGCTGCTATGGTATGTCAGGATGTTAAGGTATACTTCCATGCTGCTTATGAATGTTCTATGAAAGCATTATAAAGGTTCACTGGATGTTCTACGAATGCATTATAATGGCATTATAAAAGTGCAGTTAATGTAAAGTGTAAACATACAATGTATAAAAAAACTAAATTACTTTACCTGGCGAGGTTGTCCCACTCTTTGGATACCCGGTCAAACAATGCTTCTACGTCGCTGACGCAGTCGTGATAGTCCCTCATCCGCTGTAGATCCTCCTCTATCTGGTTAAGCATCTGGTTGGTCCGTTGGCACAGCTCCCTCCACGTGTTGTTAAGGTGCCCGATCTCAGCATGCTCTGAGGAGTCCTGGCCTTCCGTTAGCCTGTTAATACTCTCTGTCATATGGGCGAGGGTGCTTTGCTTAGCCTGCACCTGCTGGCTAAATTCCTGTCCAATAATAGAAAACCGGAGTGGGAAGAACATTCCAATACAAACGTGATGTGCTTTTGAACTAAAATAATGGTTGACGGGCAGTTGGCCCATATTTCAACGTTGCAAGACCATCACTACCCATAACCTGTTTTGTTTGATCCATAAAATTGTAGATCAAGTTGACCTTCTCATACCTTTGCCTGGGTCAGCATGTTCTGAGCAATCTTCATCTCCAGCTCTGCAGGTCTTCGACTGAAACCCTGCAACTGTTGATCCAGGTCTTGAAAGTGAGCAGACAGCTCAGCTTTCTGCTCCCTGATGTCCCTCCAACCGTCTGCCAGGTCCTGACAGCTCAGCATCCGTTCCTCTATCTGAATTACGAGAAACGAAGAGAAATATTTCTTCCTGTGCCGAGCGAGGCTCGACATGAACCAGAGACACGCGAGGCAAAATGGCCGACTCTTGGAATTGTCACCGTTAGCTTGGTCCGCTGGACTTCTGCTGCTGCCCGTCTCACCATTTCATCAGACAGGTCACACACAGAACACACCAAGTCCAGATACGTGCTAGCCTGTTCCTGCAGGGCTCGAAAGTGCTTCACCTGTACGGGTACAAACCCATGTACAAAGCTACACATCCCATAATACGGAGCACAGAGAATGCATGCTCATTCCCGTATCACAGTGTTCCCTGCCAAACCAGGAACATGTGATATTTATTATCATTTAACTGGCTTGCCTCCATCAGCAGAAGGGTTTCTAACAATTAGCAACAATGAGCAACAATTACCATAAACCCAAATACATTCACATCTATCTCAGGAAATATTAATAACAAGTATGATGATAACTAGGGCTATATTCAGCAGCATTTTGGATCACCTGCTTCAGAGCTTCCTGAAGGCTGAAAGTGGGTAGAGTCTTTGGTAGCAGCTCCTTCTGGACAGTGCAGAGCCACCTCTGGCACTGCTGCAGTGTGTCCTGATGGCTTACGTGTTTCTGTAGCTCTCGGTCAAGACTCTGGTACACCTGTAGGAGCAGACAGTAGAGAGCAGCGTTTCCCAATCTGGTCCAATAGACGGTCCTTGTTTTTGCTCAGATGTGGACTATCTGTCGGTCCTTGAGGACCGGATTGGGAAACACCGGTAGAGAGAATTAGCAGAACTGCTCAAAGTAGCCTGTGAACCTTTTCAGATTCAGCTGGTTACTGAGAGAAGCTCTGGATATCCCATACTGACAGGGTGACACTCACACGTTGGGACGTGCTGCAGATGGCGGCATAGCTGTCTCGGGTTCCCTGCTGGTGTGCCTGGACCTGCTGTTGGACCTTGGACTGAAGATGCTCCACGCAGCTGGCAACCAGGTCTTCGCCTCTGTCCTTCAGACTCTCCAAGCGCTCCTCAAAGCCTGTGATCTCCTCCATTATTGCCTGTAAAGATGTGGGTTTAGAGAAGCCCATCTGAGCAATTGCAAAATGTAGGACATAACATTAGCTTTACTCATTTCCATGCATGGATTCCATTAAGCAGGGCTGCCCTATTCCAGTCCTAGACAAGGTTTGCAAATTTCCCTGCTCAGACACATCTTATTCAGCTCACCAGCTTATTGTCAGGTTTAGTAGGTGTGTTTGAGCAGGAAATCTGCAAAGTGTGTCACAGACTGCACCTCCAGGACCGGAATTGAGCAGTCCTGCTTTAAAGGGTATTTATTTAGTCGTCACATTACAATAATTAGTGTTTTAATCTTAATTCACCGCTTATAACTTCAAGAATTATGAAAAGATTGCAGGATAATATTCCAGAAATTGCAAATCTTACAATAACAATCATGTATACCATCGGGTAAGATATCAGCGTTGAGGCATTCTAAACAGAGCAAAAAAATGTAAACGGCTGGCACCATAATATACAATATGTCTGATGTTTGCATTTGGGGGTGGGGGGGGGGCATCTTGCCTACCCGTGTTAACGCACGTATCTGATGCACACATAACCTATTATTTTGTCTGCCTATAGGGTACCAACAAACCGCTTATGCAAAGGTGCAATGTGCCAGCATAGAACATAGACAATGCTAGTCTTGCCAATTAAATGCAATTCTGCCTCAGGTGACTGGGGGGCGCTGTGCCCCCTCACCCCTCCCCCCACTGCAAACTCAACCCCTTGAGAGAAAACATAATCACAAATAATATGACAAAGACAGCAGACTAACTCAAACCGCAGTAACAGAACGGGCAAGATGACAGTCAATGATCAGAAAAGGGCACGCGGCACTGAGAGGAGAGATTTGGAGTTGAGATTGGGACTTGAGTTGAGTATTACCGTGAACACCGATCAAAGCTGCATAACAGTAAACGGCCTTTTCCTTCGGAGGTCACCTTGTGTCTGGCCAGCTGCTGAGTGGCTTCCTCTAAGCTACCGCAATGCATGGAGTCAGAGTTCACCAGCCTGCTGGACATCTGCAGCAGCCACTTCTCCACCTCCTGCAGCTGGCTGTTATAAGCTTCGTGTTCCTTCACCCGTCCAGCCAGACTCTCCACCTGGGCCTGAAATCCAGCACTATCTTAATGCAGACTCCACCCCCAGCCTTCATTTGCCCCGAAAACACTTGGCCTCCATACCAAGCTCTTACCTGGGCTGAATTGCATAGGTTGTGGTAGTCTATCTGCAGCTTCTCCATCTTCTCACTAATGGCCGGGTCCTGGACACTCTCGAGAAGAGCTTCACCCTTCTCAATTACACACCTGACTGCTGATTCATGAGACTCCACGGTCTGCTGGATGGTCTGTTCGAGGACAATGAGAGAGAATCCTATAATCCGTCCCTATTTCTGGTAGGCGGCATCATCAAGCCCAAACTCATAGTTTGAGGGAACTTTAACACACCAATAAACATGTTAAACCGTCTGATCATGTGACTTTCTAATCTATTCAACCTTTCTACTGAGACAACACTGATTTTTGCACTGTTCTTATTGCTTAGATCAGTGTTTCCAAGCCCGGTCTTCAGGGATCCACAGACGGTCCATGTTTTTGCTCCCTCCCAGTTCCCTGCCTGACAGTCCACATGTTTGCTCCCTCCCAGCTCCCAGAAAGGCTGTTATTAGCCATGATCAAGGACTTCTCATGCTCTGTAAAGTGTTATTCGGGAATCATGAGCCTTACATAGAACCGGGCACAGTTCCTTTTGAAAAATGGAACGTTGCATAAACCCACTAAGGACTGAAGAACTAGCACACAGTGTTACAGTTATTTTTGACATTGTTAGCGCAGGAATCAGCAGAAAAACACAGCAGCATGACTATCAGCAAAGCAGCACCTTATATTTGGCCAGCTGGGCCTTCTTCTCATAGAGCTCGATCTTGGGCTCCACGGGCGAGTGCAGCAGGGCCTTCGTCTCTTCCAGCCACTGGGCCTGGCCCTTGTACTTATCCAGGAACTCCTTAGACAGCTGAAGGCTCTTCTCCAGCGCCCCGTGTTCTGCCCGCAGCATCCCTGTCAGGCCCTCCAGCCTGGACAACTCGGCATCCACGTCCGCACGCAGCTGTTCTGCCTCCTCCTCCTCCAGGAACTCCATGGCCCTCCCTGTCTTCTCGCGTGTGGCCTTCAGGTAGTTGTGTCCCAGCTCCATGTCACTCTGAAGGGCCTGTTTCATACATGATATTCAAAGTCAACTTTGTTGTTCTTTATTGTTGTTGTTCATTGTTGTTACTGTTCTTGTGTGCAACAAAATGAGGTAGCAGGCTCTCTTAGAGCAAGAATCAAACATAGTAATAGTTCTGCATTACATTATAGAATATTACAATCAAACAAAGACATTCTTCCTGAATTCCTTTTTTGAGCCATGGGAAGTCATAATATGGACAAGAAACAAATCCAAATAACTTTAACAACAACAATGATGAGTGTCCAACAGATATACCTCCAGTTTTTTCATCTTTCTCTCCATGGCAACACGGTCCACCATGCCAATGCTGACAGCCACACTTGTGAAGTTCTCCTGTGCTGCACTGAGCCAGTCAGAGGAGGTCCTCAGGACGTTACTGGCCTCCTCGATACTGCACACCTCCTCCTCCAGCTGCTTGATGGTGTCCTACACAGCACAGGGACACTTTTCAGTCCTGTTAGTCACAGACTGGCCGTATGAGAAATCCGAAACAAATTGTGGCTGATTCATCTGCCGGCGTGAGACATTATAATAAGAGCGAGAAGAAAATATACATCTTGACATCTGACAGGGCTTTACACTTACGGCCAGGTGGAGCACCAGGGCGTGGTAGCGAGACGTGAGCTGAGCAGCTCGGGTGCTGACGCGGCTACTGACATGCGTCTCCTCCAGAACCTGCTGGGCCAGGATGCTGAGTCCCTCCACCTCCTCCTGGTACACCAGAGCCTCCTCCTGCCAGCCCTACATAGCACAACACACAGCATGTACACATTATGTAGAAATGTACTGTAGACTTACATCAACAGCATATAAATGTTAACTGAATCATCAGAGCTAAGATGATTCAAAGTTCAGGTCAAGCAGCAGTTAATATAGAAAGCATACTAAGGGAATGATACTATGCTTCATGCGATTCTCTTTTGCCCAGACCTTGAGAATCTGCATTTGGGCCTCCTTGGTCTCCCTGTCAGACCGCCGGCCGCTGCGTAGTTGACCTTTGCCCTCCATGACTTTCAGCCACTTGTCCAAGTGCTGGAACTTCTGTTCTATCTGCCTGAGCTTGGCGAGAGCGCTGTTGAGCTCAGCCCTGGACTCCGTGAGCCGGCCCTGGTATGCCTTCCACTCCTGCTGCTGGGTCTCCAGAACCCGGTCTTCGGTCTGGGGAACCCCCCAGGGGATTACCTGCTCCCGGCTCTCCAAAACTCTGTTCAGCAAGGCCTGACCTTCTGTGCACTGCACCTGTAGCTCCTTGTACATATTAACCAAAACAGCTGACTTCAGACCTCAATGTTCCCTAGATACAGAATCACAAAGTATAACACAAATGGCTTCTTGTATTATTTATGGGAGCCTAGGAACAAAATCCAGGTTCTGACCTGCAGCTTCTGCAAAGTGGTCTCCAGGCTCTCTACATCCCCCTCAAGCTGGGAACAGCTACCTATTGTCTCCTGCTGTTGTTCCAGCCACTCTTCAAACACCTGCAGGCTTCGCTGGTATTCCTCGTGGGCCAGAAGCAGTTCCTCTGCCTTTGTCACTGCAGTCTTGGGTCAAAGAAAGGGGAAATCGAAAGAGAAACATACATTAGGGTGTCATTAGAGCAAAAATTCCAAACCAATCATAAAAATCGACACGTGATCCAAACACAAACAGAAGTAAAACCAGCATGTTAATGTATTAACTGCTTTATTGGTACTCCCCTCTGCAAAGTACCATTAGCGATACCTTGGATTTCTCCTTGATGGCAGCGTAATGATCCTGCAGCTCCTGAACCTCCAGCCTCGTGACGTAGTGCTCTGCCATGCCAGAGCCCTTTTTGCCGATGGTCTCCAGGAGGCTCCCGTGACTCGTCACTTCCTCGTAAAGTAGCTGCAGTGGCCATAGAGACACCATTTATTCTTCCTTTACTCACTTCTTGTAAAATGCTTTCATGGTTCAGAATGGAAATACTTCATACTAATGGAGAACGCACATCCAGAGGTGTATAAGGTATCTAAATTACTAGAGAATAATATGGGTATAATTACAAAAAAATCCAGTAGTGGATAAGCAGTTATAGAGGATGGATGGATGGATGGATGGATATATCGTTTAATCAATATAACATGAAGTACACCTTGGCTTTCCCCAGGTTGGCAGTTTTGTCCCTTATCTCGGAGTGTTGCTTGTCTGAGGTACGCAGGCTCTCCTCCACTCGCTCCATCCAGACCACAAACTGACGCACATCCTCCTGGTAGCTGGTCCACTGCGATAGGGCGCCCTCTAGCTGACTGTATTGGTACATCACGACCAGAGCGTGACTGCTCTGAGACCACACTGTGCCCTACATTTAGATACAATTTTCTACGGTCTTAATACCTACAACTTATTACGATCTGCCAAAGGAACATGAAGAAGAGTTGGAGTATTTTCTATTTTTATTTTAATTTTGAAGTAGAAGGCTTTGAAACACAGCAACCGCAAGTGTTTAAAAGTTTATTAGCAGTGATGTCACAAACTGAACTTTTAACAGCACACCACAGTCAAAACACCACCTGAAATCACACTATAATGAACATCCATTCATTAAGTTATGTTTATACTGGCTAATTGCTGAAACTCAGAGGTGGAGGGAGAGTTGAGGCTTTATTATTGAGTGTTAACCGGGCCGGTCCTCCTTTGGACACCAACCTCTTGCACTGGATGGAGGCAGAGAGCAGGGAGTCCCAGGAGTCCTTGAGGTCCTGGATTTGCTTGCAGAGCACGGGGATTCCCACGGGGGAGGTGTTCTTCTGCACCGACTCGCCCCGGCCCATCAGCATCTTCAGCTGAATCTCCTTCTCCTGCCAAGCCATGAGCAGGGCCTGGAACGGGAACGAAGGAAACCAAAGCGTGTGGCGAGAGCCGCAGAGTGACAGGCGTGATGTGTCACATTAGCATAGCCAATGAGTTGGAATGATATCGCTAATCAATCACTTAATTAATTAAGCAATTGATTAACAAGTAAAAATCTGACAACCTGATTATATAGTTGGGTCTTGATTACCAGTTTAGTAATTTTAGGTATGATACCTTCTGTCTTATATTGTGATGCATTAAATTCTATTGTCAGATGTGTATGTGGTATGTTTAACTGTACAGTGCAGTTGGAGGTGCTGCTCCTACCTCCAGCTTGGCCATCCTACTATCCAGCACACTCTTGTCCGCAGTGGGGGTGCAGTAGCTGCGGAGCAGGTGGTCAGTGTCGGCCACCCAGTTCTGCAGCTCCTTAAGGCCCTGGGAGAAGAGCTGGTGCTCCGAGACGAGCCTGTCCATGCGGGAAACCTTCTCCTGCCGGCCAAGAGTGACACACCCATCCTGTTAGGTCCATGTAACCTCGACTGCTAAGAATTCATCATGCAATTTTCAGTTTTCTTATTGGCCCAGAGACAGTGGGTGTCGGTTATTTCCATGTATCTGCACAGGTACTTCTGGCAGCTTAATAAGAGCTGTATATTAATGTGTTTTAATGTTTTATTAAACATGTTCATACAAAAACCTCTGTGACATTTTACTCAGTCGTTCTTATGACCGTGGATTTTCTCAGTTTTCAAAATGCAAATGTCTGTTGAGTCTGTTGATGGTTCCGATGGTAACTTATCAGACTTGCCGCTTCCAGTGAGCAGCTTGATCAGACATTCTATCCTTATAGGGACTATATCTTTAAGAGCATTTTGGAACATTATTAAATGCTAGTGGGAAAAAACCTTATGAAAAATAAACTGTGACTGTGATCAACTTCAACTAGGTTACACAAAGTAGTTATTGGTTATTTTCATATAACCAAACACCTCAACATGGTTTATCCCATACTTAACTAATTCCTGTCTCCTAGACAAAGTGGATTCTGGAGAATGTTAACAGCCATTACTAGAAGCAACTCAAACTGGTGACAGTTACCTTGGTCGAGTTGCTTAATGTCAGATACTGGGCGGATAACTGGGACACTCGGTGCATGAAGCTTTTCCCTGCAGCGTGCCCCTCCCACAGCAGGTGAGCCTTCTCTTTTAGTTTGTTCAGCTGCAACTCTTGAGAAGCCAATTCTTCAATGATAGCCTGCAAAAAAAAAAACGAGATATTAGTGGCTAATCGCATCCCATAAAGAATCAAGGCAACTTACAGCAACAATATCCAGGTCTCAGCTGGGAATGCCGATAAAACGAACGATAACCGAGTCAGGCGATGAGCTCCTGCATTCACCTTAGCTAATCGTTTATAATATAAAACAAACTTCTGCTTTTTCCTCACAGCCCAGACTAGATGATCAGAGCTTGATGCTGGGATCCCACAGCCATCTGTTAACCCCAAATCTGTCCTGTTTTCCAGTCCATTCCCCTTCCATTTGCCCCTCTCACCCTGGTTTATTAAACCCAAAGCCCAAAGATGACCCCCATTCCATCTTCCCAACCCTTTGTCACAAGAATTTGTCAGTCAACTTATACAGAGAAAATAGTTGTTTATGACAGATATTTATTCACTTGGCAAAAGCTTTTGTCTAAAGCGATATAAAAATGAGGTAGGTAATCCATAACAAACACACAACTGTCAAGGAGCCAACTTTGGTACAAGTGCTACTAAGCTAAGCATTCTCACAAGAAGAATTCAGCTAAATGTCCATAGGTACTACAGCATTATACCTGAAGCCGTTGCAACTCCTGCTTCTTAGAGGGCAGGTCCTGCAAGCACGTGCTGCCGTCTTGCACTGCTGCCTCTGTCACGTTCAGCCACTCCTGCAGGGGCTCGGCGCTCGCCTCAAAGTCCTTCATCTGAGCCTGCAGGTCCTGGCACATGGACACAGCGATATACACACAGCTGGCTGAACATATGGCATGATGATATGAAGAGGAGGATGGTGGAGATCTAGTCACCACGGCAGAAACAAACTGCATGGGTAATACAGGGGCTGGGCCCCAGGGACACTGGCTCCAGCTGAAAGCTAATTGGCCCCTGGAGTGCTTCTTCCCCTGTCACTCACAGATTTAAAACACATCATTGGCTAATGATAAGGTTGGTCCCTCTGTATGAATTACAGTCCCGGCTCTCTTATGCTCCCCACCTTAAAAAATCCCAAAATCACCCCTAGACATGATCATCTGTACCAGTAAGGCTGTTTCCCTTTGATGCAGGTTCGACATCAGCGCCTTCCAGTCCTTTCTGGCACTGGTCACTTTGGCTCGGACTGTTTCCACTCTGTCTCTGGCTATGATGCTGCTGAGCTGCTCTCCACTGAAGGCCACCGCACTGAGCTTTGTTTGGCCCTGTTCCCTCTCACTCAGGAACTCCTGGAAGAGAATGGTAGGCCAACAGAAGCCGAGAAACCATGTGACACTAACTGAACGGGAATAATCTGAAAGTGAATCCATTTGACTGTGGTAAAATAATAGAAAAACCCAATATTAACATGACGTCCATGTTGCATTTTGAAGTTCTACTTATACTGTAGTTGAAAGAGTGCAAAAAATCACATTATCATCCTTATATGGAAAAGTACAATGGACATGCTGATCTGGGTCATTTTGGGAGCCTGCTAGCGTTGTACCTGGATCTTCTGCAGGGCAGTAGAGACCTCGAGAATGTTCTGGGGCACGTCGAAGCACTTAGCAGTGTTGATCTTGGCATTGACCTGCCACTGCTGGAAGTCTTTCAAAGTGGAGCGGAACCTCTGCTCCAGAAGCTTCTCCTTACTCTGGCACTCTTGGGAAGCTTGAAGGCTCAGACTGGGAAAAAGGGAAGCCACACAATTACTTTACAGCGTTACATTACATGCAAATTGGGAGGGCGCAAAAACGTGGACTGTCTGAGGATCCCAGAAGACCAGGCTGAGAAACACTGCAGTAAATCACTGATTTTACATGCTTTCTTCACCAAAAACGGAGCCTTGACTCAACAAAGGAAAGCCGTGGTTCTTAGGTCACCTGTTGTACTCTTTAATTAGAGCAGACACTCTCTCTAGCTGAGCACCCAGGTCTCTGGAGAAGCGGCAGAGATCGTTTAACCGTAACTTCAAGCTGTCCAGCATGGGCTCCATCTCCTGCAAACCCTCCAGGGTGTCCTAATGGAAAACAAAAAACCCCCAAAAGATTATAAACTGAAGAGACAGTTCATAAAAACAGCTGAGGCACATATGTATAAATGCATTCCTCTATGTGACAAGTCCAGTCACATAAAATGAAATGATATTAGTCAAATAATATTAAATTAAACATATATTAGACACATTTTTGAAAAACACTTGTATGTTATTGTATAAAAGTGAGTATAGATGCTCCACACTATGATGGTTCGACTTCAGATATTTTGACTTTATGATGGTGTGATAGCAATGCCCATTCAGCAGTCATCGAACTTTTGTTATGACCTCATACAGTATTTAACAACAAAGCATACAATTGTACTTTATTTACTTACTTTTTAGTTACTGGTATTTAGTTACAGTAATTACTTACTTATTTGGTGACAGTAGTTATTTATTTACCTATTTATTTATTAAGTCATATTCATATTTGGAATATAACCCCATTGTAAGTTGAGGAGCACCTGTATTAGTGGTGCAGTTAATAGTATGTCAATAGTACAAATACTATCAATCTGTCCATCCTATACACGTTACATGAACTACAACATGTTCAATTATCCACTCGTTGATCATAATGGAGTAAGAAGATAATTTATAATAATCGGCCAGGGAGCCTAAAACCAGAGCACATGTCTACCTTAGCGATCCGCCAGCCTTGCACTGCCTCCTCCTTCCTTTTAGCCTGACTCAGCTTCTCCCTCCAGGCCTGGATCTGGCTGTTCATCTCGCACAGATCCTGCTCCAGCTGGGCAGCCAGCCGGCCGAACTCCTGCTCGGACCTGGAAGCCTGCGCGAGGGCGCCCTCTAGGCAGGCGCGGGCCCGCAGCGCGTCACTGTCCCACTGCTCCCAGGTGGCCAGCAGGGTACGCTCTTCCCGGGCCATCAGCTCGCGGCCCCCTGGCGCCGTGTGCTCCCGCGCAGTCGCCCCGCGCTGCTCGGCGCGGGTCAGCCGCTCCCTGCCCCGGGGCCGCGAGTCAATTAGTTCCTGCCAGGCAAATTTAATATGGTTACCGGACGTGCTGTTAAAAGAGTGGATCCAGTCATTAAATAGAAGCAGAGATGGAAAAGGATATGCAATTTATGTCTATACATTTATTTATTTACTACACATTTAGATTACTACTTCTGTTTTTATTAGTATACCTTAGTAATGGGCAAATGAGGCTTCATGAACCATGAACAACTAGATGGTGGTCTTGGTGTGATTTTGGACATGCTTTGAGCCCTTTTAGAGGAGTTGATTTATAATTTATTTTTACATTTTAACACAGTTAATATATTAATTATTTTTTTATGTATTTAATCATTCTATTTGTATATATGTTTAAATGCTTAATTTGCACTGAAGGGACTGCATCCAATTTCATTGTACTTTGTATAAAGATTCTATTCTATTCTTTTATTAACAGAGAGCACCATCTAGTGGGGTCAGAAGATACAGCAAATGGTTCATGAAGCTTCATTTGGCCATCACTATTATACCTCATGTCACCACCTGCATCACAACGAATTCATCATATTTTTTGTTCTTTCAAATACAAGGATTCTGATTGTGATTCACTTTTTATGAATACAGACAAGTAGCTCAGCAGAAAAATGCCATTTCAGTTTTAAACTGTCAGCATTACTTTAAATTAGCCATCCTTAAACATTCATCCAGTTACACACACACAGAGCTGGGAAAAAATTAAAAACAGAAACTCTAGAAGTGTGAGGCGTAGTATAATCTGAGCTGTCATTGTTTAAAATGTGTTATTTTTAAATCACCTTATGACATTATCCTGAATATAAAACAAAACGATTAAAATTGTCCATTGTCAGCTATCATACTTTCTACACCAAAGAGGCCGAAGAAATTCCACACTGTGCCCAGATTCCGGAATCCGGATCAGCTGACCTGCACTTTTCCGAGTTTCTTTTGCAGCATCTCTGAGTCCCCTGAGGTGTCAGACCAGCGCTGGAGCTCCTCCTTAGCAGAGGTCAGCCAATCATTGAACTCCCTCACCGCCTCCAGGTACCGCCCGTGCTCCTCCACAAGGTCTTCCATTGCCTTCACCCGTCCCTTCAAGATGGGGAGTCGGGGTGGGGGGGGCATATTCAGGGATTCACAGGGATCAATGGCAAACCCCCCAAGGCCCACGCTGCTCACACAGCAGATCTCACTCATGCTGGCATTTCCCATTTTTACCGTCTTCATAATTAAAGAGCAAGTTTCCCAAACTCACTCAGTCCACAGGACTGTTTTGGACATCTGGAAATTTGGAAATCCAAAAGTTCTCTGTTGGATTACACGAGGACTGAGTGAGTTTTGGTTCCCGATACAGTAACATATGATGTGGAAGCCTGACTTAAGGCCATTGGTGAGCTCATCTCAAAAAATGGGTGAGTTTTGGAAATTTGCTCTTCAGTTTATGAGTGGATGTTGGATGAGTGGATGTTGATTAGATACAGGTCAGATTATCTGCCTACTGTTTCTGCTTCATCCTCAGGAATAACCGTAGCCCATGCAGGGAGACACAGAGTATGGTTACCTTAACAGTGCCGGTGATGTCGGCAAACTGCATGCTGAGCGCCGATCTCGACTGCTCCCCGAAAGCCTGGTCCCCGGTCTTCTTGTGCAGCTCGATGGCCTTTTCCTTCAGGCGTGCCAGCGCCGACGCCTGACTCTCCACCTCGGCCAGTGTAGTGCGGCACCGCTCCAGCTGCGAGGCCTTCTCCTTGGGCCCCGGCTGCAGGGGCAGGAGGGCTCCCACGTCCTGCTCCACCGACTCCATCCACTGCAGCAACTGGCTCTGGGCCTCCTGGAAGCCGCTCCACTGGGCCACGGTCCACTCCAGGCGGCTGTGGGTAGAGCCAAGTGATGACCAAAAGACCGACATCTGTCGGGAGTCCCATGCAGACCATTGCATTATGGGTAAAATTGTACACCTCTGAATAAAACTGTGCCAAACAACACCAAACCTGTGGCAACTCATAGCGGTCATGAGGGTGGTAGCCCAGGCATCCTTCAGGCCCTGCAGCTGGGAATGGATGTTCTTCCTCCCTTCTTCTCCGCTGCTCTTCATGGCTTGCTCCCCCTTGCCAATGGCCATGTTCAGCTTCACCTCGCCCTCGCCCTTCATCAGTAAGATATCCTGCACAAGCCCAGAAGCCAAGCTAGTTTGGTCAACACGGCTAGGAACATATGATTAATAAAACCTAAAATGGCAAAAAAGTGGGTTTCATGCTACACTTTAGGGTTTGCTGGTCACAGGTACATTATATAGCCAAATGTATGTGGACATCCCTATTAATTAGGAACTGCCTAGTTAAGTCGCATCCATTGCAGTAAACGATCACACAATCTCCTGCAACAAACATTAGCAGTAGCATGGGTAATATTAAAAGCCCTGCTTTCAGCCTGAGAAACTGGCCAAACTGGTGCCCACATACTTTTGGCTGTATCAGCGGCAGAAATTCCAGCTGACCTGCACAAGGCCCAGCCTCTTCTCCAGGGTCTCCTTGCATCCAATGGTGGTGTTCAGCGACACCAGGTGACCCTGTACGCCCTTCAGCCAGGTCCAGGTACTCTGCAGCGTCTCCTCGAAGGCCTGGTGTTCCTGCAGCGTCAGCTGACAGCCACGCAGTCGCTCCCCAGCACGCCTCAGCAGAGCCTGGTAGACTGCTTGCAGCTGTGCAGCCGCACGCATCTCGCTGCCATCACCCCTGCCTGACTCGCTCAGGACATGGGACTCCTGTGACAGGAGCTCGAAGGAGTCCCTGTGTGGGGAACCGGTCACTGGCCATAAGATTATCCTTCCATGACCAGATCATGACGTGTCACTACAGGATCTGACTCAACCGTGGATTTGAGTCGCACGTGCGTTGCCGATCTAAGTCAACCATGTTAAAGTAATAAAGGTCTTTGGACTTGTGATAGGCAAATGAAGCTCCTTGAACCAGTCGCTGTATTTTCCGACCCCACTAGGTGGTGCTCTCTGTTCATAAAAGGGCTCAAAGCATGCCCCAAAGCAAACCAAGAGCACCATCTAGTGGGGTAAAAAAATTATGTATTCGCATAAATTTTCATTAAATAGCTAATTATCTTTAATTGTCTGTATTGACACTGGCAAAGCCCCTCACGGAAACTGGACATATATTTTTTTGGACATTTAAGTTTTTTGTATTTGGCTTGCTTTTAGTTAGTTTTCAGTTTTAGTTATTTTTAGTTAGTTTTAACTTGCTCTTGAATATGGCTTTCAACACTGGCATATGCGTGACTCACATCCACGGTTGACTCAGATCCCATAGCAACAATCCAGGCTGCTTCTGTAAACCAAGGGGGCGATTTTGAGGATACCTCTCCTTGAGCAGCCCTTTGTGGAACTGCTCCATGCGCTGCAGCTCCGCCGTCCTCTCGGTGACGCTCTGCGGCCTCCCCCCCTGCACCTCCGCACTCAGCTCCTCCTCCATCTGCTCCAGCCACCTCCGCAGCTTCTTCACGTGCCTCTCCAACCTGAACGACACACTTCCACATGTTTACCTTCAGTTGCCCTGGCGTGCCCTTCAACAAAAGCTCTTAACCTCCTGAGATCCAGAAATTTATAATTAATTGTGTTTGCTTATATTTCTCATACGATATACGCCACTCTGTTAAATCCTGTTACTACGGCTTTAAGATGACCGCACATGTGTGGGGGGGTGTGCTTTTTATCATCCCAACACTTAATTTAAATAAAAAAATCAATTGACCCAATTTTTCCTCGAATCTCAGGCCGTTAATTGTTTCTGGAACAGTATTCAATGAGTAAAACTAGGCAAAAACTGTACATTTCTTGGCGTAAAATAAAAGCCATATCACTGCTGGACTCTGAGTTCTGAACCTCAAACTAGGTTCCTTAACCACTGTTACCCTGGGAAAGTTTAACTTCTCTGGGGTCCAAGGTTGACAACCCCAGGCCCTTCAGCTATTTTTTAGAGCCGACAGTGAAACAATTAACCCTTGTGTTTACTTCTGGGTTGAGGTATCATTTTTGACCCGATTTTGAGATTGACCTTGGATGTTATGACTTTGTGCATTTTAGGGTAAGGTCATTGATTATACCACATAATGATGAACACAATGTTTTTAATTCCGTGGTCAATTTTAAGTGAACACCCGGGTTAAAAAAAACGCCGCAACGTGAGTAATGTGCTAATGGTCATGTGGGGTATAATTAAACGATCAAGAGGAAGGTATTCAGATGGTAAAATACGCCAATCTGGGGGTGGGAGGTGGGGGTGTCACAAAGGCAGTCCATCGGAGAGATTTAATAAGCCCATTCCATTTTTCTGGAGGCAGGTCTGGGCCCCTTTGCCGGCTGGAACCCCAGGCTATAGCTTACGACGGCCTATGCGTTAATCTGTCTCTTTTACAGTCTTAAGTCAACACATACTCTGCATGTACTTCTCTGACCTTCAAGATGGACAGAAAAGAAAAAGTGACACTAAGCACTAGCGCCCCCCTCTGGCTCTCACCCGCTCAGCTGGGCTGCAGCCTCCTCCAGCAGCTGCTGGTTCTGCTGGCACCGCTCCATGAAGCCGTCCCAGTCCCGTTGGCTGGAGGAGAGGTGCTGCTGCACCTGCCCCACGCTAGCCTTGGGAAGGTGCAACAGGAGTTTCTCGCCCTCCTCGCTCACCCTCGTCATACGGGCCTTGCCCTCTTCCTCATGCTCAAGCGCCACCTAAAGGAGATGGACAGAAGCAACAGCACCACTTAAGTAGATACTTTTTCCATTTTTCTGGAACTTTCTATGTAACCAACATCAATACGGGTGCATTAAACTGTGTGTTATTCCAAACAATCCTCTCAAATTATTTTCAGATCACACACAAATATGCCAATGCATACAAAAAAAACATAAAACAATTGTGTTCATTCTGGGAAAAGTACCTTGAGCTTTTGTAGCTTGTTCTCGATGGTGCTGGAGTCTCCAGACTGATCAGAGCATTCCCTCACACCATAGTCCAGGTCGGAGAGCCACTCATGGAATTCCTGAACTATGTCTGGACAGGGAAGTGAAACAAAGTCTTTCAGACTTTCAGAGCACGTGGCTGTATCTTAATGTATCACTGGATTCACTTCAGAAGGACAGTTGTGGGAGTTTTAGTTACACAAAAATGATCTGAGGGCAGAAAGAAAAATGACCAGTCACATTGTAGAGCAGATGGGTCCAAGCACCTTGAGGAGACGGGACCAACCAATCAGATGACTTGGTCCTACCTCCTCTCGTTGCTTGGACCCACCTCCTCTACAATCTGATTGGTTATCTCTCTAAACAATTCGTTTTTCAGTCTGTCCTCAGAACACTTTTGTGCAATTAGAACAAGTGAATGCTTTACATAAAACTGCTAATCGTTTCTAATGTTATATATATTTTTGCAGACAAATGTATAAAGTAATAATATTTTTGATGAAACCAAAAAATTAGCAATATTTTTGCTGAGTTAAGGGACCATCCACGACTATCTGTAAGCAGTGTACCGCCCCGACTAGGGCTGCCATCAATGACAATTTTTCTATGGATCTATAGACTATTTTACTGATTGGTGGATTAATCTAAACGATTAATTTTCCTCCAGGAAATCAAATTTAAGTAAATTTTATTTTGACAGCAACAAACTTGATAACGGACGCCGGCTTTTCGGCATCATACAGACATTATTTTCGGCCACAATTCGATAAGCAGATTAGTAGTATGTCTAAAATATCAGTGAGATGAGTATTGTGATGTCCAAAAGTTATTAATCTGTATAAATTCGGCGTTTTTATGCTTATTAAATTCAGTTACCAGAGCACGCCACATGCTACTGTTTTGGTAAATGATGGAAGCAATAAGCACTGAAGTGGTGGTGAAGAAAGGGACAGCTTAGCAACCACAAAATCTTTTAAAAGAGGAGATATTGTGGATAAACAAGGTAAAAAGACATTAGTGGCGTGCATAGCACTTGGGCCACTGTGGTTTGCCGTTGAAAATTGCACAGTGTGAAACCACCTTTTTGTTTAATGATAATTTGAACTGTTCCAACAATTACAGTGACGTTAAAGGAAAACTAGGAAAACAACTTTGTTAAAATATATATTTAAAAAAAAGATGCGTTGATTTAAAATATTGATGCTGATGCATTTTCAGCGTCGACATCATCGACCTCGTCGACTAATTGCGGCAGCCCAAACTAAAACAGAACATACTGTATGTAGGACACTATCGGTGTACTGAGCAGCTTCTGACATCTCCTCACCACTGAAGTGTAGCTGCAGGCTGTTTTGTAGGGAGGCCAGGGCTTTGTTGGAGAGCTGCAGAACAGTTTTGTACTTTTTGATGAGCTCAGTCAGCGTGGCTCCCAGCTTGGCCAGCTCCTCCGATGGGTACTTCCTGCAGAGGATGTTGAGGTTCTCCCGCGTGGAGTCGATGCTGCCCTGCTGGTTCAGCAACTCCTTCTGCACCTCCTGCCGCACACACGGGACAACAAACTTATATATAATGTCCTTAGCTAACCCAATGCTGAACATCTCATTAATATAAATACACCTAAACCAAGTGACTTGGATGTCTTGTTTCAAAAACTGAAGAAACTGAACTCACAGTAGAATCCAACTATTTCTGTAACAACCTTGAACAGTACCAGTCAAAAGTCTGGACACACCTGTGGTTAATGCATTTGTCTCTATTTTAGCTGTTATTCACATCATACTAAAAGGCCTTGAGGCAATAAAGTAATACATGTCAACATATATTTTCCTCAAATTTTAGACTCGTCAAAATAACCCCCCCCTTTTGCTTTGATGACATCATTGCAGATTCTTGGCATTCTTTCAACCAGCTTCCAGATGTAGCCACCTGGAATGCATCTCCAACAATCCTACAGGAGTTTCTACAAGTTCTGGCCACAAGTTGGCTACTTTGGTCTTACTCTTCAATCCAACTCCTGCCAAACCAGCAGTTTTCAGAGGTGTGCCCAGACTTCTGACTGCTGCTGTACGTCCACCTTTATGTACAGGTCACTAGTAAGATCTCACATCTTGATTTCACTGAGGCAAAATGACACTCCATTACCTACCTTCACTTTACAGATGTCCTCTGTGTTCGCCCCTTGTTGCGATGTCGACAGCGAGTGCTCTACATTCTTCAGCCACTCTGCCATCTGGGACACAAAGTCTTCCAGCTGCTGTTTCTGGAAGCGGAAGTCCCTGAGAGTAGTTTTTGCCTGTTCAGATACCTCCTGGGCCTGGATAATCTTCTTCTTCAGGTCAGTGTCCATGACCTAACAGCAGCAACACAAAAAAAGATGATGCTTACACAAAGCAACCATCTCACTGTCATGCTTCGAAATACCCCAAAAAAGCTCAAAATAATTGAATTCCCATTATGCAGACCCTATTTCCATGATCTACCTGTAGTTCTGTTGGAGTCTCCTGGCTCTTCATTAGCTGTTTAAGATCCAACACTTTTCCCTGCAGAACTTTAAGCTTCTCTTCATTCTTCTCCACCTCAGCCTGCAGATAAAAACCTTGGCTTTCATGCATGCATATTAAATAAAATAAGATAACAGAATAAGATGGAACTTTATTGAATCCCAAATGGGGGGAAATGTCTTTGTCCAGCAACAGAAGAAATACACTATACAGACAAAAGCAATAGGACACCTGCCCATTACACCAACAGGACCTTTTATGACATCCCATTCTAAATCCATAGGCATCAGGAGTTGGTTCCCCCTTTTGCAGCTATAACAGCTTCCACTCTTCTGGGAAGGCTTTCCACAAGATATTGGAGTGTGTTTGTGGGAATTTTTGACCATTCATCCATAATAACATTTGTGAGGTCATGGTATACCTATCCCAACTGGGATAGGTATACCATGACATTTTGGACACTTCTATGCTTCCAATTTTGTGGGAACAGTTTAGGGAAAATCCTTTTCTGTTCCAGCATGACTGTGCCCTAGTGCATAAAGCAAGGTCCATAAAGACATGGTTGGGTGAGTTTGGTGTGGAAGAACTTGATTGGCACACACAGAGCCCTGACCTCAATCCATTGAACACCTTTGGGAACTACAGTTACTGTTGGGCATTTCAGGTCCGGAATCTACAAATCCAGACCAATATTTTGATTCTACCAACCAGTTGAGTACTCCGCAACTTTGACTCTTCATGCCCAACTGGTTGGTAGAAACAAAATATTGGTCTGGATTTGTAGATTCCGGACCTGAAATGCCCAACACTGACTACAATGGAGATCAACATCAGTGTCTGACCTCACAAATGCTCTTGTGGATGAACGGGCAAAAATTCCCACAGTAAAAAGACAATAAATACACAACAGAAAAACAGTAATAAAACAAAAATAGGTAACAAATTAAACAATAAATAAGAAAAACTGCAAAAGAGTGTACCACTATAACCAGTACACCACTACACTACAATAACATGTTCAGGGACCTTTGGTATATGTTCACCTGCAAATCCTTTGTTTCAATGCAAGCCAAGTGAACAAGTGTGAAAATTAAAGTTTATACTGGTGAACAGATGTGTCACTCTCACAAGAACCCGACCTGAAACTCTGCGAGCCGTCCCTCCAGCTTTCGGCTGTTGTTGAGGTCATTCAGGCTCTCGCTGAGCTCAGCCACAGAGCTGTGGGCCCAACCGTCTACCTCCTCGTTGATCTTCAACACTTCCTCCCACAGCATCAAGCTACGGTTGAGTCGATCAATGTTGTCTTCAATCCTTTCTGACAGCTGTAGGATAGGAAGACACATTCGTCTGACTTTTCTGTGCTCCCTGTCAGCAAGCATGACAGGAGAAACATGCAGGTTAGACAGTGTGCAGATTAGATGTGCATTAAACAGCATAGCCCCTGTTTGCAAGCATTCAGTACGTCTTCTATGATATTAACCTCTGTAGTCGGTGATGCCGCCCACGGGATCAAACAGAAATCTTACCAATCCGTTTAAAAAAATCGGAGTTTAAAAAAATGTAAGTTTTTGTTATAGAAACATAAAGAACAACCCAAAAACCTTGAATGGTGTACTTTTCAAATATATATAGGCTGAAATTAAATATATTTTTAGAGCTTCATAAGAAGAATAAAAAGACCAAGAGTCTTCGATTTGGGTATCTGAGTCACTAAGCAGCGCGAATCGCTCACCCATTTGCAAATAGCGCTCTTCATATCATAACGACACAATAATCTGATAGTCATTATTGAGTCAAGTAAACATATGAAAACACCTAGTTTGACTCCCATAAAGAAGATCACATGTCTGGGTTGTGTTTACACTGACTGGCGAGCCACAACCTTCTATTTTGTGCTGTGGGGTAGTTTTCACCGAAGAAATACAATAAAAATATATCTCTGCTGTGCTACTGTGTAACCATTGTTGCTTTTGTTGATGCACGTCTAGAGCAGCATAACAGAAACGTTCCCTCACGTCCAGCCACTGGTCCACAATGGCGTCCATGTCCTTTTTCACCAGCTGGGTCTCGCACTCAGGGATCTTCTTGAGTTCGTTCAGCAGCCGCTTTCCCGTGCCGGTGAACTGGTCCAGCCCCTCCTGGTTGTTTGTCATCTCCGTCTTCACTGCATCGTGCTTTGGAAGATGAATGATGAGTAAATGTGGAGAAATGACTAACTGAGTACAATATGTAACCAAACCAATCAAATGACACAATTTTCACTATAACATGCTTGAAGCCAATACAGGAAACACTGATTATGATATGGTTTATCAAATAAGAGAACAGTCAGTCTAATATTCTGTGTACACTGGGGTAAGTCAGTCATGCTTAGCCCAATCTACAGTTAGTCAAAATTGCTGCTGCATGATTCTTAACTTGTACAAAGAAGAGGGGTGACATAACTCTAGTCCGGGCCTTCCTCCATCGGCTACCAGTTCAGTACAGGTCTCACTTTAAGGTTATATTACTGGTTTGTAAAGGCCCGCATGGGTCACCTCCTCCTTATATCACCAGTTTGCTATGCCCACATACTGGATCAAGATCGCCGAGACCTCTCACCAGCTTCTTATGTCCAGTCCAAAGTCCCGGTTGAGAACAAAGGGTGATGTGCGTTTGCAGACGTAGCACCAAAGCTTTGGAATAACTTACCACTGTACATTAGGTGTTCTTCAGTTTTAGTCTTTAAATCTACACTTTAAACTGTCCTGTTTTCATTAGCATTTAAGGAGACTTAAACATGCCACAGAGCAGACTGTGTATCAGATTGTGTTTTATTCTGGCCTTGTGCCTTATTATCATGCCGTGATTTTATGGTCTATGTAAAGCATTTTAGTCACCCAGAGGTGTTTTAAAGTGCTATATAAATAAATTATATATATGATTGAGAAAAATCAATTACACAATCAAAAATATTACTTTTGCATTGATGGGATTGTTTAAAATATAATAAAACTGACTGAACACAATCACCTTTCTGCTTACATTTTATTATGTTATCTCTTCATATTTTTATTATGAACTACATTCTCCCATTGAAAGGGGAACATCTCTGAATGGCCGCTTTAGGAACAGAATTGTAAACCCCAGCTCACCCGGGAGAGGGTTCTTCTGATGTCATCTTGGTCTTTGACAGCAATCCTCATCTCTGTCACGCTCTCCGCATTGTCCAGGATAGCGCTAATAGACGACCTCATGTTCTGGAAATCCCGCGTGAGGTCCACCATGGCGGTACACTGCTCCTGGCTACACAAACAGAACACAGCTCTGTGAATGAATGAAGGGACACAAAAAGCAGCAGGGAGTCGTGCGGAATGACACAAACGGTGCTGATCTAAATCGCAGGAGGTACTTAACCTGCCCCAGTAATATGCATTATAATGGTCGGTATAAGAGTTAATAAAGCATTACAGCTCCTTCTGTTGACAGTTATAAAACATTATAGTGTTGATTATAATACTTCATAAGCTCCAGTGAAGCTCTCATCTATAATGCACTACAGATACCTTCATAATGCATTATAATGGTCGGTATAAGAATTAATAAAGCATTACAGCTCCTTCTGTTGACAGTTATAAAACATTACAGTGTTGATTATAATACTTCATAAGCTCCAGTGAAGCTCTCATCTATAATGCACTACAGATACCTTCATAATGCATT
>JAODLD010000030.1:17762836-17774442 GCA_026781065.1 Mormyrops boulengeri | reverse complement strand
ATAATGGCCAGTATAAGAATTAAAGATGCTTTGTACTGCATTATGCAGGTATCTATAGCGCGTTATAGACGAGAGCTTCATAAGGTATTCATTATGCATAATAAACATGGATATAATGTGTTATGCCTTTTTAGAAATATCTTTAGCCATGTTTATAATGCTTTGTGAATACATTATAACATGCTATGAACGTGTTCATAGATTCTTATAGATATGGCATTCATAGAAAGTTACCGAATTTTTTATATTAATGAAAGCATGCTTTAAATGGGGGGTGTACATAGTTACATTTACATGTTTAGCAGGCGCTTTGTCCTAAGAGACATAAAGCAAGGCAAATAGTGCATTTCAAACATTCACGGTGGCAAGGACACGACTAGGCATAAAAGCAGTTAGGCTGAGTTTACGATGAATGTCCAGGTACAAGTGTAAGCAGTTATTGGAGCAGGAGCTACTCAACAGCTACACAACTGCACATAATTAACAAAGTGAGAACCTAATAAGACCATGCGATGCCTAGTAAAACAAACATAAGAGCTTTCAAAGAACTGGCAGGTAATAAAGGAAGCACAACACTCCCCAAAGGGGAATCAAACCCTGCTCTCCCAAATAACAAACAGGGATGCTAACTGCTATGCTAACAAGCAACTAAAGATGACTAAGAGCATGTCACTGATCGTTCCCATGGAGGGTGCTGGTAAGCTAAAGACCCACCCATCTGCAATGAGCTTCTGGGTGGCCTCCCAGGTAGCCTCCAGAAGGCCAATGTCCCTCTGGGCCTCCACTGCCAGCTCGGAGTCCCTCTGGACCAGCTGCCGACCCTTTTCCCTCAACCACTGCTCCTCATGCATGTGAGACAGCAGCTCGTTCTCCAGCTGGTTGAAAAAGCGCAACCTACAGGTGAAAGATAAGACACCGCGATGAGAAAGTCCACATTGTTAGGAGACCTCATCGATTCTTCTCACTGCTTCAGTGAGATTGTCAATAAAAAGGTGACTCAGTGATTAGAAGTACCTCTGTTGCAGGGCCAACAGGCTTGGTTCTCCCAGAACCTGGTGGTCAGCCTTCTCCTCAATGTCCTCCACACTTTTGAGCAGCTGCTCCTTACGCTGCCTGAAGGTGGCCCGGAGTGCGCTCAGAGCCTCGGCCTCACTCTGCTTGGTGCCCAGGAGGTTCTGCACAGCTTCCAGCTCCATGCTGAGGGTGTCTGCCAGCACCCGGCAGGAGGTCCGTTGCTCCTCCCGGCAGAGGTGGTAGCGAGCTTTGCAGAGGCTCCCGTCCAGGCTGACTGCTAGCGCCTCCAGGCGCCCGATGTCGGGAACAATGGCCTTCAGCTCCTGCTGCAGCTCGTGGACCTTGCTGTGGTCCCAGGCTCCGGCACTTTCTACTGTCTGCCTCAGCCCGAGTAGCACGTTGGCAGCCACGCTTTGGGTCTGCAGGAAAGCCTCGAGCTTCTCCAGGCCGTCACGCCGGTGGCCCACCAGTTGCTGGGCCTCCAGGAAGGGTTGGAAGCAGTCTTCCAGGCGACCTTGAAGCAATTGTAGGTCACCAGGTTCACAGGACAAGGAGAGATTGTCCACAAACTTCTGCAGCTCCTTCATCTCATTGGCCTGTCTCTGCAGAGAGGCTGCCCTTTCCTGTCAAAGACTAAGAGTCAGTCTTCAATGATAAAGGCAGGTAGATAAACAAAGGAGGTAAGAACACTCGATGACCATGTTCTGACATACCTTTACCAGAGTGGCAGCTGGCTGTAGGTCTGTGATGCTGACCTGGGACTCGGAATAGAGTCCAGTGAGGAAGTTCTCGCTCCACTGGGAGAAGGCCAGCAGAGCTTGGTCAAACTGCTCCACTTGGTCCATGTGGACCTGCAGCTGTTGAATCCTATGAAGGAAGAACAAGAGAAGTAAACTTCTTCACCAAACAGAAGTCTGTCCAAACTCCTGTGCAAAGCAGTAAAGAGTTAATCAAGTAAGACCAACTAGAGAAGGGTCAGATCTCAGATGCAGGAATATTATTTGGTCATGTTATTTTAAGGTTATGAGTTTTCCCTGGTCAGACCCCTGACCTTTGAGGTAAGGCCTTCTTCTGTGACCTCAATCTGTTCCCCAAATGGTCCAGGTCCTCTGCCAGTTCCTTCGCTCTCTCCTCCGGTGCAGTAGGGTACAGGGATTTGCCCAGGCTCATCAGGATGTCATAAATTGCCTCATGGGACAAAACTTCACAATGCAGGTCCTATATAGAAAAGTTAAGATTCAGCAAAAGAGATCTCAACAATCTAGGTCCAAGCTATACTTCATCAAAAAAGTAAATAAATGTGACTAAACAAGGATTAAAAACTTGACGGCTACCTTCAAGTGCAGAAGCTCGCTTTGCAGCTTGGCTGTATCTGCAGGAAGGCACTGGGACTCTGAGCTACAGAGAGTCTCGCATCCATCCAGCCAGGACAGGAAGATGGAGAACTCTTTCTCAAACCTGAAGAACACACACAGTGGGGTGCCATCAGACCTAGTGAGCCCTATAGGTGATACAGGCGGCTCCTGAAAAGGCAACGACTTAGCTAGGTGACAACACCCCTCAACAGCATGCATTGTCCTATCCAAAGTGAAACAGGGAAGTGCAAATTACTGGGGTGGGGGCATCAGTGAAGCTTGCTAAAGACACCATAGGGGCTTTGTCCAGCACTGAGTGCCTTTATTTACATGCTTAGCAACCTCACCCAGAAACTTCCCCATTCATATACAGATGCATAAATTAATGCAAATCGCAATATCTGGCAGTTGTCACAGTCTAGCACAGGGGCAAACTCTTGGCCATTATCACACAGCCCATTCAATTAGCATTAGTGATGTGCTAATGAAGGTTCATGAACCATTTGCTGTATTTTTTGATACCACTAGATGGTGCTCTTGGTTTATTTTGGGGCATGCTTTGAGTGCACCATCTAGCGGGGTCAGAAAATGCAGAAAATGGTTCATGAAGCTTCATTTGGCCATCACTAATTAACACAACTGCAGAGGCTAACCCTTGCTGTTCCCCTAATTTTTTCCCTCCATGTCTTACTTTTGCCAGAGAGAGAGAAGGCCTTCCAGCCGGCCCTGCTTCTCCTTGGCTTGCTGGAGGGCCTGTTCGTAGGCCTGCTGGAGAGCAGCCACGTCCCCATCGGCCCGATCCCGCTCGCTGAGCCTGCTCGCTGTGGCGGACAGCGATAGCATGGTACCCTTCAGCTGCTCCAGGGCCTGGGTCACGTCCTGAAGTGACCGTGCACACAGACACATACACACACATGCACACACACACACACACACACACAGGTTTGCAATTATATCCAGCTCTAACCAAAAGTATGCAAACAAAATACAAGACTTTTGGCATTTTAACTTTTTTGATTGCATTCACAGATATTTGTGTGGACATGAAAAATGGTCCCCACAACGTCAAAATAACAGTCCCCACAACATAATATAAATCTAATCCACACACACACAAACGCAAGCACCATTTCAGACTGCACAATGGCTGAATCAAATGTACCAGCAGCGACATCTTTAGAGGTTATTAGGAGATTATAACAGCAGCTGTATCACAATAATAATAAGGTTTTACCATATGTTCTTGAAGTGTTTTGTAGGTCTCAGATGAGGAAGTACAACATTTGATAGGATGGTCCATTTTTTCCCTCAGCTCACCAATGGAAGACTTCACCTTAGAAATAAAAATGTAGCAAGGGACAGGTGAGGGTAATAATCAAGCACTAAACAAGAGTAAACATCGAACATGAATACACGTGGCCAGAATGATTAATTAACAATTAGTTACTTAAGCTTCAAACATGTCTGTTGTGTCATACCTGCTCCAGGTTGGTACTGAACCTCTGAAGGTGGGTGGAGCTCTCCTCCAGCCGGCCAATCAGCTGCTCCACACTCTCCCCTAGCTCCTCCCAGTACCTGCCAGCTTGAGTCAGCCGAGCCTTGATGCGGGCTGCCTCCCCCGATGACACGAAACTCCCTAGTGCCTGAGACTCCGCCTCCAGCCAGGGCAACGTTTCGCTTCTTTGCTTCAGCTCTATGTGCACGGACTGCAACATGACGCGAGGCCTCCATTAAACCCAGGAAAAATCTACTACCAGCTTTAAAACACGACACAACGATAACAAAGCGTTCACAATATCACTGCATACAGAGTTATACATGTTGTCTAGCATAAAACACACAATTTACATCTAAGAAATGGTAAATTAAGTTATATACATTTCAAACAACACGAAAAACAGCAGTTGCATACCTTCACAGTGTCAATCTGTTGTTTGAGTGGCGCGGAAGACGTGGTCAGAGCATCCAGTATCCTCTCTTTTTGAGAAATCCATGTGGAAAATGCCTCGAACATGTTAATGAATTCCTCCCACCTGGATTTCATTCCCTCCAGGTGTTTAACACTGAAAAAGATGAACAAATCCACCTTGAATAGCTAGTCCTGCATGAGGCTAACATGAGTCTGAGAATAAAAGTTTTACAAAATGATAATGTCGCACTGCAGTTCTAATTTCAACGGATAGGGGGAGCTATTACTCTTTCTTGAGGCCAGATTCCACACGGTCCACTTGCTCACTGGCAGAGCGGGCTTGCTGCTGAAGGAGGGATAGGTTGTTTGGGCCAAGCTGGATCTCTGCTGCCCTCTTCAGGAGGGTGTCTACCAGCACGGCCTGCATCTCACACAGTTTGGACAGCTCCTGCATACAGCCATTGACCAAACGAAGAAACTCAGTAAAATGACTGCACTTCTTCACCACATCAAGGAACAAAATGACTGGCCGTCAAGGTTAAGGTCATAGGCCAGTAGCCTAATGGTTGCTGGTTCCAGTCCTAGGATGGGCTCTGATGCCATACCTCTGAGCAGATACCTGGATCATTGCAGACTCACCCTAGACTGTTCCAGCTCTGTTGACAAGCTCTCTGTGCTGCTGAATATGGGTTCCCTGTCCAGAATGGGATAGGCCTTGTTCACAAAGTCTATGACCCCCCTGCGCTGGTCTTCAAATTCCTGCCACGCATCCAGCGTCACCTGTTGATGAAGGTACACAAACCATGAGACAAGCACTCATGCCTGCACAGACAGGTGACAGCCTTGGGGGGACGATGTCCAGATACCTGCAGATTGTGCTCCTGCACCTCTGTGGTGTGGTCCATGGTGCTGAGCGTGGCCTCCAGCTTCTGCAGGTCCGGCTGCAGGGAGGGGCTCAGCCCCCGCTCCCCCTGCAGCTGCTGGCCACGCAGTATCTGCTGCTGCACGTCTCTCCTCTTCCCCCGCAGACGTTTCAGCTGTTGCTGTGGAGTCCAATGAGCATGAATGGTTTTACCCCACAGACTGGATGCACAGGTGCACATGGGGATTAAGAGGAGTCTAACAGTGAGTAAGAGTTTGCACACCTGGTGTATGAGGAGCAAATGCTGGGCCTCTCTCACACTCTCCGAGTCCAGGATTTTACAGGCCTCCGCCTGTGCCTCTTGCTGAGCCTGCAGCAGCTCTTCCAGAGAGCCCCGTACCTCCTCCTGGAACTGCACACAGTCCTCCACTGCCAACACCACCTTCTCAGACTAGGAGACAGAGGCATTTCCCTTCCATTACACCTTGTAGTCCACATGCGTCCATAATCATATCAGAAAGCATCCCGGCAACGGTCTCAAGAAGGATACAACATGAGTGTCCATCCCTGTCGCGTCTGTTTCCCTGTTTGACCAGCAGGTGTCGCTGACCATCCCATTTTGTGTACCCCTAGTCTTTCGTCCCCTAGCCCCTAGTGTGTTCCCCTGCTCCCTGGGCTGACATGTGGCCAAATGGATTGAGTGTGCAGCAGAGAACTTGAGCATCTCCTGCCATTGAGGGTGTGAGGCTGGCAAAAGTCCTTTGTACCTGTGGTTTTCCCAAATGTGTATAGTTTTAGTTATAGTCTAGTTAGTAGTTTTCCACCTACCCCAGTTTCATCCCCAGTGGTCTCATTTCTATCTTGTTTAGCCTTTAAAATCCCTGTTTTTGTAAAGCTGCAATGTGGATTATCTGTCACGCCCTGTTGTCAGAGCATGAGACTCTACTGAAAATATCAGGGAGGAAACCAGCTTGGTGGTTTTCATGGCAGCTAGGTTTGAGATCTTTGGCCCAAATCGACCTGGAGAGGCTCATTGAGGTGTGAACATTGATTAAATATGATTTTGGGTGGCATGGTTACCTCAGTCAATGAAGAGAGGAGGCCCTTGAAGTCAGAGGACAGCTGGCAGAGAGCAGCGGCCTGCTTCTTGGCCTCACTCTCGGCACAGACCTCTACCAGGGCAGCCAGGCGAGTCTTGAGCCAACTAAGATTCCCTTCCTGGTTCTCCGCTTCATGTCGAAGCTCCTGAAGCAGCAGTGGGGACAGTCCCTCAGGTCATCCACTATGGAGGCTCCCTACACTTCATCTATCAGGCATCCGTCACAAGGTGCTGAATATTCACCTGAATCGTGGATTTCACCTGCCCGAACTTTCCAGGACTGCTGGCGTCATTCCTGAGCAGCCGTAGCTGGCTTTCCTTAGACGAGACCCATGACGAGAGCTGGGAAAACCTGGAGGTTGGTGACAAAGAAGGACATTGAAACAAACACAAAACATCAAATATAGCTAATACAGTGACATGAACAAAATGCGACCCGCTCCAACAAATTACAGACTAAGTCACAGGGCGTTGTTTTTACGTATGCGCACATGAGGAAAAATGGTCTAGATGGTTGAACCTGATTTAACTTTAACATTATATATTTCAGGTTGATAGGTATATATCCATTAGGATAGCTTAAAGTTGCTCACTATCGAAAGATTATGCATTAAAAAACTACCTTATCTACTATCTTGCGGCTGAAATGTCGGATTTCGAAAAAGGTGATAATTATCGGCAAGGTCAAAGCCGCAACGACAGCCTCTTCAAAGTGAGCTAGCCAAGCGAAAACAACAGAGAACTACATACTTTGTAGAAGGACAGCAAGTTTGCCACATGGCTTTTGAATACATTCATGCATGTTTTTGTTTTATTTCACCATATAAACTTATTCTATTGCAGGAATATTGAAGGGACTTTTTGTCAAACTTTATGAACAGCTCTCTCAAAAGTAGCCTTCCTCAAATTACTGCAGCTTGGTCAATTTTTAAGCAATCCCATGATGTTATATATCATTTTGAAACTTATTAAAAGCGCTTTTCAAAACAGCAAACTATTAAATTTCCTACTTAGGCATGGTTTTGCTGGAGTAGGTCTCATTTTCGAGCATGAAAACCAAGCAATAAATAGAACAAAGAAGCACATCAAAACTATTAATCAATAATTAATCAATTTTTATTTCTTTTAGTGATGCACATGCTGTATCTTCAGTTAAATAATGTTATGTCAACTTCACTGGTTTATACTCTACACAGGGGAACTGACAAATATAATTGTTATATATTCGGTAACCCTTGAATCAAACTAAAGTAATTAGCAAGATTAGAGGAATTGAACCCTTACAATGTGATCATTTCATCCTCAATTCTAGACTCAAATATAACAGCTACTACTTGAAATAGATACTAATACAAATGATACCTGGTGTCTGAAATGATTACAGGTGACGTGACAGTACTTTTGAGTGGCTTCACCTGGAGTTGAACTCCTTCCACTTGTCAGGGTGCTCCAGGAGTTTCTGGTGGGTCCTGCTGATCTGGACCATGACCTCGTCAAAGGCGGCCCTGGCGCTCTCCAGGGTTCGGTGGGCGGAGTCACTTTTCGGAAGCTTCTGGGATAGTTCGTCAATGTGCTGCAGTCTCTTCTCACACAGCAGATGGGGCCCACTATCTCTGAAAAAGGCCTGAAGAGAGACATTACTTACTTATCCTGGAATGTTTGGAGTATTCATCCATCATGATCTCAGAAAAGAAGGAGAACAAACACACGTTCCAAAAAAGGCCAAAACGCAAGACTCCCCCTAGTGGCCCTGTATATAAAAGCAGACGCACTCGATGCTCCTTGATGAGTCTCTCACTGCCCATGCTGGGAAGACACTGGTCTTCCCGAGCCAGCTCTTCCTGGCACTCCTGTAAAGACGTCATCAAACGACTTTGCTCCACTTCCACTTTCAAGCGCAGCAGGTGACATGGCGCCTCCACCTGGAGGTCCTGGGAAGGACGCGCAGATTTTGCTGTTTAATGTACATGCAGTGCCAAGGCGCATCACCAAAAGCTTATACTGTAAGATGCAAAACCCTTTCCATTACCGAGGGCATGCTCATGTCTCACGGCTGCCTGTTTGAGCTTTTAGGCGGCACTCGTGATAGACTGACCTTCCATTGTTTATGGAGCTTCCTGACCGTGTCCTGCAGACAATGCTGCTCCTGGTCAGGCAGAATGTCTGTGAGCTCATCGCACGCCTTTAGGAATGTGTTGAGAACCCGCTGGTCAAGCTGGCCAAAAAACTCCTGGAACACACAGCAGCGAGTATGAGATGAACAATCATATTAACATTAGCGAGGTATGACTGGCACAGCAAGGCCACCTCGTTTCCTTACAGTGTGCGTCTTGAGTAGCTCCTCTGGGTTTCCCTTCTCCTTCAGGGAAGCCTGGGCGGACTTGAGCACCTTCTCCAACTCGACACGCGACTCTTCAAACCTCTTCATGAGGCTACTGTTAGCCTCTACGTGTCTCCTCCATTCCGATGACTCCTTTACCGTGGCCTGAGCTCGGGGAGACGTAACGGAATATAGGGAAACTTGTGGATTTCCTGTTTAGTGTCCATGCTATCATCAACTATGTCACTCTCACTTATTCACAATGACTCTTTGTTATAAATGTCTTACTCCCTTATGACCTGACTGGAATATCAAGTCACGGCATCATTCAAGAGTCACTGAACTGAGAACCTTTTTTATTCTGTATTTTTGTATTTAAACTTGATGTTTTTGACACAGCATGAAAACACCATATGCATTATTTTGGACCATGCAAGTACTTAGGCATTGGAATTTGTTTTTTTGAATCTTTGATCACACTGCATGGGGGGGGCGCATATTGAGCAGTAGGGAGTGCCAAGCCTTTTCTTTCACATAACGCCCTCCAACCAGCAGTGCGTTAAATGACCGCCGTCTGGCAGAAGCACAACATCGGAAGATGCCTGTCAGATTCCTGCTTGTTTTGCAAACTCCCGATTATTTGAGAGAACTGGCGAAGACTACACTTGGGATGTCGGATGGGGGCCTGGGGATTGAAGATACAACAATGCCCTGTTTGTACACAAGAATAAAAAAGATCTTGGCAGCAGCCAACTGCTGACCCTGACTGACCTGCAAAGAGGCTTGTAGCTCCACCACACGTTTCTGCAGAAGGGACTTATCCAGGTTCTGCAGTGTCCTGCTGTTGCACAGAGCCCTCTGGACAGACTGATGGTTCCTCTCAATCATAGACAAGCACTTTTTACAGTTCTGCTGCAGGGAGAGCAGCTCCTGGTGCAAAGGAACAAATCAATTAGCAAATGGTGGCTAACTTCAGTCACCTAGGATATGAAACATCAGAGGTGGAGATTTCAGGTCCAGAGAGTACAATTCAGACCAAGGTTTTGTTTCAATGAACCAGTAGTATAAAGAGTCACAGTCACAGAGACTCAACTGGTTGGTTGAAACAAAATCTTGGTCTGGATTTGTACTCTCTGGACCTGAAATCTCCATCTTACTAGCTACCCTACAGCTACCACAGACTTCAATCCCAATCAGAAGGGGGATATGTTTCCTATGTTTCATGTGATGGGATCCAGTCTCGCCGTAGCTCTATACTGGGTAAATGGAACAAAAATAGAAGGTCCTGGATGAGTGGACTCATGGAAATAGCTAAAGGTGGTCCAATATGCACCAAAATCGGCCCGTTTTATAAGTATTGTACATTGTTAACTGTTTCCACCATAAACAATTGGTGTTTGATCTTAAGCTTCTGAATGCCTTTCCACTTTCAGTCCTGAGGTGCTGTGTGCATGGACAGCTGGCAATTCACTGAGCTAACAACTTTCAGTCATTTAATTACTTTAATTACTCAGTAATCAGCTAAGCCTCCCTCCAGTGAGGCTGTTAACAGCTCGACGGTAATGAGCTGAGATACCCGGGCACGACTTCGCCACGGTGGACGCGCCCTCTCCACGCCTAATCGGAAGGACTGTTGTATGGCAGATCTGTCGAGTCAGCCGTTCTTTACGAGTTGGGTAAAAGCATAGACCCCCTGCTGAGCTGAGAAGCACAAGAAGCTCTCTGGAAAAACAGGCTTTTCAAAGCTTTTGAAGCGGAATAAGAGGACAAGTATATCATACAAGAAGCCTCTGAATTCTCTCAGGGCTGCAACGTGCAGAGAGCCCTTCACCAAAAGATAATGGGACCTCAAAGGTGATTTGGATTCACAGTTTTACTCATAAACAATATGTAACATGCAATAATTATTTACTTCCGTAAGACCCGAAAGCAGTGACCTCTTTGACCTTCCTGATCACTCATTGCTGAGAGTGTGCTTGGTCCTCCCACTTCCTGCCAGAACTGAAACTTGTTTGTCCTAGAGAATCGTTTGATTTTTTTCCCTGCTTCCATTGTCTAGCCCTCTCTCCTTCCTGCTTCTTTACCCAGGGGAAATACAATTAAACTGAAGTCCTTTTTCTGTGCCCCCCTCCCCCCACCACCCGATCACATGATCCTGTCCACAGCGTCAGGCCAGCTTTCCCAGAAACACTGATTTACCGTAATCACTAGAGAATTTTGCCAGCTTGTTTTTCTATGATATATTATATACACTGTGGTAAGTTATCTACACTGACCACATTACCAGAAAAATGCTAAATCGTTTTCCTTACCGAAGTAGCTAATCCGATTTTTGATGTCTGGAAGCTATATTATTAGAATCCACTATTTTCCAAATAACCTCTGTTATTATGCAATCACCTGCTGAAGGCAGTTATCTATGTCCTTCAGAAGCATGTCAACAACTAAAAAAAATGTATTTAAATATTTAGCTTCCCTACTGACCACTTTTCCTTTGCAGGAAAAAAAATCTACACCGAAAGAACAAGCTATCAACAAAACAAGATGGGACTGGCACAAAACTGGTTTCCACCCAGCGCTTTATATTTTTAGCAACTTTTAATTAAGCCAAGCTTCACCGGGACGCAGTGCGAGAAAATGAGGTATGTAAAGCTGCACCATGATCTGGCAGCTGCAGAGCTCCGTCAGGACGCTGGGAAGCAGACGGTGCAAAAAGCTTGACTCTGTTTAGACAATCACACTAAGATCTGTAAGCTTGTATGCGTGAAAAACGAAAGTGAAAAAAGTAAAAATGCCAAATGTCTTGTATTTTGTTGTAACTTTTGGTTAAGATTAGGCCTGGGTAGGGGTTAAAGTCGTCATTGATGGAATCAGGGTTTTGCCCTAGTGTGTGTGTGTGTGTGTGTGTCTGTGTGTGTGTGTGTGTGAGAGAGAGAGGGTGAGAGAGAGAGAGAGAGAGCCTGTGTATGTGTGTGACTTGCATTTAGCAGCCCATCCAGGGTGTTCCCCTGCCTTGTGGCCTGCACTGCCTGGGACAGGCTCCAAAC
>JAODLD010000030.1:17738495-17762403 GCA_026781065.1 Mormyrops boulengeri | reverse complement strand
TCTCTTAGCTGGATATGGCAATGGAAATTTTAAATGGATAGATGACATTGTTAATTAAGCCCCATTAATCGGAGAGTCGATTTCAAAAACAAGCTATTAGGGCGTGTTTTTGTACCTGACATTTCTGCTTAAAGTCGACCGGAGACTCAGGGTCGTGGTTGGAAAGTAGCCGACAGGCCTTCTCCAGGGACTGATAGAAGCTGGTGATCTGCTTCTCGTTCTCCTCCAGAAGGGGGAGCAGCGACTGGGACTCACGCAGCAAAGGAAGACACCGCTCCCTGATCTGAAAGGGGCCACGGGAAGGACAATGAGGGGCTTCCAGGAGTTCCAAGCAACCAAGCAAGAAAACTTTTACAGGATGCAATTCAGTCCAATCAGAGCTGGCCCAGCCCTTTTCGGAGCCCTGCTTAAAATGTGATTGACCTAGTTGTCATTTGTCATCTTCCTTCAGATGGGGGGCCCCCTGGTGGCCGCTGGGCCATAAGCAGCCAATTAGTTTGCTTATGCCTTGGGCCGGCTTTGAGTCCAGTGCAGTGAGAAAAGAGTCTGTAACCAGATCATGCTGAATTCTTAGCTCAACACTGGTATAAGGCAGTGTTTCCCAACCCGGTCCTTGGGAAATCACAGACGGTCCATGGTTTTGCTCCCTCCCAGCTTCCAGGAGCAAAAACATGGACTGTCTGCGGGTCCCCAAGGACCGGATTCAGAAACACTGCTGTAAAGTGTTCAAACGTCATAGAACCAGATTGTCTGTCTGTTCTCCTGTCACATTAATGCTCATTATTTATAACTAAAATGAAAACTGAGAAAAATTAATCTGATGTGGAACATTGTACTTTCAGTCCAACCTGATACCAGATTATTAAAACATTTATCATAGAAGTATAATCTAATTTTGGCCAGATGGTTTGTGTACAGAAAGCACCTTGTCAGTCACACAGGTTTTTAAAGTTAAACAACATAAAAAAATGATCCAAAGTACTTGAAGCAGCAGTAACTAATTGCCAAGTATCATGCAAACCATTTAATTAATCTGACAGGAAGGCAAGCGGGCTGATCTGTCACCTTGCAGAGCTGTTCCTTGATGGTTGCCATGGCGCTCAGCATCTGTGTGACTTCCTCCTGGGAAGTGTCCTTGGTCAGCGAATGGGTATTTCGCGTAACCATCTTGTACTGTGCCTCCATAGTGGGGATTTTTTGCTTGATGTCCTGCATAATCCATGACCAACAAAGTCTACCTGATGATTTCCATGACCAATTAGTGTATCAAGCATGGAGCATCATAGCAGCTGAACTTAAATAAAGGCTTCACTAGTGGTGTAACACAAGGTGTACTGGAGAGAACTACATCATAAAATTCTCTCTCTCTCTCTCTCACACACACACACACACACACACACACACACACACACACACACACACACACACACATACACACTCACTGTAAAGCTGTACTAAAACTTGTCTCTGACAGGAGACTTTGGTTAGGAAATCAAAGACTCATGAGTGTGACTCACCTCGATATCTTGAACGAAAGACCGGATGTTCAAGAAGGACACTTGTACAGAGGCATTTATTTTTTCATTAGCTGCATCCACAAAGGCTTTCAGGGCAGAGATTCCATCCTGGTAGTCCTTCCGCATCTTGTCCACCTCATCTGCCCGTGCATACTACAACAGGGTGAGGCACAGTCAGATTCAGAATAAACCGATTTGCCACATAGCTACGTTAAACACAGACATCCCACACACCTCTCCCAGAAGTTCAGAGAGAACTCTCTGCAGTTCCAGGAGTCTCCCGCCCACGAATGATGTGCAATGTCTGGGAAATCTGTTATTCCGCTATTGAGCGGCGGTAAAATTTGCTGCCAAGGCACCACATTTCACTGCCAGCACCCCCACCTTCACCGCCCCATCCCGATCGACAAACTGCACCCCCCTGAAATCAATATGCCTAAGATGGGAAGGTTGCTTACACCTGTTTCCACTGCCAACGCTAACCCAACCCCTCGGGCTAACGCATCTCAGGCATGAGGTCTGAGGGATCAAGAGAGACTATGAATAATATAATAGCTTTCTTCTGAAAGCAGGCCCGCTGCAGCTCAGTAGCCCAGCTCTGCAGCCTCCAATTACCTGTATTTGGGTGTTTCGCTAATGTGTTCATCTCAAGTAATACACATGCTAGAAGTCATCAGAGCCATTTATATTAAGAGGTTCCCTCTAGAGTGTAACTGTAGAGGCCCCATGGAGACATAAGCTTGCAATGTTTTGACTGCATCAGTTTCTTTAAGGACCATGATATCCGCTGACAGTCATTCCATGTCATCATTCAAAGCATGTATATATATTAATATACATTTATAATATATTATATATACATGCATTATATACATATATATTAATATACAGTTCTGTACAAATGTCTTAAGCAGTCAAATGATGTTTAAATGATCATCATGTTGGTGTAAAACTATGACACTTTGTCTGTCAAAGTGTGTCAGCTTAGCCGTTTCAAAACCTCTCCTAAAGTCACCCCAGTATTTGCAGCGGCCCCGCTAACAACTTTTTGTTCTAGGAATGTTTATGAAACGTTACAACTAAGGCATGGAAACCTTCAAAGTGTCCAGTGTTCTTGATGTTCCCAGAAAGTTATCCCATTGCTGTAACTACAGTGGAAATAACATTCCATTAATGCTACAGGAAGAAGGTTCTCCGGCAACTTTGAGAAGACCTTCATATAACATTGGCTAAAGTTCTGGGAATGTTCCCTGTTAGCTGGGAACCATCCAGTATACCTATATTTGTTGATTTTACCAGTAGTATACCATGTTTGGATAATCAATAACTCACTGAGTTATTTAATCACTGTAAAAAAAGTGTTAAAAGTTATTTACTTGTTTGACTTTAACAAAGAGTTCTCTCCATCTGCCGTTGAGAAGCAGCAGCTGTTGCTTCAGGTCCCGGGAGACGGTTTCGTCGCAGGTCTCGATGAGAAAGTTCCCAGCGTCGTTCATGGCCATGTGCTGCTGAATCCAGTGTGGAAGATTCCGGAAAAAGTCCTGGAACGGGACAGGGAAAAGTGAGAGGTCATAGGTGTTGGGACCTTGACCGGGGACAGAAATATCGGATAGGGGATCTGCGGCGACGCTCACGCGCTTGGTGCTCTCGGGCTGGTTCAGCATCTGCTCCGCGTCTTCCAGCCAGGCCTGCAAGCTGGCCACAGTGCTGCTGTACTTCTCCCAGTTGGAGATGACCTCCTCCAGCATGCTGCGCACGCTCCGCACCTCCACCGAAAGGTTTTTCCACTGCGCCGTGGTGTCATTCAGGAACTTGCTCACTTCCTCGCACTCTTCCGCTGAAAGAACACGTGACGTTGGCTAAACAGACCTGATGCGGAAAATTACATTTTCAAAACATTCAAATACTCAAAATACTAAACAAAAATGCTCAAAAACACAACTAAATATACATTTAGTCCAGCCATCCATTTTCTGCGCCTACTTGTCCTATATAGGTCCAAGAGTTTCTGGAGTCTCTCCCAGAAGCTACAAGCACAAGGCAGGATATATCCCAGTATGAGGCACCAACCCATCACAGGGCAGACACACCATTCACATGCACATTCAGACAATTCAAACTCCAATTCACTTACCATGTTTATAACCAGGGGAAAGAAAAGTATGGGTATTACCATGCACAGAAGATCCACAATGCGCTAATAAGAGCTGAGACAAGGTACAAAACTGGATCGTGTTTGTAAAGTTCTGTACCCATTTTCAGTTTGCATCCTAAGTCCTAAATCATACAGCATGACATTCATAATTAGCCTACTATTACCTCTCCAGACTGCCAAATTACACAGTTGTGGCCTAAAATTCATTAGAGAGTCATGACTAGATCACTAATGAGAGTCACTATGAAGACAATTACATTAAATGTCATACAGTTATAACTTACATATTATTTACAGCAATGGATAAACTGCATTAGTTAATCAGTTACTAGTGCTTATTTACTAACATGCAAACGGCACCGCCAAAAAATAAAACCAGCTGAAATGGAAGTCGAAAGTGAATAGACTTACCTGAGCAATCAGATTTGAGGTAGACCTCAGCTGCCTGCTTCAGAATGTGGAAGGTTGTCTCATACTGCTCGAAGAACTTCTGTCCCTCGATGAACGACTATTTCGAATGAGAAGGACCTTACAAGCCGGTTGTGGGCGCACACAACACAGATCAGCCAATATCAACAGATCACAAGTCAACAGACCAATCACGGACCACTCACTACGTAATTCTGCAGCAGGAGCTCAACCGACTCTCTTCGGCCGTATTTGATGATCCAGGACTTCAGCTTGGCTTCGGCCAGTATCAGAAACGCCATCAAGCGATACTTCATCTCCCAGAAGTCCAGTTTCATCATATGGACTTGGAACGACGTGCACACATAGTTGTATCTGCCAACGGAAAAGCTTTTCTGTTGACCATGTTCCATCTGTAGTCAGAGATACTTGCTAGCTAATTAATTTATGATTGGTGGGCTGATGCGTTCATTTTGGGCTCACCTCTCAGCCATGTCATGAAGTTGTTCAGGCGGTACAGGAACCCCATTGACCGAGCGATCCTTGTGAATCTGCTGGAAGGCGGCCTTGTGCCCCTCAAGACTTTTTAACACTTCCTGTATACGCAATACAGAAAAAACATAATTTATCTAAACACTAACCTTTGTCAACACTCTGACCTACACTATTGGCCAAAATTGTAGGAATATTTCCAATTTTTAGAGATGCAACTGTTACTCCAGTTACTTATGTAATCGTCCAATATATGATATATGTAACATTCTTTGATTATTTATAAACATTACTGCGAATACATTTTCAAAGTGTAATGCCAAAAATGCCAGCTGTCTCCACAATTTTAGCCGCTAGTGTAATTCCAGATACATAATCAAAGCATTTGTCCACTAATGTCTAAAGGTAGCACATTTATAACCATTGTTTCAAGCCAATTTAAGTTTGTTGTTTTTTCGTACCCCGTGCTGCTCTAACTTCCTGTGGATCACGTTGGCCGTCTCCTCATGGGCTTGTTGAATGGAAATTTCCTCGAACAGCGCCATCTCCCCCCGGTGAAGCCAGGCCCCAATAACGCCCAGCACGCCGGGAAGTGACTTGTCCAGGTGAATGTGCCAGTCCAGAAGCTAAAATCCACAGGAAGTCAAACATAAACCGAAGGAGACGGCCTGTACCAAAAAACGGCAAGCTAGACGCGAGCTAGTTCTCACCCTGGCGGCCACCCGCTCGCACGCCTGCTTGACCAGCGCCTGGTCAGAGGACAGCCTCCCCTCCCTGTGCACGGGCTGCAGGAGTCCCTCCATCTGCTTCTTCTTCATCTCGAACTGCACCCGGAATCCTTTGAACGCCTGAGAAAAGACGCCGCGTTAGCACAACGGCATATCAGCTGCCCGCAGGGCCTGAGAAAGAAAACAGAACCATGGCAACTGACTGAATCCTTCTTGTGGTTATTTATAAACCAAATGAAAGTGAAGTATACAACTTTGTCCTGCTGGAGGAAACAAAACAACAGCAGGATGCTCAACAGTAAAATGTCTTTGTGAGGCTTATCCAAGAGGACCACCCCTTTACATGTTCCAGAACATTCAGAGAAAGCCTCAGCTACCTTGTTTAGGCAGCTGTAATTCAAATATGCACAGACAGAGCCTGTCGAAGCCTGTGTGACTTGTTAGGCGAGCTTCAGCGGCCATTTTCACCTTGTCTGGGATGGTTCTCTCCTCTCACCGGGGTAGCAGGGCGGACACTTTCCTAAGTTGACGCCGCCTCAGAAGACGGTGCCCTAGGTGCCATACTGTAGGTCTGTGTCGCCTAATGGATCGACCGTGTCTGTGCACAGACTCAGTGATGGATGTTAACTTCCTCCATTCCCCGCTGTTCACCTGGTACTTGTCAGACAAGCTGCCCTCGGCCCCCTGAGCCCGGAGCAGCTCCCGTTCCAGGTGGTCCAGCCAGGTCTTCAGCTCCCTCAGCATCCTGCGGTCCTCTCTCTGTGGGTGGGGCATAGGTTTTTGAACAATGGCTACCGCCGGGCTGGTTCTCCACGATCCACACTGGACGATACAGCAACACCACAGCAATTCCAGACTGGTGCAACAGAAGAGGGGATGGTGTATTCACTATGCATGAGATTATCTGCTAAAGATGGTTAAACATAGGTATCGTAAATATGGGTACCATGAACCTGTGCTTTTAATATGCAGACTCTTAAAGCTGTGTACAAGATTTTTTCATCTTATTTGTCATTTGATCACTTTTTTTTTAGGAAAAGACATCAAATACGGGCCACCTTATCAGATTGACAGTGTTTTTAATTACTGACAATATAAGGAAAGCAGTCTAATTTCAAATATAACTTTTATTTAGCAAATATTTTTTGTTTCACTTGTGGCCAGAATATTAAAGTTATTTTGTGCCTGGGGGACCAAGATTAAATCGTGTGTAAAGAAAAATGACTGCAAAGAGGAGTAAAAGACAAGGCAGACACTGGGTGAGGCACACAAAAAGATGCTGGGAAACACTGCAGGGCAACGCACGGCATTGTGGGACTGCGGAACTTCTTAAGCATGGCCTTACCGTCAGCTTAGGGATGGAGAGTGCAAAAGTCGGGATGAACACAAGAACCGGCTATGAGAGTGCAAGACAGACGGTGGGGAGAAAGCCAGACAACACAGATGGATAGAAATTAAAAGACTTCACGATGGATTCGTCATATTCGGACTACTAACAAAAATCCTGTGTGTTACCCATGTTGCAATGGGGTTGTCTATTTGTATTTAACAATAAATGGCGCTAATTAGCGTGTCTGTGCATTCTCCTTGCTTGATCTCACTGAGCTGCCTCATATTTATCAAACCGCAGATTTAAAACAGAACTAATTTAATATACAACAGTTAATATAGAAACAGTTAGCTTCCCAAATGCTTGAAATTCTTAGTATTTTTTAATTCTTGTGTGCAGAAAATGCCCTTGGAATTGTTTTATAAAGACACATATCTTAAGCATTACACCTGTACACTGTGCTCATAGCTGATGCGTCCAGTACTGCTAGTTATAACTACATTAATAATTAAGGGGTCAAATGTAGGCTTTTCTGCATGAGGTGACTGGAGTTTGGAAAGCACATGAAAAATGGTAACATGAAGTACTGACTCCTTGGGAAAAATCAGTTAAATACCTCTTCCTGTTGTCCATCCGTCTCACCGTCATGGAGGTCGGGGTAGTGTTTGAGGAACTGGGCGATGTAGGTCATGATGGATTTCTCGTCTGGTTTGTCGACGTCGACATCTGCAGGGAGAGGAAACACAGCCTTTAATACAGATATATGTGCATGGAAAATGCGCAGGATAATAATAATAATACCAGAAATTAAAGTATAATTTCCATATCTTCTGTTTCACGTCAGACTCTGTTTTCTGCCAGAATGCCATGTAGCAGTACTGTCTTGCTCAGGGCATGCATTAAACGTGACACCTGTTCTGGACTTAAAGCTTGCATTTCATGAATACAGAAAGTCACATTAAAAGTGAATTTCTGATACCTACACACCAGCACCATCCCCAAATTCTCCCAGGACAGGGAGAGAAATATTTTATCAGGACGAACAGCAAAAACAAGTCTGACACCTGACAACACGCTTTAAATAATATCATTTCAAAACATAACTAAGGATTTTATTGAGATTAAATAATCAGACAGTACACCAAATTAATTTCTAGCAGCAGAAATTTCTTAAAATATTCCACTGTAGAAAAATCAATAGACCCTTCTAGTCATAAAACTTAGAACATATAAATCATATTGCCTCTTTAATCCACAGAATTTAAACGTAAACACTTCTCAAATCATCCCTTTTCCTCTAGCTGTTACATAAGGGCACCAGCGAATTGTCACCACTGGGCTTAGGTCTGGAGATTCGTCTCCCACAATGCCGTTCTGACCAAATTAATCCCTCCTGCGCTGTGAATAAAATATGCTCTGGTGCATAATGACGCTGGCAGCCACAGGATGAAGACGGGCTGCCGATCAGCTCGGCCTCGGAGCAGCAGGAAAGCGTGTGGCCGGTGAGACGGGACGGACTGGCGAGCGCAAACTACAACCCACGGACCCTGAGTATGTTTACAGTCTCACGTTTCACACTTATACACTAGGATGTCTTACAGGAGAACTCGAGTTACATAATCAGGTGTAAGGATAAAACAATAAGGTCTTTTTGGGAGACGTGATCCGGGGACCCCTCTTGTCTCCAATCCAAGTCCATCACCGCAAGTCTCAGTTACCTTAATTGTAAAGCTATACTACCAGATGGTCTAAATATGACATATAACGTAACTGTAACATACAGTAGATCTTGCTTGCGTCTATAACACATGAATTCTGATAATGAGAATGAGGGCCACCCCCCATGTCGTTAGATGGAATTCCCGGGTATGTAGATAAGTTAGTTACATCTGTCTTTTCTTTGAGGAAATAGCATAAATTGCCATGTTGTGTGTTGTTTTGGTCCCCAGAGATCTAGGCTAGTTGCGCGTTGAAACTGAAATCTTTGGTTCTTGCTTGAAAATTTCATTTTCTTAATAAAGTGCTAGTAAGTATGACTGTACATTTTACTTTTTTGGTAACAGCAAACTTTATGGTACCTTCTGGATCCAGCAGGCGCGGAATGCCGAGCTCGTTCTCGGCCAGGGAGAAGGCCTCCTCCAGATTCTCCCGGTTGGTCCTCTTCTGCACGAGCTCCATGTCCACCAGGTCCGGGCGGATGGCATGGATGACCGAGTGGAAAGCCACCCCGCTTCGCCAGCTGAGCCCAAAGTCCTTCACCTCGATGGCCAGGTGTCTTTGGATGGTCGCCATGTAAACACAATCAATGCACAGTTTACCAGAATAGTCTGTGCTCAGAAGTCTTCAAACACAGTATATCGTCACTGTTCAATGAAAAACACGTATCTCCAAAAATCCTTTGTTTCAGAAGCATGAAAAAAAATATTTTCCCAGAAATTACTTTACAAAATAAACCTAAAACAGCATAATGAGAACATAATGTTACATAGTACCAAGATAAATAATAGTTAAATAAACGATTTCATAGCCTTTTCATAATCTTTTCATTGGTCAATTAGATGTCAAACGCTATTAGTAGACAAAGGAGAATGAGCGTAATTCCATTCATTCACAATCGTCAAAAACTGGACATACAAGGTTTTCACTGAACAGTGACGGTATGCGTAGACCCCAGCTTCTCCAGTCAGATACATTCAAACACAGTCAATACTCAATTTGCAGACTATTTCACGAAGCTGATGCCTTGAAAATGTGCATTTAGCTCTGGCTCCATGCCTGAATGTCTTCTAGCACAGAGCATGCACAGTCTCTTGACAACAGATGGCTCCTTGAAGGCCAGACCCAACACATGCACAGTCATCATACTACAGTGCCTCATTCTCCAGGCATGCGAATCACCAAGCACGATCCCCGTTGAGAAGACGGCGGGAGGACACACCTGGATGCTACATGCTGCACCCATCTGAGCAGCGCTCTCTTGGCGCTCCCCTGGAACTTGGCCACCACCTTCCTCTTCATGGGCGGACTGGCCATCTCAGAGCTGGCCTTGCTGTCTACAGATGAGGTGCTGCTAGACAGCGACCTGATGGCCGGCAGGTTACTGGTCAGCTCCTCGATCTGCAGGAAGCAGAGTGAGTAGACTTTCTGTTACAGCGAGCTTTGGAACAACCAATCACGTTCTGACATGAACATGGGTGTTACCTGGAAATACAGGATGATGGTCCATATTAAGCCAAGGACGATGGACGGCCTTCCATCAACAATGTCAGTCGCGTTTATGTTGACTAACTTGATCTGTTAAAAACAAAATTGTCTTCCTAAAAATGACTTATGCGATAACATAAAGAAAAGCAACTAACCAGCACTAACCAGATTAAATAATACTCAATTTTGTTCAATTCAAATGACAAGGAAATCTTGCAACAATAATCTTGCCATATTCTTGTTTTGTTTACAGTGCAATTCACAGTTTTACTGTAATATTAGCTGCTACCCACTATCAGCTCCAGACCCTAACAGAATACAAAGACAAGTGCCTTTGAGAACAATCATCTGCAGCCTGAAAAACAACACAAAAGTTTTTGTTCAGCTGTCACTAGTTCAAGTTAAACCCACTGAGCGGCAGCTGATAAAATGACAGTGATACATATGTCCCAGGTTCACGGTGGCCGATCCCATTCCTATGCTGAAAGCTCAGATATACCTTCCTGTACATCATGGTTGTTAAATGTCAAGTAGAAAAAGACGTCATAGAAGTGTCAGAACAAAACATAAAACCGCAATGTAAAAATGTAAAAATAATGGATGGGTTATAGGATGGAGATTAGATAGATAGATAGATAGATAGATAGATTGATAGATAGATAGATAGATAGATAGATAGATAGATAGATAGATAGATAGATAGATAGACATCATTGGATATTGTAGTAAACGTTCAGAAATTTAGGAATAACTGAAATACCAAATATCATCATGTCACAATTTGGACTATCTGAAAAAATGTGCAGCTGTGAAAAAATAGCAGTGTTTTCCAACCTGGTCCAAGGGAACCACCAGACAGTCCGTGTCGGGAGCTGGGAGGGAGGAAAAATGTGGACTGTGTGGGGGTCCCCGAGGACCGGATTGGGAAACACTGTCTTTGAGAGATTATGATGCATACTGTATATCCACAGGCCACATTAAACGCCGCGTCCCGAAGGCAACTCTTACCCTCCTGCTCTCCAGAAACTTGAGCGCCGTGCCAACATTGGACACCCAGTGGATCCTCTTGAGCTGACGGCCTTGCTCACAAGGCTGGGGAAAAGAGGATCAATATTGAGGAGGCAGAGCTGGGATTGATGTTGAGGAGGTTGAGCTGGGATCACTGACTGAACCCCTTATACTATAGGTCCACCGAAATATGGCCTTGTTTTCATCACACATATACCATGAGGACAACCTCCACTTTCATTTACTGGAAGTCTTTTGGACATACAGGCAGCAGCAACTCTTGCAGAACTTAAAAAATAAAAAAACTATTTAAAAATTGTGGTTACAGTTGTGACTGGTGGGATTAAATGGGTTAACACTGCATACTTCTAGAGATGAGTGTAGGCATAAACAAAGGGTCATTCCATATATTTCTCTCACCATTTATTTTCTAGTTGTTTTCATAACAAAAACAGATTTCCTTTGCATCACCCAAACTTACCAATTTCTGTCCAGAAAGGACCTGCAGGAGGGCTAGTAACTTTATCCCATCCTTTATGTCTTCGAACAGGTCGGTGACCACCAGCGGAGGTTTGTGCTGCAACACACAGGGGAAAAAAGCAAAAAGGAGGAACGCTTATTATCAGAAAGTCTTTTAGAATCACACAAATACCTGTATAAACCCAAAACATAGAGATAGAATAAGCAACATCTATGTCTAGATACAGACATCTAGCAGCACAATTATAGTTTTTTTGTGCCGTTAGAAAGGAAACAATGAGCTGTGTGGATCAGGTGCACAGCAGGATTTAACTCAGATGGCTTCCGGCACATGGAAGAGGCGGAGAGATGGCATTTGCTCTGCATGCCCACGCAGGGCCAGCCGATTTCAAAACGAGTTCAAGGGGGCAGTTAACCCATGCACTGCCCTTTCAGGCACTCGCACATCGACAAGCAGGAAAACACTTCTTCACTTCCTCAGCCCACGGCCATATTTTTAAAACTGTCACTCGCAGTAATTAAAGCACATTTTGCAATAATTTAGAAACAAGAGTCCATCTACATTAAATAAGTACATAGATAAGGAAATTAAAATAAATATTGTTGACTGAAGAAAGCACTGCAATGCTGTGAGGCCCGCCCACAGCACAAAAACGTGCAGGTGGGTAACTGGGGTCTGCAAACTGCCCATAGTGTCTGAGTGCCTGAATGTGCATATTTATTATTCATACAGTAGGCTACCACTCAGCAGAATATATTAATTACAAAACCTATTTCAGTGCCAGAAAAACATAAAATAACAGACAGATGCACTTCATAATTTTCTTTTCATGTCTTTATATACATGCGGTTGTATATAAAGATGCCGGACAGGGTCTCCAGCCGTATTTTGCTCAGCATCTGGAGGGGACTGGCCACTCGTGGTGGGTATAGATGGCAGGCGGAAATTGAAGTCACACCGGCGCACACACGGAAAGCGGTGCATCCATAATGATGTTTTCTGTACATTTTTATAGCATAAAAGCAAAACTGAAAAGGCTTATGACATGTACTCGAAATCACTTCCTGTAACCGTACGTGGGGCATGTTGGGGGGAAGGTCATGTTCCCTAATGCGATATTGGGGTTAAAATTGGAGCGATGCGATGAGATGAGCGATTAATTCATGCCGTTGTTTGTATTTGGACTCATATTTGGAAAAGCGTCGTGCAGTTTGACACCATCCAGCCTTTCTCAATTAATCCTTCACACTGGGAACTTGGCGTGGTGTGTTGAGAGCTCGTATTAAACATATTAAACAGTGCCTGTAAAAGAAGTCTATATTCATACATGATCGAAGAAATTAACACGCTAACTGAGCTAATCTGTTTCAAGATTTTAGAAAAATCAATGCAAGTTCATTGCTGGCCCAAAAAACATATTTTATAAAAGACAAACAAATGCATTGGGGGTGCATAATAATTTTATGTAAGTGAAGTGAAAATGACTTAACAGGAGACAGTGAGGAACAAAAGTTTTAATAGTTATTGAGCTGTAATAGTTATTGCAAAATACTACTAAAAATACGAGGCCTAATAAAAAAGCCCCCTTTTTATAGGAGTATCCTGATTAAATCTGCCTTCTAAAGAAAAGTATTGATTGACCATAAAAGTAAGCCACTTGACTTGGTAGTAAACCACTTGAACCTGTAAATGTGATGTTTTTCACACCCAGTAAACATCTTTTTTTGTTTAAAGGGCACAAAAATAAATGCATTCTTCATATATTTCAGGATAACATGCCCGTCACATAATTTCTACATTTAAATTAGAGGCTCCGATTTAAGGATGGATGAGCAACTAATCCAAGCGCTTCCTCCCAGCTCTTAAAGCTGCGATGTCCTTTTATACTATATACTAATACATTACTTATGATGTCGCAAGAGATGACCAATCCTGTCTCAGGTATGGAGCATCAGTGCTGCCAGGACCTGGGACCTGCAGCCAGTTCCCCACAGGGAACTGTTCCTTTCCGTCTTGGTGTCCATCTGCTCCCCCCCCCCCCGAAAAGGCCCTCTCCCCCCAGGTCACCCAAACGCCTCATGCATTGCGATGCAGCTAATTCCACAAGCCTGCGACTCTGCACGCCCGTCTAATGGCTTGCTGAGAGTACCAGAGGGCAAGGAGCTCAGCTCACGTTTCTCTCCTTCACGGAAAGCCCTCTGCACCACTTTGCTTCCACGCCGCTGGCTCTCTGCACCACCAGTCTCTGTTTTCTGGACCTCTGTCTGCCTCACAGGAAGAATCCAGTGACGGATCATTCCTCCTTATGTTTCAGTACATTATCTTCTGACGAAAAAAATAGGCTGAAAATAAAGCATTTGTACTCCAAGCAATTTCTGGGCATTTTGTCCCACAGCTCAAGAGAAACCCGAAGAATTAAAGACCTCGTATGCATGAGAAATTAATATGACAGAACAAATTAAGGATGTGAACTCAATACTCAAAAGAACAGCAGCAAGACCACTCATGGGAGATGGAAGTCTTTATATTACAAGTGAACCTTTTAAACCACTGTGATACCCCCTACACCATTACACATCTCAGCTCAAAAGCTGCAGGGCAAGATGCCAGTTCATAAGTAACACCAGCCTGCTAAGTAACAAACCTGATAACCGAACAAGCGAAAGGCAGATTGGATGTAAAATGGGACGTGACATCTAGCCTGTTTGTTTTCCTTTTATCCCGAGAAGTTTATCTACCTTTTCCAAAGCGAAGGGTTAAGCAGACACCTTTATCGACAATCTGAAAGCAGCTTTTACGCTTTCGTTTTGCTCTGAATTTGCTTTCTCGATAGCTGAACCAAGGACCTTTTCGTAACCCAAGTAAAAAAGACCTTTTGAAAGCGGCTGAAAACATCAAGCACATTCATACATATATTTCAAAACACTGAATGCAGTAGATGTCTTACCCTCCTACTAACTAGCAAATTGTTTACCTTTTTGTGTTATATATTGTTTGTGTTATATATTGCACATGTCAATGCAAAAGTGATATAAATGATATAAAAAGATATAAATGTTGAATATAAAATCATTGGTCATTTCTGACACCAAATTCCCTTCTCTTTGTATGTAACATGACAAGCTATCTTTTCATTTTAGTTGTATATTAATCCCAGTCAGTCCTGAAACACACATCATATACTGCATGTAAATTACTCCTGATTGCTAGTGTGACTGAAATTTACAATCCTTTACTTCTGCTGACTCATGAAGTATTAGAATATAATTTGCCACAAATGCAATAGGCTGTCAAGGATCCATATATTTCAACAAAGTCAATACAGTAAATCTTCCATCGCTCCATTTCCTGCAACCACTTCTGTACAGGGTGGCTGCGAGCTTGGAGTCAACCCCAGGAGTGACAGAACAGGAGGCAGGGTACACCCTGTACAGGATGCCAGAGCGTCACGCGGCACAAAAAGACACACACTAAGGGAAACTTCACAAGACAACAACAAGTATATCATCAGGGCTGTTGAAAAACTCAAAGTTTTAATATGGACCTACTATGGACTAAACGCAAATAAAAGTCACCAAAAAACCACAGTGGTAACAACTGTGATTCTTTTTCCCTAATCCAAATATTTTACATCAGTGGAAAAAATAGCCGAAGTGACAACAGAGAAGAGTATAGTCGTCCTTACCTTTGCCAAGTGTGAGTTGATCCATTTTGTAAAGGTTCTTTTTTGCACCGCTTCTTGTTCATCTGACAGAAATAAAAATAGTTATTGCACATCACGGCACGTGATACACAAGAAAACATGAATCCCAGGGACATAATTAGTGTGATGACCTTCAGTAAAAACGTTTACACTTTGATGTTCAGTGCTATTGACACATGTGTCAACTATTGACACATGGCTTTTTTGTGAGATCACATGACACAACCTCTGCTTTTCATTATGGGTACCTGGTTCTGCCATACAGTTTTACATACCTTAAACTCAGAGGAAACACCACAGACCACCTTAAAAAAAGTCACCCTATTCTGTCTCATTATTCCCTCTATGCAGCTTGGAGTCTATCCCAGGAAGTACAGGGCACAGACAGGGAATGCCCTGGATAGGACTGAATGGCACAAATTTAATGGCAATTTAGGGAAAGCAATCCAGTTAAACTAATCCAACTGTTTGCCTTTGGACTGTGCGAGAGAGCGCAAACGCACATGGGAATAACATGCAAAAATCCACATACATAAGATTCATGCTAGAAATCAAAACTACAACAGTGATGTGTGAGCCTTCCTGTAATATTAAAAGAAATTGTTTAGAATTACATTATTCACGTCAATCAATAAACAGTTGAAAAAAATCACTGATACCACTGAATTTCACTCGAGTGTGAAATGTCTTTAAGCCGACTGAGAAAAAATGTATGTACTATAAAATCACTGGATGTGTGTGTGCCCTGAATTAATTAAAGTTGCATAACATATGTCCATATGGTGAAGGACAATCTGAGTTTTGTATAATAATCGTAATTTTATCAGGACGTTAAATACCGATGACACATGCCCTGCTCCCCGGTAATTCCCTGGCGAGAAATACAAGCTGCTTCGTGTCACCACCTTAAAGGAAGGTGGAGACTCAGTGCAGACACCTTGCACACTACGCATCGTCCCATCTGCATGGGGGCAGACCGACATCCACGATCAGAGGCTCAGAAGCCATTTTAGTGCCTAATGCAACACAACACAACTACCAGACCCCACAACAACAGTTGTCCGAGGGCACGGCTCCGTTGATGGCACACGCGGCGAGGGCTGTCTAAGGGCAATCGCGACCCTCGCACGTCTGAGTGTCGCGGCCATACTGGTTGCATAGTGAGACCGGCAGGGTTCCCAGCCTTCCCAGGCTTTCAGACTCCCCCGGCATAACATCACCCTCCCCGGACGACAAGGACAGCGGAGTTGAATGCTAAAGATGCTGCCCCACTTACCGCGCAGATACTGGAAAAATCCCGTCACCAGATTGAGGGACGTGCTGCTTTTCATCGACCCCGTCCTCCTATAGTGTGTCATGTTGTACTCCGGGATGCGACCGAGCCGCGGTGCCCTTCATGCGCAAGTATGAGCAGCAGAAATCCATGGAGGAAAGAGAGAGGGAAAGAGAGAGAGAGAGAGAGAGAGAGAGAGGAGAGCTGTCCCCCACTCTCTCTTTTTCTCTTTCAGGAAGCAAAGCAAATCTGATCGCCGACTTTGGCTCTGAGGACACGCAGCTCTGCTCACTGTGGATGGATGCCCCCCCCCCCCGGGTAGATTTACGAGCCCCTCGCTATCTGGGATCCTCCTACATACTCAAGCCCTGCTCTCTTCGATCCGAGCATCACTCCAAAGCTGCAGAAATGATCCATTTCTACTGCCGCGCCAACTGGCATGCGGGAAGCCGTGATGTCACATCTCTGGCCGGGTCTTCAGCGCGCACGGCGGAGTCCCACGAATACTGCACAAGTCCTGTCATTCACATGCACGGCCGTCATGCCTTTCTTTCCAAAGAACAAATTGTTATTGTTGCTTTTTTTCTTTTCAAGACAAAGATCTGTACTCTTGGGATTTGAACAATGCCAGCAAACAAAAATCGAAACGCTGCATTTGTGTCTATCTACGTGCGTGTCTGTGACTGTTTATTATCGCTCGTAATACAGTCTGATTTGAGCCATAAATACACTGTACATCGACCTATTCTCAGGAAATTTTACACATGTGGAAAATACTCCTATTTATGCAAGATGAATGCTTGGGATACTGATCCCACACACAATCTCATTACAGTATTTGTAGTATTTAACTGTAATCCATAAGAAAAGAACATAATCGGGAATGCACTTCTTGTGGCGAATATTATAATCTATAAACGTTGTCTTCATTTTACTTGTCCACAAGACATTACATCGAAATATGAACATAAAACCAATAAATTCAGTAACAATAGTACTTAAAGTCGACAATGCCAAATGATTAGATGTGAGTTCAGGGAGAATTTGGATGAATTTAGTGAAAATATCAGTACAGGCAAACACACATGGGTGTCACGTGGGACGCATCATCCAAACACAGGTCAGTGTCTCCACCATCGACGTAAACAACCTTTCGCCCAGTTCATGGACTATTTAATTAAATAGTTTTAATTGGGTAATGAGGCACAACACGTGAAAAGGAGGATCAGGGAAACACAAATAAGTCTGTGTATTTCTAGAAATATTATCAAACAGTTATATCTATAATTATGACATTTATGCAAGTAAACAACTTATGTAGTCTACACAGAGGCTCACTAGCTGAATGAGTCGATTAAAACTCTGTATCTTAATGCTAGTAATTAACACTTCTACTTCCATTCCGAGTTTTCCACCTTAAATGACTTAATCACTGCCCCAAATGGCAGGATGACCACTCCACAGTGCCTTAGGCGGCAGAGCCGTTTCTCAGTAAAAATACAAAACAAAGAAACAAATATGGTCAAAAGTTGGCGCTCTCCATTGTTCTGAAACTGGAAGGGAAACATCCAGGCTATGTGGTCCAGCCTAGATATAGCAAGCATTTCAGACCTTCCCTGACTACACACTTATCATTTAATAGTGGCAGTCATCCCAGCTAATTAGTGAATTACCAGTAACAGCATGGAACATTAAGAGAAACTTGAGATCTGTATCTAGGGATGTGTGTGTGTGTGGGGGGGCAGAGTTAGGACAATTCCAAGGGCCCCTGACTGACAGGGGACCTTAAAAATTTGGAGCATAATTGGATTGGTCTTGGCTGGGGCCCCAATATAACATGTTTTCATGGGGCCCAAAATCTCCTGCAGCCCCATGTGTGTGTCATTACTACATTGGCTCTGGAATCAATGGTGATGGATTTCTCAAAAACAAAAAAGTGACTAAAATATGCACGGCATCGACTGTGTCTTTAGCATCTATGTATTCCAGATTTCACACAATATCATCCAGTTTGATCAGATTTAATCAGTGGTCAACCGCTTCTTGTGATGATACCATGATAGCGGAATGCTCGTTGAAAGAATCTGTGATATTCATTTTACAAAGAATATTTTCACCTACAGTGTTCAGACATAAAGGTCGACAGTACACCATGACATAGAAGATGACATTGTTAAGAAGAAAAAAATCTTGACTCTGTTTGCAATGAAATTACTTCACATGGATTTAATTTCCATTTCCATTAAAACAAAAGAAAAACATAAATTTGTCAACATTATATGCTTTTAAAAGCCGGGCATGTCAGTGTTAATGAATGGGACTTGGATCTGACAGTACATGATTGATGAAAGCAACACTGATCAAGCACACTCCAGTCTCAGATCAGACTGGGCTGTCAGCCCTGTCTAAAAGCCACAACAGCAGATGCTAAAGCCATTTAAGTGCTACATCCACAGACATCCTCAATGTTCTCAGCCAAAGCACTGCAAGACACAAGGATTCTTACAAGTCATACAATACAACAATTATATATATATGTGTGTGTGTGTGTGTGTGTGTGTGTGTGTGTGTGTGTGTGTGTGTGAATATATATACACACACACACATACAGCTTTTCATTTGGCAGGAAATAGGAAATCGTACATACAGTAAATATACGTGTCTGTCCAAGTGAGTCTCACCAGAAATTAAATGAAGCTCATTGCACTTGTCAATACGCAGCTCCAAAGCGTACAAACACACTTTGTCTACAAATGAATTTGCCCCACTGTTTGTTTGATTCTTATCTCCAATAGTTGCACTGCAGTGGGCCAGGCCTACAGGAGGTCTAATCTGTCAAGAATGCGCACACCAGGCCGACCCCCGAAGAGTCTGGGCATGCCCGCGGAACAATGAGCTTAAGTGTAGGCAAGAAAAGCTTCGGCAGAAAAATAAATTACAACTAATATATCCAACAATAATGCAGTTTGACTAACCACAAGGAAAATTAACATATAGATCAACATAAGATTTTTTTTAAATCTATAATTACATTGCATCAGCCAGTACAGCTGCTTATATAAGATTAAACATAGGGGCAACAGTTCAAACGTTTAATGTCATAATCCTCAAAGCCGTTACAGGCATGGCATCTAATTGGACCTGCTTAATATCACAACAAAAGCTAATAAAACCACAACCCCTGTGATGACTTGCATTAAAGATATAAATAGCTTAAATGCTCCACAGGAAAACAATTACAGTCTTCCCTCAAATACACAGGAAGCAGTAACTCTGTCATGGTCATACTGTCTTTTCCTGACAGCTGCATCTGGTTCGCAGTAGTAGCCATAGTAACTTATATATAATGGTAAGTTCAGGGCCCTGCTGATATCACAGAAATCATGATCCAAATTTACTATCTAACCATTGATCTTTTGGTGCAATGTATCTATGCGTATTCTATTTTAAAATCTAACAGAATACCACAAACCAAAACAACAATTTCAAATGTGGAAATTATTTTAATTTGTATTTATGATAAATAAACGGCTCAAAAAATCTACAAGGAAAATCTCTTCGTGTTTTTCTTTATATTTGAAATACATTGTATTCAAATTTTCCATAATGTGTTGGGTTTGTGGTGACATAATGTCAGATGTCAGTGTTATACAGAAGTCTGGTTTGTATAAAAGTAATAAGTTTATTGCTATTGCACAAGATTATTTCTGCTGGGAGAAGAGTAGTTATTTTCTTTTACAGCCAGACTGTGTTTTTAAGTTTTCAACAGATTAAGTGCGGGGGGTCCGATATTACACAAAAGGGCTTGAATAAATGGAACCCAGATTGTATGAATTATTTGTTGACAAAATGGGAAGGTTTGGGTCAGCTTTCAGGTATAGAGGTTATGTAAAAAAATAAAATGCAAGCTAAAAATATACAGCCAAGAGGCCCTAGTCTAGTAGAGCCAGTAAGGCTCAAATGTTTGCAGTGCCCTTGTAAAGAATGACGTTATTCATTATCACAGACTCCAGTATTGATTGGGAAGCTGACGGACAGGAAATGTATCAAGTGTTAATCAGTATCCACCTTCTACAGACATCTCTTTCAGTCTGAAGTGTTGAATCTTGGATTAGAAAAACAATTAATTTACTTTAAACAATCTCATCATTCTGGTAGTTTCAAGTACGGTGAATACACCAGCTAGTAATGTTCAGGATCATATGTTATATTACATATAAGAGTAATGTCTGTATTGTGATAAACTTTATGTAACAATTGTAATGATTTGTTATGATTACAATGGATCCAATGTAATCAGAGTTGTGGGGGGTGGGGGGGGCAGATTCAGGGGGCCCAGCACGTTCCAGAGGCCCCAAAATGCCAGGCGGACCAGAATTTCTAGCTAAGCCCCTGAATGTAGTGATTATATTTTTGTAAACCACCATAAACAGTCCCAATTGGAAAGGTTTAACACAAAGCATCCTTGTTTTAAACTAAGCAATTAATCTAGTTAACCAATGGTCCCTCTATCTGACATTTTCAATAGAAAATGATTGTGTCAAGAAAAAAAAATGTATTACTGAAAATAATTATTAGCGATTTTAGGTGAACTATGTGTGTTACAGGAAAAGCCAGATCCCCATCAGTATTTCAGCATGCATTCACTTCCACGTGTCAATCTGAAATTCAAACAATAAAAAATGACAAATATATTCCAAATAGGAAAACGCGTCATAGATCTGTAGCTGCACTGTGGATAAACTAGTTAGTCTCTTAGGAACCAAACTTCAATAAGAGAAAGAAAAAACTTTGAAAGCTGAGATGTTGGAGCGCACAGCAGGACTTGTGCTACCAAGGCAACCAAAGTAGGAAATATACGTGTAATAACCAGAAGACAAGAAAGTCTCACTTTAGGATTGCGCATTGAACGCGGGCTGTAATAATAAATCATTTATTATGATGCAGTCATTACCAAGCCCGGAAAGGAAGGGCAGTCATTTCACGTTATGAACCGTTTTCGTCAAATCAATATGCATACAAAGTGGCAGTCTTCATCTGTGTCACGGCATGTCTATTGAAGATGGGTTCATGTTAAGCATACCAAAACCACATAAACTTCTCAAAACCCAGCGATGAAAAAATTTGGGATAAAGAAAATCCGATTTTTTCAGAATGCATGAAACTCTTACCTTGCAGCTTCTGCATTATAATGGCAAAGTCCATAACGGATTGGCCAAAGTGCTTCGGTGAGGCCATGCCTGATTCCTGGAACTATATAAACGTCTATACCGTTATATCACTGTGGAGATGTACCATCCATACCACGCTGCTTTCCAGGGAAAGGTATCCTTCCTTTGACTGGACCTTCACGTAGTCACGGTTTTTTGCAGGTGGAAAATTGCTGCAACACAGCCAATCAGAGGACAGCTTTCATGGATTATCCAGGATTCCATTCACCAATGGAAACCCTCGTGTCTTGACCCGTAGACTTCTGTACTGCGTATATGAAAGTGAAAAGAGAATGGTATGTTGCAGTGATGCAAGCTTCCGCTGGGATCCTGTTTTACATTATTGCATCCCAGCAGGGATATTTACAGTCACTCTTCTGGACACTCAGGCAATTACTGCTGATTGAATGCATTGAATAATGTATGACACATGCATCTTGTAATGTACAATATTATTAAATAAAATGGAAAAATGACGTATGAAGAGAAAAAAACTTTGTTAGAATACACTTTGGTAATCATAGAATTACTACACATACGTATAGTTAAAGGTATAATTGCATTCAGTAAAAAAAATCCAGTAAATCATTAAAATGTGGCAGCCGTATTTACTTTAGCAGTTTTCACCATGGAATACATTTAACTTTTCACATTTACTGCACAAGTATCAGACCCTCGTTAATTTCTCCGGTACTGAACATGGACCGAGATCTTTTAGGATAAATATTAAGGAACCGTAAGGTGACGCTGCTTTCATAACTATACTCAGTTCGTTACAATGCACGTCTTCCCTGAATTTCTTCAGTCAACGAAGTATGGGGGCACCATTTAAGATCCTAAGTACACAGAACAGACCGTTTGTTTACATTCTCCCATCGTATAAATATTTTATTATACGTGAAAGAAATGCAGAACCCATGCATGTTGGATAACGAAAATAACTACATACCCTTACGGTGTTACGTCTACGGGATACTACTGCACAGGCTGCCAGACGTCCCTGTTTACTCCTGTTGCCAATGGAAACAAGCCGAAAGGTTATTGTGCCTGGTACTTCCAGTAAGTCATATGTGTCTGCGAAGCACCATGCTGGTGCGACAAAAACCCATTCGTGCGCGCAACTTTCGCTTTATATTTTGAATGGAGGATAAACCAGAATGATAACAGAATTAGAGGAAATCCATCTCGGGCTTCGGCTCTGTCCGCAAGGGGAGGAGTTCCTAAAGTTGTCCTCGTTGTTTCTGTTTGAGACTGCAAACCAGCTTCGAGAATATTGACTATGATTTAGGCAACTAAAAGCTATTGCCCAAAATTGCCCGAAATTTATATCCACATGCATAGCGCTGTTTTCCTTTGAAACCTTATCTAGTTCAGTAAACGAAAGTTTTAGGTATGCTTGGTATTTTAACTGATATTTATTTACGAAAAAGACTGGTGAAACGGACTGTTGCTTTCTCTGTCAGTATTTGAAGAATCGTACGTCATATTTTCTTGAATTTGTTTTTAATTTCGAAAATGTTCTGGTAAACATTAATTGGGGCTGCTGATCGTTATGATTAATTAAACCTTCCGGACTCCAGCAGGTTGGGTTTACAATACGCTCACTCAGCTTTGATAAAGGGAAAGTTAATTCAACAAGCACATTCATTTTCTAATTGCTCAAAAACACCTCATTAAAACATCCGTGCTACGTCGACTCGTGGCTACTAAGTTGACAGAGCTGGACCACAAAAAAGCAGCTAGTAAATGAGTGTAAAAAGTGAAAGCTACTTTAAATCAGGAAATAGATTAAACATCACCATGGTTCAAGATTATATTTGTCACATGCATTTATACCTGTCTTGAATTTATATCTGTCATTTATATCTGTCAATGGCCTGTCTCTCCCCAACAAGAAAATCGCAGGTAAAACAAGGAATCACACAAGACGATCAGGACAACATCCGGAGGCAGGATTAAGCAGTAAGCAAAATGCCACAGGGCTCCTAATAAGTGTGCACTGTGTAGAAAAGAGGCAGTGGTCAATGAGAGTGGTATCATTGTATTGCTTTGTTGGGTGTGTGCTTCACATCCCTATCCGTGCAGCCAGCTGGAAAAAAAAACTACGAAGATGCTTGATGGTAACCATTCTGCCAGACTGTTATTTACATTCCTTACCAGAGGTGGCCATGTTAGTTCCGACACTGATACATCGCCGGCACTGCTTAACGCGCTGCATCCCAATGAGGGACATATCTGTAAAAAATCCTGCTACACCTATTACAGTATTAATAAAACGATGCTTTCATTAAAATAGCAAGTGAGAGGGATCAGGCCTGGATGTAGACTGCTCCGGTTGGGGGGGGGGGCAGCATTTCACGCAATGGACTAAACTACAGTGCAGTAGCGGCTTGTAACCA
>JAODLD010000030.1:17718350-17738056 GCA_026781065.1 Mormyrops boulengeri | reverse complement strand
TCACGCAATGGACTAAACTACAGTGCAGTAGCGGCTTGTAACCAGGGAAATGGGGGGGGGGGGCACACGGGCATTTTCATTTTATGTTTGAACTATTTATGAACTCTACATTATGCTCTCATGGTCATCTCTCTAATCAGGAAAACAAATTATTATTATTATTATTATCATTATTATTATGTTATTTCTGTAAGGTGCTTTGGATAGAAGTGTCTGCTAACCAAACACAAACTTAACATAAATATAAGCTTATCTACTGGCATATTAGAGGCAAAGTTGGAACTCTAACTCATGAACTGGTATCTAAGAACGTAAGAGCAGGACATGTAACACGAACAGTAGTACAGCGGAAAGAGGCTCCTTAAAGAGAAAAAGCATTAAAAGATCATTATCAAACCATAAACATAAAGTGACTTTGCAAACAAAGATGGAAGCGACCTGCACTGCGTTGGTGCGAAGTGGGCAGGGAAGGTAACATTACTGCCTGAATAGTACAGTACAGTTTAAAGTAGTCCCAAGCGGCAAATGAAATACGCGTATACAGCCGAGTTTAATGGTAGAATTTGATCCCATACGTACAGAATTCAGAGTGCGTAAGAATGTAAACAGTATAACAATCACCTCGATTCGTCTAATGCACGCAAATATCAACAAATCATTAATATAATGTTTCAGATAAACCACGGTAAAACTAACATACAAACCTCCGCTTTTGGCAAAAAGCAAAAGCGACAAAAAAAACTTTCTGCGTTTGGAGATTTACGGCGTAATGTTGACATACAAGCAGTTTTTGGCAGGTAGCGAAAAAGGGCAGAATACCTGAAAGGGGACACTGCATTAATACTAAACGTATTGTTCATTCTCTGTAAGTAAGATATAGAGGTAGGAATGTTTCATTGCATACATTTTCCTTTAGCCTTTTCATTTGAGATTAAAAAAGTATTAATTTTAAAAATCAGTATTTTTATTAATTCAGAGTGGATGTAATACAGTTTTTACTTACAGGTGGGCTGTACCTATACAGGTTGATATTTAATTAAATAAATCTAAGCCCTGCTCAGTAAAATATCTAAATTAACTCCCGTAGTCATTTTTACTTACATTCTACTTTACATGAACGTGAAGGGTGAAACTTTGCCAGTGATAGTAGAACTTTAATTTTATTATAATATTATACTGTATTATAACAATTTGAAACCTAATAGAAATAATGGCTTGTAATGGGTGCACACCATTTTCTGGAAGTGTGTATCAAAGTAGAATTTTATACAATGGCAATTAAAGTAAGGAGAATGTTGAACGCTGACATTAAGAGGTTAATATCAACTATACAGTACAAAAAATCCATAATCCATTCTGCGGTGCATTTTCTTAAGTTATTTGTAAGTTCTTCCTTAAGTTGTACCTTAAGGTTCCGACGTGGTTCCTGAAACGTCCTCAGTTAAGTATACCTTCCGTAAGACATACTTTCGTAAGGCTGGTCTGAGCCCCTCCTACCTCTCTCTTATCGTTGTTGCCTGCTCATACCGCTAGTAGCCGCCACTGTTCGGACCCCATGCCTCCGAAATGAGCTGTTAAGCAATATGTACTCTAATCATTCAAGAGTTGTGGGATTACTGGGGTGAGTTGCATATCATGACATACCAATGGTTACACCTGCATCACATCTCACGTGTAAGAAACATTTTAAGATAATTTTCAAATAATAAAGAAAAGTGCTATAATTTAAAATAAGACTAACATCGTTAATTGTACATTTTCACAACTAAACATCACTTAACTAAAAAATAACAGATCGATATCATAAAATGATTTTGTCTGATATATAATTAAAATCTTCTTTAGGTACACGTTTTGTCCCATGCACTCTTAATTAGTTGGTGGTGCTAATGGGGGGGGTATTTCTGTCGCCCCTGGAATGCACACACCTCTTTAATATATTCATTATGTGCTGATAATTGAAGCTGGAAGTCAGCAAAGAGGATTTCCAGCTTGGACTGTAAGAACCACCAAAATGCTTGTGTTTTGATGTGTCTGGAGTAACATTGTCTGAGGAAATACAGTTGATTGATCTGTTAAAAATGTTTTTCTATTTGTGTTTCTGATATTAATTATTACCTGTTAATGTTATGTGTCTGTCTCATGAAACATAGCTGTAAACTACAGAGAGTGAGAGAAAGAGAGGAAACAGAAAGAGAAAAAGAGAGAAAGAAAGAATTTTAGAATCAATAGGTACAAGAACTTTTTGAAAAAAACTTGAGGACAGGCTGCTTCAAGTCTGCTTTGGACACATCACTGCCCCCACTGCCACGTACCGGGAAGGACGGAAACAGAGGCAGGCGTGGGGAAAAGCAAAGGGGGCTTTATTTAAACAAAACACCAAAGCCAGGCAAAAGGAAAATGACCATGAGGGGTCTAAACTGGGTAGGGTGACTTGGCACAGGGCAAACGGGGGGGTTGACCAGACTGGTGGGCTCAAGACAGGGAGGCACTATACACACCACTGACGAGGGAGCAGACGAGAGGCACCTGGGGTAATCCACACAAGGGCTGTAACAAAAGGAAGGGTTAAACGAGTAACAGGTGTGGCTCCTTACAGCCACACAACAGGGAGGATGAGGGGGAAAGGAATGTGGGGCGTGACACCCACCATGATGGAGCAGCAGACCTGGGTTATGATATACTGCTCCTTCATTCTTATGAAAAGACAGACATTTCTCTGTGATCCTTTATTTATCAGCCTGGTCAAGAATGCCACCCCCACGTTTCTCTTCATTTCAGATGGCCACAGAACATCCTCTTTGCGCGGCGTAGTTTTCCATGCTTCTGGTGTTCCCAGTAGTGCTGTTGTTTTTGGGTTTGTGTTAGCTTTGATGTTCGTGTTGATCTCAGCACTGCCCTCGCCCCTGCTTGACCATCTGGCCTCAAAAACACACTGGGGGAGAATATCATACTGAGTGATGACTTTTCGGATTTTTCTCTAGAGGGTTTGGCTTACGGTTTACATTTTCCATGATCACAAACCATTTAACAGCTTTCCCTCAATCCACTTAATTAACTGGTCAGGTAAACTTAGCAAATCACACCTGTGATTCAATTACAGACCAGTAAAAAGACCCACGTATCTTGCTTCCTTTTGGCATCGAAATCTGTATTCAAGCTAGACTCTTCTCAAAACCAAAAAAAAATCTTTTCTACAACACAATTTTGACTCCAATAAAAATCGTTCCAATGCTGTAGAGTAAAACTCATTAGACAAATACAACCATGTGAAATGTTTCGTGACTCAAAAACATTTCCCACTTGAACAATTCAATAACTGCTCACCAATGCAAAATCACCACATAAGAAAAAAAGCTATTCTTCTATGAAGCTGTTATATTATTTCTGTAAATGTGTAATTTTTAAATCAAGCATCATTTTAATAGGGTCCAAGCACTACAGCATCACAATCGAGCCCGCGCATACAGCACTGCTCCCGTCTTCGGAACCATGTGAGCAAACGCCGCGCGCCGCCTGCGCAAGCCGATGTCGACACCGCACTGCCGGGGCGAGTCACGTGGCTCTCACGTGACACCGGAGTCAAGCGCAGTTGCGGAGCGTCGGACCCAAAGATAGGGGGTAAGCGGTCATATAATAAAAATTGCTTTGTCAATATTGACTAGCGGATTGATTTTATGTTATGCGCAGACTTGGTGCATTATCGGTTATTTTTCGCAGGCTTCGCTGTCCAATGGGCAATTCAACCTGGTGTGATTTGTCCAAAAATGCAAAGTTCCCATATTGCAAGTGAGAAAAGAAGAAATAAACAAAATCAGCTAGCTTTTCTCTTCCCGGTTTTCATTTGCGTTCGTGAGGCATTAAACCTGATAGCTCCCAATGAAAATGTGATGTAAATTAGTTATTGGACTTCTAAGAAAAATGTAGTAGCTTTTAATCATTTTACTGATTTTTTTTCATTAGGACGCAGCTGCTTTGCCAGTGGAAGTATAAATTAATCATTTCTCAGGATGCGATGTTACAAAATTAATACCAGGTGCCCACCTATTGTATATTACAGATGTTCCGTGATCTTTTAGTGGAGCAGAACATGGTGTGTAAAAGGTTTTCTAAGTGATTTATTCCAGTCTTGACGCGTTTTACCGGGGGTTAGATGTAACGGACAGGATGGGACTGTAATTCATTTCAGGAAATTTGTATAGTCTGTTACTATAATAAAATTGCATTGTATTTAACCGTCATGCTGTAGTGTTTCTAAACGAAAATGCCCTTTGTGCTAATGCGTACCGCAGTAAATGATAACCTTGGCGATGGTAATGCAGGCAATGTAATGGTTAAGCATATGAACTTGCGCCCAAAGAAGTTGCGGCTTCAGACGCAAGTGGCGGCAGTATTGTAACAGGTTATCTAACATGCAATATCGTTTTTCATTCACTTCTGTAAAAACAGTCTGCAACTAAGTCATCGTGATTGAGTGAATTGAAATTAAGGTGGTTTGATCCGCATTTGGCCGAAGAATAAGATGTTGGACCACAATATTAAGCAATCTAAGAAAATTTGTTTTGAATGCTTGCATATTCTTGCAATATTTAAAGCGTTTGTACATCTTCTCTTCATCAAGCACCTTATATCTTTGCATTATTATGTACATTATATACACTGTTACTGTGGTCATGCAGATTTTCTTACTAGTTGACCTTACGAGCAGATTCCACATTGAGTGATTAATTCTGAAAGATTTATCGTATGACTGATACTTTATATCTTTACATCTCTGTGGTCTATCTTAACCTCATTTCTTAAGCTTTAATATTCATAATTAGGACCATGTTTTTAGAGTGAGAGAGAAAGTAGAGTTTCAAAAAGTGTCCCACTCTGCCAATGTCTACCCTACCAAGGACAGAAGGTAGCGAAGTTCTTTTGGGATCTACACTTCTATAGATGAGAAGGCTTTTCCGGTGTTTAATGGCAGTTGACCAGCATCTAGACTGTGTTAGATGAAAGGGGTATTGTGACTTGGCTCTGACAACAATTTAGAAATTTTAAAAGGGGGGGGGGTATGAGTGTTATGATTTATACAGCATCAAATCAATCATAAGTGGTGGTAGTAAAGATACGTGAGGAGAATATAATAGGGAAACCCCTATCGACCCCTGCAGAATGCACTGTAGTGTTGGTGTTATAATGCACTGTTATTATGTAAACAAAGGATTTTTTAAAATAAATTCTTAAAAAGGAAGGTGAAGTTATAATAATTAGTCCTAAACTCATTTTGGCTTTAGTTTCGGAGAGCTTGCGCTGCTGTGCTTTGAGCACAGAAATAAGACATTTGTATCACAAAAACAGACTAAAGTACAACGCTTAACAATTCAGCAGTGCCATCCCTTCGTGTATTTCAAACCTCTGGTGAAACTCCGGATTCCTAGACCACTAAACAGCTCACTAGATGTTGTAATTGCTGTTATTTTTCTTACTCACGAATGCCTGTTTAATATTCAAACCCAGTGTTCCTTCTAATTAAATGCCAGGAAGGCATCTAGCATGCTTGCGCTGTAACATATTTAATAAGACCAAATTTAATGTACATTTCCACTATAAAAAAAAAGTTTTTTTCTTTTGCTGAATTCCTAAATTCGTAGAGGGCACCCAGGGAAGCAGTTCTCAAAAGTGTAGATTTTTAAAAATGTTTTATATGCTGATATTGTACTCTGTTCACAGATCTCCTCGTGACTCAGGATTTCCAGAGTTTTCCGGGGGTCGGGACAGAGATGTTACCAACAGGAGGAAGTTCACCATGGTTGGAAAGCTGATGCAGACATTTTCAAAGCCCGAGAGACGACTTTGTTCTCTGCAGTGACATCCTGAACTGGATGCATCATATAATACAATATTCCAAATGGGACATGCTTGACTAATTGTGTTGAAAATTATTGTTGAACTTCAATGGCTGTGAACAGAGAATTAGCTGAAGATAATTACTACAGTCTGAAATTTGAATGAAGATTTGAGAACTTACAGTTCAGAAAGTTATACCTAAGGATGACCGAAAGTCATGAAGTGAGCAGTGTGTGTACAGTCACAGTGTGTTGTTCACATACATTGTTTGTTTGCTAACTGCATTGTTGGTGACTAACCTTGTGGGTAAAGCATTCATTTAGTCAAACAAGCAATAACAGTCAGCCAGCCTTCCACATTTTACTAATATTGGGAGGAGATATAGGCTATTTGATTTTACATCTTAAGATGTAAAATGTCTAACCTGACACCCCCCTACATTGCATTGAAATATAAGATATGTAATAGGTGATATTTTTTTACAACCTGATGGGTTGCCAGTAGTCCTGGGCGGTATACCAGTTCATCCAGTATACCGGTTTTAATTCCCCATACAATATTAATTTTTCAAATACCATTATACCAAAGCATAACTGAATCAGCAGCTGTAACGCTTCAATGGGCAGCGAATTATATAATATTGTTCACTGATGGAAGCGCTATGGATGGTTGTGCAGAGTGTATTGTGAGGGGATCCCTGTTATCTGTGCGAACCCTTCTTGCTAACAGTTATAACTTTATAACGCAATAATTCTCCATATATAACTGCTCGTAGTATTTACTGCTTCAGTCTGTGCCTGAAAATTTGGATTACGTGTGATATAATTAGGTCTGCGATAAAATGCATATCGGTGAAGCAAAATAGCAAATATTATCGATTCATCACATAATTATTATTTGAATCATTTAATAAATCAAAATCTAATAATGTAATAAAACATGTTGGTTATACTATCAAGCTAAATGTAAACGATTTTTCTAATAATGACACCTTTTTTAAAACAATCGTAAATGTATGTTATTGATGCGAGCACTTGCTGCAGTGGTAAGGGTGAACTTGGGGAAAAAAAATTGTGATATACTGCGAAACTGCCAGAATCTTAAAAAATACCGCGATACGGATTTTTGGTCATACCACCCAGAACTGGTTGCTAATCATTGCATTTTCATTGTCTTACAGTTTATCTTATATCAAGCACCATCCAACTTCATATGTATCTGCACTGATCAAACAGAATGACCTTAAAAATCAGTCTAAACTTGTGACATTAATGCTGACCCTCCATTAGAAGATGTAAAATTAATGTATACTTTTTTATTTTGCCTGCAATTCACTGCAAGGTACTGACACTAAACCCAACCGCTTTTCCTACCTGACAACAAGTCTGGTCATTCAGTAGGGATGCTGGCCGCTTTGGAGCATGGTCCCATCCTCTGCAGCGACTCCAACATCCTGTGCCTGTCCTGGAAGGGTCGGGTACCCAAGAGCGAGAAGGAGAAGCCGGTGTGCAGGAGGAGGTACTACGAAGAAGGGTGGCTGGCCACGGGGAACGGGAGGGGGGTCGTCGGGGTCACCTTCACCTCCAGCCATTGTAGGAGGGACAGGCACACTCCACAGAGGGTCAACTTCAATCTAAGGGGACACAACAGTGAGGTAAGACTTCTGCTTTCGTTTTGTGGGTGTAGAATAGGTAGGCCTCACAGACCTGCTTGTGATAAGCGGATGGACGTATGGATGGATGGATCGAATAATGGATGCATGGATCGATTGATCGATCCACAGTATTGTGCAAAAGTCTTAGGCAGTCCAAAGAAATGTTTAAAGCTGTTTATCTGGGCAGTAAATGCATTTTTGCTCAGAAGAAAAAAAACACAATCATTAGATATTAGAACATATGCAAATTAAGAGTGACAAAAAAACTAATAATAATTTATTCTATTCTCTATAAAGTTACTGATACCTAGTTGGACGGCTAGATGAAGGCTGTTTCAGTTCCCAGACCTCCTCAGGGGCAACCCAGTCATTCCATGTATTTGTTAAAATTTCACCATCAGCTCCCTTAATTATTTAAATTTATTTAAGAAGTCAAGGAGAAATTTAGTTGGCCAAGCCAAAAATACACGGGTGCACTGGATGGTTGCTGGAAATACTGTGGTGATTTTAGCAGAGGTTTTGAAACGGCTAAGCTGACACACTTTGGCAGGTGTACAGTAATAGCATAGTTTTACACCAACATGAAGATCATTTAAACATCATTTTCTTTGGCTGCCTAAGACTGCACAGTCCTGTATATATTTAGGACAGGAGCATGTTTATTTGTATCAGAATCTCTTTGTTGTTAGGCAGTGTCTCTTGTTTTAGATGCATTGAATTTTTTTTCTTTATTACTTTGGACTGAGCTGTAAATCAAGCTCCTTTGCTGAGTGATTTAGAAGAATGGCGAGTACAACAAACTAAAAAGTAGCCCACTAGCTAGTAAAAAAAAACAACTGCACATTTTTTACAGAACTTAACCCAGTTGGGTAGTAGGAGAAAATCCTGGGGGGGTCGGGGCTTGCACTGGAACAGAACAGAAAGAATCTTGGGTTAAATTAAAGTGGAAATAAAAATGGCTGTTCCTGTTTCAGCCTCTGAAGTATTTTGCCTGGAAACAAGGCAAAGACGCCGCTGCTAGGTTTTGTTTGCTCTATTTTTAGCTGTCCTTGAGGTTGATTTTAAAAAAAAAAAAGTCATGAAATGCCTTTCAGCCTCATAAACCCACTCATCTGCTTGCTGGTTGTGACATTTTTAAATGCAGTGGCTGAGCTAAAATGTGCCGTTCCGGTGTGTATTATATGACATGCAGATGCACATTTGGAAAACATGTTTCTTGCACTTCAAGATGGCATTTAATCTCACACACCAGTATTTAATGTCAGCTTATTCGATTTGAAATGCAGTGTTCTGTTTCACATCTCCACTCCGTCTTTGGCTACCACTATATATATTCCTGGTAAATTTTAACACCATTAAAGCGCAGTCTTACATTAATTATACATGATGAAATCATTTATAATTCCGCATCAAAGGCAAACACATTATATTTGAATGTTGAATTCTTTTTGACTACATCTGAATATGAATTATAGTGTCGGTTAGTCTTTTAAGCATTGAATGCTAATGTATGACCTTGGTTTCATCCACTGGAGTCTTTGAGCCCATGATTAAAGTTTTCAGATTTGAATGGACAGGTCTTAAACATAAGCCAGTAGATAATGACTAATGAATAGATACACTCAGTGCTGTAGTTTTAGCAAAGAGTCATGGGGAGGGGAATGTGTGTGTTTTAGGTTGTCCTGGTACGCTGGAATGAGCCTTTTCAGAAGCTGGCGACTTGTGATCGGGATGGAGGCATATTTGTCTGGATCCAGTACGAGGGCCGGTGGTCCGTGGAGCTAGTAAACGACCGCGGCGCACAGGTGAAATAAGCTCGCCTGCTTTCATGGCTGTTAAAAGATTGCTTGGTGTAGGAGAGGAAGTGGGAGCAGCAAGGACAGATTTGAGTCTCTAAAATGGCTGTAAGAAGATTTTAACCTCAGTTGTTTGTAAGGCTGAATAACGATATTTTGAGGTCGATGAATTTTCGGAGGGAATTCAGAACGAAAGCAAAGAAACAGAAAAGGTAACCTTGTAGTATTTTTAGTTCTTCTGATTCTGAGAATAAGTCTTTTCCCTGTTCTTTTTCCCATAGGTGAGCGACTTCACCTGGTCACACGACGGCACGCAGGCGCTCATCTCTTACCGGGATGGCTTCGTGCTCGTCGGCTCGGTCAGTGGCCAGAGACACTGGTCCTCGGAGATCAACCTGGAGAGCCAGATCACGTGTGGGATCTGGACCCCCGACGACCAGCAGGTGATTCAGCACTGCGAGTTTGGCACACATCCATGGAGGAGGTAGAGAGATCAGAAGAAATTATAACAACGAAAGACATATGCCTAGATATATATGGCAGCGACATAGTGTTTATATATGTATATTAAGTATTTTGTGGCTACTGACGTGCATATTTTTGAAATAGCTATATTCAAAGGCAATGGATAATTGTTCATAAGTACATCAAATGCAGAGCATTTTGAAAATCCATCAGTTAAATTTTGTTTTATACCATGAAACGTCTTAAACTGTGGATTTTAAATGAGTATCTGCATTATAATTATCTGTATAGATATAATTTTTTTATTTTTCTAACCCTAATAATGCTGAAAACTCCTTTGACGGTTTGTCGGCCGTGCCGTCGTAGGTTCTGTTTGGGACGGCGGATGGTCAGGTGATCGTCATGGACTGTCACGGCCGCATGCTGGCTCACGTTCTCCTGCACGAGCTGGACGGCATCATCAGCATGTCCTGGAACTACCCGAGCTTCCTGATGGAGGACAGCAGCGAGAGCGACACCGACACCGACGATCACGGCAAACCTCCTGGTACCTATTTAAAGGATCCAGGGGCTCATAAGGTTACCCCTGATTTAAATCACTCCATTTCTAAACATGCTGAAGCTGCAAGTTCCACATTAATTAATGAACTGGCTGGGGGAAGGCTGCTGGTTCTGATCCCGGATGGATTTTGATGATGTACTGAATGTGCTTCGTCTTAATAGCTTCATTCAATGTATAAAGATCAGGTAAAGAAGTAAACATGAGTAAGCAAGATCACTTTGGATCACTTTGGATCACTTTGGGGAATGTGTATGAGAATTGTACTGTGTATAAAAATTGTACGCATTGGTTTTTTGGGCGTGTAGTAATTTCCCGAGTGGTACCACTTTCCACCCTGTTCCCAGCACACACGCAGAAAGCCCTCTTCACGGTCAGCTTCACGTCAGGAAACATCAATTTGATGAATAACTACGACGACCTCTCGCCTGCCACAATCTGCTCAGGGCTCAGAGGTGGGTCCGTCTGGATCTTGTCTGGAACAGATTTTACCCTGTACAGTATGTGAATTCAGAGAAAATGGACCCAGTTTTTGATGTTACTGAGGTCAGCTTCACAGCAATAGGGATGATGTGCAGGGGATGATGATCCGTCTTCAGTTTTCATTAAATGTTTACTTATGTATTAATTCATGTTTAGTTATTTATTAATTAACCACAAACTAAGTCTTACTTTCATGCTGATCTCATATTAATTCATTATTAATAATTTGTGATGCATGTTTTACTCTCAAGCAGTTACTATATTTGTTACTATATCTATTAATTCTGTTAAACTTCGTGATCTACTAAAGTTCACTACTCATGTTTCTTCATTGTTAATGAATTGTGACACAGCTTTTGTGTCAACTAGTGACTATATGTGTTCATGATTCGTTCATAATTTGCACTTCTGTAGTAACTGTAGTTTTTAAATAAGTATTTGTGCCCTGCCAAGTAAAATGTTACCAATGTTTTTGAGTCTTCTTGAACATGTGTCTCATAATAAAAATCTGGGAATTCAGAATGTCTTCTATATATGTCTTCACTCACTTGATTTTTTTTGTATTCCTCTGACGGGAGCACATATGGTTATATAGCTGGTCTGCCGCCACAGACACTTAGCTTGTTAGTGCGATAATTCAAAAAGTATTCAATGGATTTTTTTTTTTTTTTTTTTTTTTTTTTTTTAATAAAAAAATAGCAGATACGTTTTATTGGTGAATATAGGTAATTAATAAAATATTTAAAAAAAATGAAAAAAACTAAAGAAGAGTCCCAAAATTTTAGCAAAGAGATGGGCAGCCTCAAATGTAGATCTTATGAACCTGATAACGTTGAGACAAGTTACACAAAGTTTGGCTTTTGATAAAGATTTTTTTAGAGTGCCTGCGAGAATGTGTAGCGGGCTAGAGATTACAGAGAATTTGTGAGATGTGGGAGGAGTACGGATTAGATTTGGGGAGAGGGTGACCGTCTGGGGAATACATTGTTGTCATTCCAACAGTTTTTCTTTTTAATCTCCTTTCAGATGTAGTTGTGCAGTGGTGTTCCCAGGGGGACCTCCTGGCCGTGGCCGGACTGGAGAGACACAGCCTCCCTGCGGACATGGCCTGCATTTCCTTGGCCAGGAATGTCCTCGTCAAATTCTACAATGTCCATGGTGAGCACATCTACACACTGGAGACCCCCGCTCAGGTAAGTCCTCTTTCAAGTCATCTTTTTAACTGCCAGGAACGTCACTGGGGACTCACTGGAAGCTCAGCCTAGTGGAATGTGCACTGGAGTTGGCTTCATAACATCTAAATATTGTCTATATGCTGTATGGCATTGTTTCTCAGACCGGTTCTCGAGGACCCCCAGACGGTCCATGTTTTTGCTTCCTCCCAGCTTCCGGTAGGCAGCTGGGAGGGAGCAAAAATGTGGACTGTCTGATGGAGCTGGAAGGGAACAAAAATGTGGACTGTCTGTGGGCCCCTAAGGACTGGGTTGAAAAACACTGCTATATGTTATCAGTTGTGTACTACCTGCCTCACTGGTGCTTGAACAAAGGCATCTACCAAAAACATAGAAATGTAAATGTAACCACGGGTGTCATTGCAGTTTGGTTTTTGAGTAGCCCCTGTTTGGATTGCCCTGTTTAGAGGCAATTGCACCTTTTTCACTGGATCTGTGTTCTTTGAACAGAATTTAACATTTCAGATTTTTGTCTAAGGAAGATCTTGAGGGATAAACTTACAGCATGTAGTGTGAGTTATGTAGCGTATTAATTACATTCCTTATTTTCTCAAATCTATGAATGAAGATGAGTAAACCGTCTAATTCATGCAGTTTTCGTACCTGTTTATTGGATTTGTTGTTTATGTATATTATATATAAATCATCCAATCATTACCGGCCCCCTTTCAGCGTCCAATCAGCACAGTGTGCTGGGGTCACCGGGACTCGCGGCTCTTCCTGGCCTGCGGGCCGGCGCTGTACGTTGTGCGGGTGGAGCACCGGGTGGCCAGCCTGCAGCTGCTGTGCCAGCAGGGCATCGCCAGCGTCCTGCGGGAGGAGAAGGACGTCAGCAAGCTGAACATGCCGTCCCGCCTCTGCTCCTACGTCACCACCGCCTTCATCCCCACCATTAAGGTACGTGTTGCTGCTGTTAGCTGCTGGTTAGCAGTTGGTGGGTGGTTCTGGGGAGGAAAAGAGAAAAATCAAGAGAAATGATTTGTCAGGAGAGAAAGGATTATCTGTAGTCGTGAGCGGTGATTGGAAAGTCACCAGATGCTGACTGACCCTACACTTGGACCCCAAAACTAGGTCTCACCTCTATATACATAAATATTAGGGCTGCATGCGTAATACTCACCAGGGTTTCAGATGACAGGCGTAAACATTTGTCCAGATGCCGGTTTTTCGGTACTATGTAGATTACGTACACCCACTTGGTAAGCAGATTAGTAGAGTCCCCTAAAATATTAGTGGGAGGCGTATTGTGATACCCAAAAGTTAGTAATCTGTATAAATTCGGAGTGTCCTTATTTTTAATAAACTATGTTGGACTTTAAACTACAAAAAGTACCGCTACACCACTGACAAAATACCAAAATAGTAGCATGTGTTGTGTTCTGCTAACAAAATAATATGAGCATATGGATACGCAGAACTTATACAGCGTGTGTGGTTCATAGAGAGCAAGACGGGAGATGGAAGAACTACTCAGGTTCCCGTCAATGTTGAAAAAAAGTCGTGATTTGATTCTAGTCATTGAAAAAATGCTAGTGGAGATTCTTTGTAAATATTGTTCTGAAAATCTGTTTATAAACAGAATACTAGCATATTTTTCACTATGTGGGGATTTCATACTTCAAAGGGGACAAAAAGGGTAGGGGGCAACTTCGTGTGTTCTGAGTAAAGGTGTTTTTTTCACATGCTAGCCAAATTTTTTGTTGTAATAATTTTCGAACAGTGCTTCCGCACTCTTATCCCCAGCCGCCCATTCCGGACCCCAACAACATGCGGGACTTTGTCAGCTATCCCACCGCGGGTAACGAGCGCCTCCACTGCACCATGAAGCGTACGGACGACTGCCCGGAGGAGGGCGGGCCCTGTTACACCCTCTACCTAGAGTACCTGGGCGGCCTGGTGCCCATCCTTAAGGGCCGGCGAATCAGCAAGCTGCGGCCCGAGTTCGTCATTGTGGATCCGAAGGAGAACTTCAGACCAGGTGCCTGTGCGGCTGGACATTCTCATCACCTTGAGAATATTTTTCGAGAAAAAAGAAAAAAGTTGCAGTGAAATACATTTGGGTATTTTGTGTAGGACAATGACATTACCTTAACGTTTCAGGTATGGTACCAGTCAAAAGTTCGGACACATCAAGCCATCTACAAAGGAGAGTAATAGAGTGTCACATCACATGACCTGGCCACCTGACCTAAAGACAGTAGAAATTGTTTTGGATGAGTTTTACCATAGTGTGAAGGAAACGTGGCCAATGACGGCTCAGCATATATGTGGGACCTCCTTCGGGACAGCTGGAAAGTCTCTGGAGTAATTGGGGTTAAGGGCCTTGTTCAAGGCCCCAGTGGTGGGATGACAGTGCCGACCACGGAATTTGAACCAGCAACCTTTTGAGTCCCAACCCACAGAGCTGCCCTTCCCCAACAAATAATTTTTTTATACTTTTTTTTGGTCAGTGTATATTTCTATATAAGTTATTTTATAGTATTCATAATTATTCTGAAATGTATAAGATAGTACAAATAAACCTTTATATGGGTAGGTGTGTCCAAACTTTGGTCTGGTACTGTACATTAAAATTTGCTCTTTTGATTTAATGATTTTCTAATATATTTTTCCACAAATGGGTAGTCAAAACAGTTTTAAGATCCAGTAATGGAAAACTATATAAAATGTTTTTAAATCTTTCAAGTTTATTGCATGTAACACACAAACGATCAATTTGCATGATAAGATGCATTTTTTTGCAGAATGTTTTCATATCTTCTGAACTCTTACTCTGGATTTGATTTAAATATTTTCGTTTATTACAGAAACAAATGCTAATATAAAACTGAGGCAAAATTGATAGTTTAGATAATTTAATTGCGCAATTAGAGTCTGATTTTTATAAATTAGAGAAAATTCATACCTTACGGTAATGAGTTTGTGAGAATGATGCAGCTAGCTATGGAAGAGGGCCAAGGGGGCTCAAGCATCCAAGCCCCCAGACGCCAGGCAGATAGAAGCCGTGATCTCACTCATCCTTTTTCCCATTTGTATTTTTAGACGAGGTTTACGGAAACAGCCTGATTTCCTCCATGATCGACAGCTGTAACTGTTCTGACTCGAGCGACAATGAGCTGAATGACGACTGGGTTGGAAGGAAATCCTCCAAGTCACTGGGAAACAAGTCACCTAAACCGAGGTGTCTGTGCTTTTAAAATAACTACAAAACATTTCTGTCACCCTGTGCTCCTTAAACAGTTGTCCTTCTGAAGGACAGTCAGATGAGTTAACAGCTAATGAGTATTGAAGACCTTTTATTTTCATTCTGCAAAAATAAATCAATTTGTAATGTTGGGAGTGTCTAGTCATTTGGGAAATATCACATTTTAATGCATGCAATTTTGAGGAACCTATGCTGGAAAGAGATTTATTGTATTTTTACAGGTAGATGTTAACAAAATATACAAACACAAATGCTGGAAGAATTTCTTGTTTATTTTCCAACAGAATTAATATGGATGTGAGAAAATCGCCTAAGCTATCCAGGGCTGTGCAGGATGTATCCCGGTCGCCACGGTTACCTGCTCGGAGCACCGCTATTGGCTCACCGGGGCTCACATGCAAAGAGTTCCCTCTTGATGACATTACTGAGGTACTGGCTCTGTCACGATGGCAGATAAATTACAGTGTTTTTATTTCTTGCTGTTACAATTAATTGCAGGTCTTTCAGTTTAATTGTCTGGTGTTATATGTCATATAACTGTGAAAGGTTTTTCTTTATTATACAGCACAATTACCTTGCTCAAGTGACATCCAATATTTGGGGCACGAAATTTAAGATTGTGGGCCTTGCCTCATTCTTGCCGACAAACCTTGGTGCAGGTAACATTCGTATTATAACAATAAGTCATTGTACTCTACTGAAGTATTTAATTCAGCATATAAAATCACCAAGTTTATATCATTTAATTTTTTTCCAGTTATCTATAAGACAAGTCTACTGCACCTCCAGCCCAGACAGATGACTATTTACCTACCAGAAGTGCGAAAGATTTCCCTCGACCTGATGAACCTCCCTGTCTTCAATCCGAACGTCTTCAGTGAGGATGAGGATGACATACCAGGTATGGAAGTATGTGGAGATATTTCTGGGTTAAATAACACACTGACAAATTTTGAACGTTTTATTAGATGATTTGATCAACGAGTATATTATAATGTTGATTCTTAAATGTGTATTTGTATAGTTACTGTCATTCTTTCTTGCCCAGTGACTGGACCCTCTGGAGTTGTCGATGACAATCCTCCCTGCACAGTCAACATCCCCATTGCTCCCATCCATAGCCCCGCCCAGGCGATGTCACCTACTCAGAGCATTGGACTTGTCCAGTCCCTATTGGCTAGTCAGAATGTTCAGCTCGACGTCCTGACTAATGCTACCGCCAGTGCGGCTGCCATCTCCGGGGTCTCTGGGCGTAACCAGGAGACGGGGGCATCGCAGTACAGCTTGCCCACCAGATACTCCGGCCCCGGACAAGTGATCTTCAGTGGGATGGAATTGGGTCGCATTCCGGTTGGGCTGCCTCTCACTCATCAGCAGCAGATTCAGCAGCGCCAGCAACAGCAGCAGCAACAAATGCAGCCGCTGCAGCTAAAACAGCAACAGAAGCCTCCGCAGCAGCAACATACGCTGCATCAGGTGCAGCAGCTGCAGCAGCAGCAGCAACAGATTAAACACCAGCTGCAACAGCAGCAGCAAATGAAGCTGCAGCAGCAGCAGATTCAACAGCAGCAGCAGCAGATTCAGCAGCAGATTCAGGAGATGCGGCAGCAGCAGCAGCAGATGCAGCAGCAGCACCAACAGCTGCAGCAGCTCAAGATGCAGTTTCCTTTGCCCCCGCTTGGAGCCGGCCTTCCCCAGGTTGTGTTGCCTCAGCCTCAGGTTGTGCTCCAGATACCCCGGTTTCCTGACGAGCACGGACGAGAGAGAAGAGACCAGGAGCATCAGCTGAAAGTGAAAGCCCCACACCCAGCCCCTTTGCTCGCTGAGGGGGATGCATCAGTTTTCGCTGCCCCACTGGAGATCAGCAAAATGAACCCTCCGCCACCTTACCCAGGCACTGTAGCGTCTGTGGTTTCAGTAGCCTCTACAAGCCCTAGTGACAACAGCCACACCGGTCAGCCCCAGTTAGACCTTTGCTTGAAAAAGGACTTCCTGCTGTACCCTCTGGCCTCCCAGTACCAGACCCCAGTAGGGTACGAGCGGATAACGACTTTTGATAGCAGCGGGAACGTAGAGGAGGTATGCCGTCCTCGCACGAGGCTGGTGTATAACCAGAGCCTGCACCCTCTCCAGGGACCAGGCAGTTCTGCAACTCTGAGGGTAACTTCTTCAGAGAAGAAGAAAATCCAACTTCCATACACTTCTGCCACTCTCAGTCGGCTCACAATTCCACGATACTCGATACCTACCAGGGATCCACCTCCCTACCCGGATTCAGCAGCTACTGCACGGAATCCTGGCCAGCAGATGGACGCCACGCTTGTCCGTACCACTCCACAGTGCAGCATCAGGGAGGGAGCCTTGAACGTCTCTCAGATGTCTGCCAAAACTCTACCAACCAAGTCCAAAGTCAACAGAACTCTAGCAGCCTCCTACCAACAAAGAGTGTCAAAAGCCTTGCATACTTGTAGCCAGTGTAGTAGCACCAGTGGCAATCCCAGCGTAAATGCTAGTAGCGGGAACACCAGTGGGAGTGGCAGTAGCAACGGTATTACAGGTGGGACTATCATGAGGCCAGATTTTACACTGGGAAATGGAGGCCAGCTCAACACTATCATCGTTCACTCAAATAGCGCTTCGCCTCTGACTTCACAGTCCTCCTATAACCTACTCGGCCCTCTCGAGAACGGCAGGGACCGGACGGAGTATGTTAATTCAGCTTTTACTGAGGATGAGGAGGTGAATCCGGAGTGCCAGTTAGAGAAACCTGTCCGGCACTTAACCCTGGGAGAAGTCAAGCGTCCCCCTCCTTACCAATGGGATACCAGTAGGGCCTCCGAGGAAATCTGGGTTCCTCGGGAACAGACTGTCTTGACTGCCCCTCCTGTGCCACACAAACCACCATCAATCATCCTGAATCCAGACCAGCACTTAAGTGTGTCTCGATTGCCCTTTGACCTTCCACCACAATCTCCCACTAATCTCAGTGTCCCCACTTTCCAGTCAGGTTACCAGATTCCTTTACCCTTTCCTCCGGGTGCCGGTTATAATGGCCCTCAACTACAAACATTGCAGCCTCCTCCACAACCCTGCCCCATCAAGGAAGCCGTGGCGCCTCTCCCCTTCAGTCAGCAAGAGAATGCCATGGTCCTGCCGCCCAGTTACCCACCAAATTTAGCCAACTTGAGCTGCTGTTCTCTGCCACCCATCTACCCAAGTGCCAGTTCCTGCACTGGCCTCCAGCTCCCCCCTGCAGCCATGCATCCTTGGAACATCTATAACCCATGCCCACCCATACAGAATCCCCCGGATACACTTCCCAGCAAATCCCACCAGGTGGTGGAAAAGCCGGTCCTTTCGCCGCCCCCTCCTGCTGATCTCCAGAACCATCTCAGGTTCACGGAGGCCATAGCAGAAGCTAGTGACAACCTTCAGGAGGTACTTCCTCTGAATGAGAGCCCAATGCCTCAGAGAATGGAGGAATTTGTCAAAAAGAGCCGCAGGAGTCTTGACAGCCAGGGAGATGAAGCTAATGTTACTCCTGTTGCACAGGACAAGGGGAAGAAGGAGGGTCGTGTGCTCGGTGACTTCAACAACCTCATGTCCAGCCCTGGACTTAGCCGAGAGAAGAAGAAACCCAAGAGCCAGAAGGAGCAGCAAAAGGCTAAGAAGATGAACAAGACGAATGAGTTCCAGGACAGCTCGGAGAGTGAGCCGGAGCTGTTTGTCAGTGGGGATGAACTCATGAACCAGAGCCAGAGTAGCAAGAAAGGTTGGAAAAGCAAGCGGAACCTACGCACTACCAGCGAACTCGAAGAGATCAAGTGCCGCAAAGCGAACGAGAAGGAAGACCGGGGCCTAGGTAGTCAAGGCTTTGTGTATGTCATGGCCAACAAACAACCCCTTTGGAACGAGGCCACACAAGTATATCAGCTAGACTTTGGAGGAAGGGTCACGCAGGAGTCAGCTAAGAACTTCCAGATTGAGTTGGAAGGAAGACAAGTAAGGCTTTATATTTCATTTGCTTTTCCCAGAAGTATATGCTTTGTGTACTACTCAACTGCATTGCATTTATAATTCATGGGTTTCTTATGGGCTAATTGTGGGTTTTTTGTGGGATGTTTGTATGGTCCGTCTTGTTCCTTCTCAGGTAATGCAGTTCGGCAGAATTGATGGCAACGCCTACATCCTGGATTTTCAGTACCCATTTTCAGCAGTGCAGGCCTTTGCTGTAGCCTTGGCCAATGTGACCCAGCGGCTTAAGTGAAGAGATATCGGGATTGGTGCAAGAAGAAAATCGGGAGTGATGCACTTGGTTTGTTATGCTGTGTGGGGCGGGGGGGGGGGGGGCGGGTATAAATAAGAGGTTAGTTTACTTTTGTCAAATTTAAATTTTTTTTCTGCTGTAACGTAAAAAAACTGGAGGAAAAGCAACCATATTTAAAATCATCCATAATTAAATATTTTTATTATAACA
>JAODLD010000030.1:17648619-17686891 GCA_026781065.1 Mormyrops boulengeri | reverse complement strand
TGGTACACGTCAGCCTATCACATCACAGAAACGCAATTCCAGCCAATCATGATAGTCTTAAGAATGGACAACATGTACCCAAAAGTGTTATAGTGGTACAGAGTGAAAGAGGCAGCTGAGCTCTACCAGACTCACAAAACTGGTACTTCTGGGTCTGTGTCGTGCTCGGAGATGAACCTCAGCTCTCTGGGTGAGCTCACAGCGCCAGAGATCTGCGGGCGGACCAATCACAGTGTGAGGTGGGCAGTGAAGATGCTGAGAAATGCCAGCTGCTTCCTGTGGCCGGGCCGGTTCCGAATGTCGGGATGGCGGCAATTCGCAAAAAATAAAGAAATACATAATAAATCAAATACAACAAAAGGGTAACTGGCAAGCACAAATGTCTGTAACAGAAAACAGCAAACAGAGGACAAACAAAAAAGGGCACAGGAAAGATGCAGTAAAGACAGACATTTTTCTCCAGTACAAGATGAATTTTAATTGTACATATTAAAAATATATATATATTTTGGATACACTGACTCCGTAAATAAGTGAAGTCTGCAAGCTAGCAATGAAAATAGGCAATATGTACGCTTCACTAATATGTTTATTCTACAGTATGTCATTTCAAGAAAAAATAACATATTTGGGGCCTTAAGGTTTTCATGTAGCAAAATAGCTGCTCTTTACCCCATAAGCAACCTTAAAAGAAATGCATTTACTTCCCATTATACGGGTGTGAATTAGCTGGTTAGCATAACTGTGCAAACCATGTTAATCACACTTCTGCTACGAACAAGAGTGTCACTGCATTTTCTCACCATGCAAGGTGTCTGAAGATAATGTCATGCAGTTGTCACAGAGTCTCTTAAGAACAACAATAAAACATTTGCAGTTTAGAGCTTATTTATGATCCAGATTAATAAGGGTCAGCATTTGCATGCTGCGCTTGGCTGTTTTGTGATTTTTACCTATTTCTATTCGTACCAGTGGAACAGTAGGCATGAGGCCATACTCATATATAAAAGGCACGATAATCATGGAGTAGATGTACGCTATACACATCAATTTAGCCCACAAGACTAGGAAAATCACTGTATGACAAAACAATTCAGCCTCCTTTCACTGAGGTGTGAAATTTAAGCAAAACAAAAGTAAGGGGACAAAAAAAAGTTTATGTATCAGTTTGACAATGATTCAGTCTGTAGATAACTCTCATTTGTGGGCAGCCCTCAAAAATCTTTACATGAGATTTTTCTGAATACTTTAGTTTCATTTTACAATATCATTGCCTTATGGTAGAAGTTTTTGCAGGTTTTAAGGGATAGTTGCAGCAGAGAAATTCAGCTGTTTGGACAAAATAGTTGAAACTTGAGGTCCTAAAGTCTCATTTTTGTCATTATCTTCACCGTTTCATTTCTCAGATTTACACTGCAGTAAGTAGTTGCTCTAAAGGGAAATGCAGACAGGAGAGAACTTGTGAAAGGAGAAAATGTGTGAAAGCCTCACATGCGGGGTGTGTGTGTGTGTTTGTGTGTGTATGTATGTGGGTATACTGTATTATATAATATAAACATATTGCATGCGTGCCCACACTAAGAGATGCAGGGTTGAACTCAGCTTCTTATGCACAAACATTGTTTTCTAAGGGGCAACAGTTTAGTTCATATTCCTCAGAAGTTTGATAAAAAAAAAAAGCAAGATAACTGAAATATCAGAGAAACGTAGACTAGGTCATTGTGAAAAATAAAATACCTTTGCCTGGGTCGATTTTTCAGCTGATTGGTTCAGCCGATCTGACACAGAAGAGTCTGTTTCTATGGCTCTGTTCAAATCCTCTTCAAAATCCCCTGAAATGAAAGATGGATCAAACGCTTTTCACTGTGCAAAATTAAGGCACAAAAAAAATTAAAAAAATAACAATTCTTACTTTGGTCGACCACATAGTTGGCTGGGAAGTAGCCCTGCCGTCCGTCGGCCAGGAGGCCAAACCACCAGCTTTCATTATCTTTATAGAGAACTTGGATAACATCGCCACGGGACACAGTCAGCTCATCCGATCGATTGGCAGTGTAGTCATAAAGGAAGACGACCTAAAACAGAAACCATGACATCTCAGCTGTGTCAGAGGGTGACAGGGTGGCTTCCCGGAATTCTAAAGAGCGAGTGCATTATCAATTACTATGTCATCAGTCCTCTCGCTAACTTTAATCATTGACTGACTGCTAATACATGCTACGTTCCTTTAAGTTTATAAAGTAACACACAGCAGGTCTACATAATGCTTCAAATGAAACATCTGACACGAAGAAAGTTAAAAATGACTGATTAAAATGGCAGTTTGGGCTCCCAACAGGCAACAAGCCCTCTATCCCACAAACATCTCCACCGAGTTCTCCTACTTCAAACTACGTCTGAGCATAAAACCAAAGAGGGCACGGAATCATACAACAATACAGCCTACATTTTACTTTCTTTTGGTTGGATGAGCTTATTAAAGTCTATATATTACGTAGAATCAGCCCTATCATGTTAACAGAGTATGGCCACAGTCAGTAGTCTTATCTGTTGCACTTCAACCATTAGTGGTTAGTGAAGGAAGATAGGCTTGTTACCATAAAAGTGACAAGTCTGTTCCAGAATTGAATGATTTTCAAGAACCAACCCGGTTCTCCAGTACCCTCAGAAACCAACTTTGCAAAACCCAGAAAGGCCCACTAACCATCAACCCAGTTTGGCTACTGGGTTTACAGACTAAACAAAAACATCACATTCAAAAGTTATCAGAATATTTAACTCCACTGCTTGGTTTAAAACAAGGGGGAGAGAAGAATTTCATATTGATCCATCTTAAAGTTGCACCTTTTTAACCTTTGGAACAACTGAGTCACCTACAGCAGCTAAAAATCCCAGCTTCAAGGAGGTGCAAAAACAACATCCCCCCCCCCAACCACATGACACCTTATAAATAAAATAAAAGGCATGCACAGGATCTATACACAGCACTTAGCTGGCAGAATCGCTTATGCCCGGTTTGAACGTTTATTTATTAAAAATAATATTTTATCCATTTGCCAATAACCTTTCTTATCTCTCCCTTGTTTTAAACCATGCAGTGAAGTTAATAAATATTCTCGTATTACTTTATCTGTACTATTTGTATATGTCATTTTTTATTTCTATATTTTAGTATTTTGATAGTTTTGTTAACTTAAGTTTTGGTATTGTTATTGTGCTACCTCGTTTGTTGCACAGCCTAGAGCGGCAATTTCATTTCCATCCATCCATCTTCCGTAACTGTTTGTCCTATTCAGGGTTGTGAGGAGTTCGGAGCCTATCCCAGAGGCTATGGGCACAATGCAGGGAATAACCCTGGAAGGGGCGCCAACCCGTCGTGGGGCACACCCACACAAGCCCCCGCCACCCCAAGCTTTTACTTTATTTATTCTATTTAGTGATGCTCTTTCTTTTGCAGTGGCAGGAACAGGTTCTGTCAGTATAACTCTGTACAGGACAAATATGAAGTCCTCTACTAGCCTGAGCTTCTTCAATGTTCCCTGAACAATCTTATGTTGCCTAAATGTTCTTATGTTGCATTTCTGGTCCTTGAATAGTCTTTGCTAGAAATTGCTATGCAGTTCCTGCTCTAATAACTGCTTACATTTGTACCTGGCCATCAGCCAAGCCTCACTTGTGCCTAGATGACTCCATCACAGCATGCTTGTTTGTTTGTTTGCTATTTGCCCCAATTGTATGTCGTTTTGGAGAACAGCACCTGCTAAATATGTAAAATGGCAATAAAATTTTGAATATAAACATCTGTACAACGTGCAAAAAAATAATAATTGCAAACTTACCGTCTGCTGCACTGGTATGGAAGAATCGGCCTCGCCATGTAGAGAAGAGGACGGACGATCATCAAAGCTCTGGAGGGGGAAAAGGAAGGAAACTGGGTTCTATGTGGTGAGCGCACACCATTGTCTTAGCAGAATTGAGGTTCTATGTGGTGAGTGCACACCATTTTCTTAGCAGCATGAGACAATAACTTCCAGGCTCCAGGTTAAACACACAAACAAGCCCAACAACCCTGCATGGGAGACCCCAAAGACAGAGCAAAGTCCAGTTCAGTATCAAATAAAAATTAATATGAAAAATATCTATTAAAAATCATAATCAGAACAATGTTTACAAACAATAAAAATGGTATAGCTTTGATCCATCCAACGTTTTCCAATAACTGGCGTTGGTGTATGACCAATAAGCAAAGCGGTAAAACCAAGGCCAATATGGATGAACAGATTTGGTTGTTTTACTTTAAGTCAATAATACAACATTTAAAAGCTGACCACGGTAGCTCAAATACATTTCAAGGGTCTTCAGATTATTATTGATGCTAAGAATATAAAACCGTCCCTAGCCGAATGTTAACATTTTTCCCCTCTCTGAAAGCTTGCGAATCTTTGCCTTCACAAACACCTTTAATGTTAAAGTCTTCTGACAGCCTAGTACTTATAAATGCTCATATTAACCCTTTGAAGTAACATGTGAAGAACACGTCTGGGCGCATATTTTTCAGATAGCTTCAGCATGGAATAATTACACACGATTTAGAGTAATTACGATTCAGAGTATTAAAAATAAAAATGAGGCTTGCATTCAAAAGAGGGACTCCACCCAAAAAATAATAATTTTCTTCAATACAAAACAAATACCAGACCAAGCCTGTTTTCCAAAGTGATATCAGGAGATATTCTGCTCAAATCTGTAATGAAATAAAACGTGTGTATTCTGAAAGCAAGCAGAATATTCTATTCTTGATGCCAATGACAAAACCTGCACATGTTCCTAATTGGCCAATTTATCTATTTGTCCAGTTTGTTCAGTTGTTTAAAAGACTCTAACATCGTTATACCAATGTTGAGATCCCATTAGCACCTACTGTCAAAAACTTTTTTTTTTTTTGATGCAGACATTCATATAAGCCATCTCCCCACTAAATGTGATATTCTTAAAAGGGATGTTTTTTCAGGCCTCAGACATGAAGGATCAATACTCAAATACATATCAGTTAAACACATTTAAATAAAAGCAATTAAGAAAAGAATCATCATTTTTCATCGGGTCTGTAGGCAGAGATTTGACGGAAATCTGGCTTCTAACAGTGGAACTTAAAGTATTGACTGAAAAAAATTAGTAAAAGCAGGAAGTGGCATGAAAGAGAAAGTACTAAGACACCAAAAACACAAGTTTTGTTTTAAAATATGTGATGTAATAAAGAAGGCAAATAACCAGTATGTCCAGCTATGATCGATTATCATCTAGCTGAAGCCTTTTAAATGACACTAAAAGGCTTATCTGCTTTTAAATTTTTCCTATTTTTAAAACACATGAAAAATGCCATAGTAAGATGAATCGTTAGTTCAAAAAAGGTACAATAATTATTAACCCATAAACCACAGCAGCAAATATTCTCTGCAGTTACCGGTTCGAGATGCGTGACCAATTTGGGCGATGTACCAGACTGTACTTTTAATTAATTAATTACGTTGCCTTAAACGTGTTTATCTTTTATTTTGATTCTGCAGACAAAGATGGCTTATGCGAGAAATATTCAGTGGGTGAAGCCAAGGTGTGGAGAGACAGATACACGCCTTGGCTCTGTTCACCATCAGCACGCGGTGAGTCATTTCTCCTGAGCCGCAACAGGTCGACGAGTGGCATCTGGCACACACACACACACACACACACACACACACACGCACACGAGACAACTCGAAGGGGAAAACCGACACCCACAAAGCATTCGAATGAATGGCCAGTAAGTGGCAATAAGAAGTAAGGATTTAAGTACAAGAGCTGCTTGCATTGGCTCCTGGAGGGTCTCCCAATTTTGGCAAACCGTTCACAGTTTAACACCATCCTCTGGGGACTTGAAGGGGGGCAGGGCTAACCAAATTCAATAAAAGGCAACAATTGGTGGGATCAAGTGCTGCTCCACAGATCTTCTGGCTGCAAAGCATCATTGCTGAGGAGGCCTGAGACCGCATCGAAAAGTCTGATTTACATCACAAGTAAAGATATTAGCTTTGCTAACAGAAAACAGGGGAATGTCAAATGAGGGAGAAGTAATTTCTTAAACGCCCTATATGAGGTATAACGGTTGCTCTGCATTAGCTTATTCCCGCCAGACAAACGCCCAACTTGCAATTTCACATTTTATTCACTATAACACAGTGGCATATTTTCCTCAGGTGACATGCTGTGTTTAAAGGGGAATTCCACCCGCCAGAAAAACGATTCATTTTGTGCTTCATCATTAAAAAAAAGCATCCCGAGGAAATCACATTGCAACCAGCAATCAAAGACCCAAACTGCTTCTCCAAAAGAATCCTCTCTTAGCATGAAAAGACATTTCATTAATGTCTATGTGTATTGGAAGTCTGAAGAGCTTAATTCATATGTTCTCCTCTAAACAACATTTGCCAAAAGTATTGTATTCCTTTGCCATGACCTGCTAAATAACATTCCTATATACAGAGATCTACTGTATTTATTAAACAATCTGCATTATTTAATGGAAGAGAAAGACTCCCTAACCTTTTCAAGTTCCTAATCTTCCATAATCACCCGAAGTACTAAAAAAAGGAGAGTGCAGGCTGGATTGCAGAAAAACACTTGCTAGAAACTATACCAATTAAGTGACTGTAAAAAGGTTTATTTCATTAATAGATAAAACTAATATCCATTGTACATTTCTAAACAGCTTAAGTTGTTAGATGAACCTAGTAACACCTACTCAGTCATAGAAAATAGCAGTTTCTACTGCAAGTGACACTACGTTAAGGATTTTTATAAGTAGAAAGCTTATATTTAATGCGTTATGAAGTATGCATAGTGTATCATTGTACATGCATTTGTCACAATACTTACATTTACATGTCAACATTTTTATCCAAAGCGACACATGTTTAATGGTCACAAATGCATCTCCATATTCTGCACTAAGAGGCAAATTATTATTTTTTTATTTCTGGTTAAGAAAAATGAGAAGTTAAGCTAACGGGGTTTTTGTTGCCGAAGTTGTGGTGATTTGCTTCAAGAAAAAGGTTTTAATTCTGCGGGTTTTGCCGTTGGGTCCGAAATTCACAGGAACTGAGGGCATGTGATCCACTGTGTGGATCTAGCAGAAGGGCTTTTAGGCCTTTTAGGCCTGCTTTAGCACATCATATTGGGTCTGACAAGAAGCAGGGGCCCTTCAATGCCAACCCAAGCTTCAAGGCAGTGCTCTCTCTCCCGCTAAAGCTGCGCCTCAAAGCCCTTGGCTTCACAGATTTTGCACTGACGTGCTTTCTTATTGTCGCCCAGCCGTCGATTCGCTTTGTTTTATTTTATTTTCAGGCCAGCTTTGGTTTTGTCACGGTGTGAAATATGTCACACACTTTAGCTGAGCTTCGCCCGACAGACATTTCTTCGTCTGGCGCTCATAGCAGATCACCGCATCCGTAACGGTAGCCATCATGACATGACTGAACTCTCACGGCACTTCTGCAACTGTACGACAACTAGGCCTCTCAAAGGCCACAGCGACTCCATTTCTGGGCGTCTCTAAACGATACTGCGATAACCCAAGGAGAATTCGGCACGTCTTCCTTACCGTCTGGAGCCGTAGAGATAGTGCCTGGCTCAAACGTTGACCTACGGGGCTGAAGCCTCCTGTGCCAAAAAAGAGAGGAAGGCAACATAATTAAGCTGGTACAAGAGACAATAAGCTACCACAAGAGACAGAAGAGAGTCACAGTGCGTTTACAAATACAGTAATATCTATCTGTGTTACCTGTAGTACAAAACCAATTTGGTATCAAACTTTTGTGTTCAATATTATTATTATTAAGGATTGAATCATGACATTTATTCAAGATAAAAAAAATCCCTACTGAGCTATGCACAATGCAATGTAAAGATTAACCTGCCCTAAAACTAAACTATGGAGGGAAACAGATTATTACCACAATAAAACCCTGTGAGTCTCTGTGATGAGTCACACAGCATAAGAATACGTAATAGATTTTGTCCCAGTAGCACTATAGACGATTCCTGCAAAGGCAGGACAAGCTCGGTCTTGTGCAAAACTGCAATGAGTACATGCTCATTTGACCCCAATGCGACAAAAAAACAGGTTTGTCCATTTACCGGAAATCTCAGAAAAACAGAACTTTTTAGGGTGAGGTGGAGTTCACATATGAGTGGAGAAAATATTTCACAGAGAAACAAAAGTATTTTTGTGTCCGGAAAAACAGCAGAGAAATAATGAGACAGGAGAGAAAAAAATCAATTAGAAACCATGAATCTGTAATGTACACTCACTGTATTACCACAAAGCTTCTCACTTTAAGGCTATAGTTTCATCTTGCAAATGCAAATGCTTGAAAAACGAAACATCTTTCGCCTGACACAAATACAAACAACATGGTCACAGATGAATTTTCACTATTGACAAAAATCACTAAGTCTTATAAAAATGTGTTTAAAAGTTCTGCAAGAAAAAAAGTGTCAAAATATTAAACGCTTGCTGTTATGGATCCCAGCAAAGCCCCTCAGAATAAAAAGACCTCAAACAGAAATGCATTCTATAAAGCCTGCAGGATAAAGGTATTTGGAAACACCTGACATGGAGAAGACGCACATTGAGACAACACCAGAGTTGGAGTGTTCAGGTCCAGAAAGTAAAAATGGAGACCAAGATTTTGTTTCACCCAACCAGTTGAGTACTCTGACTCTTTATACTCAACAGGTTGGTTAAAACAAAATCTTGGTCTGGATTTTTACTTTTTACTTTCTGGACCTGAACTATCCACCTCTGGACAAGACAAAGGAAAACAGAGTGCTCCCTCCCTCTAGTGGTCTTTTCTGAGATAAATTCCAAACAGGCCGATATTCTGCTTTTAAGAACACACTGCTGAGGATGCATAAAATAGCTTACAACTTTTAAAACCTTCAAGTTTTAATGACTGTGTGCATATTTTGATTCTTTAAGTCAAGAATAATGGCAAAAAGAAGCAGATAAATCACATTATGATGTTTATATTGAATCGTCCAAGTCACACGTAACACTCTCACACCTCAGATTCTGCTGGTTAGACAATTTCAATACAGTTCATAAAAAAGAAACCTCTCACAGCTAAGGTACTGAATGTGACTTTCCAGGTTTGCCATCTCATTTTTCATTATCAGACATTACATCAAGTTATCTGATGAGAATTTTTGCTTCCTTAAAAAAATTTAAAAAAAAACTGACTGGCATGTTAGCGACAATCCCAAGGGAGATTTTCTTCCAAAACACTTTCAGCTTTCAAATGCTCGCTGTCAGTATATGCAGCCGGTTTAACTCAGGCAGGTTTCTATGAATGAAGCATGAAACTGGCAAGATGTCAAAGGAAATCTACATGTAGTCACTTGCAGGGCTGTCAATACAGGAATGGTTAAACCCTATGACGGTATCTTCAGCACTGAATCCAGAATTCCAGCAAACCCTCGCCAGGGGGGAACTGTCTCATGGGAAAATCTTTGAAAGGTATGTGACAGACGGAGGGAGGTGGTAAATCTCGAAACACAGGATGGGAGTTGATACTCAATGCTCAATAGGAGCCTGCCGGCTAGTGCTATGGCATTTTCCAATTATATTATTTTTCCTGAAATATATGAAACTTCAGTTTTATCCACATCACCATTTTGATATGAAAACTATATTAATCTTTAGCAATAGCATTACCATCTAATTATTGCAGATGTATGGCAGTATAACTTATTCATACCATTCAAGTAGCCAGCATTTTTACACTGTGAAATCAAATAAATGAAATAAAATGCTACTTAAACCTTGGATGTGTCTTTTGGGAATAAGTTAACTTTCAGTTTCTCTTAGATACAAGCGTAGCCAACGCGAAAACCAGGTTAACATCGGAAAAAATGTTATTCCAACATATCAACTTACAAAGGCAGAACAAACAGGACAAGCTAAACTGAAGGAGTTCAGTCAGACCAGCGGTGGTACTTACGAGTGCTGGTGGCCAGAGGTGGGTGCAGAACGAGAGGAGGCCCAGAAGCTCGCAACTTGGAGTGAGGGGACAGCAAAGGTGGGGCCGGAAATGAAAGATCTGAGCTCAGCTGCAGAACCAATCAATCAATCAATCAATCAATCAATCAATCAAATGTTTTATTTATGACATACACAGCTATACTCAGAACAAGATGTTTGTGTTCATAGCTCCAAGAATGAGAAACAGGTGACATAAAGAGGAAATATTAAACAAAAATCATAACAATATCCATAAAAAGTGTGCAATCTGCAGTAAAGTGACAGGTGGTAGTGCAAATGAATCATTTCAAATGAATCAAATGACTCAAATGAATACACAAGTCAGAGGGGAATGAGAGATAACATAATGTAATAGTACACCGCTACAATGACGCATTACTGCTGATAAAATCAGCCGTTTTAACTCATCCACAACAACAAACTACCATTATACATTTTCCTGAAAGGCAGCATATTTAGTCACTTAAAAAAAGTGACAGGACTATTTCTGACTGCAGTCTGGCATTTAAGCTGCATGAGATAACGGTGGAGGTTGGTAGTGACAGTCGAGGTATTCAGGAGCTGACCGTGTTAAAGACAAGGCTGCTTTCCGGAAGCGATTTCCTCCCCTTGGCAGAAACTCCCCCTGTGCATGGACCGAGAAGGACAGAGCGAACAGACAGGTCAGGCATAACAACGACATGCAGCAGAAAAGTACATTTCTAAATAGAGCGAATGGATATCCTTAAAACAAAGGACTTTAGAAAAAAAAATGCAATACAACTCAATTGAAACAATTCAACTGCAATGTAAACACACTGTTCACCATGATAAATACATAAATATTCACAACTGAATACCTTGATCGTAGGAGTCCAAAGCTGAAGGATTTTGATGTGAATTCTAGAAGAGATTATAGATTACAGAGTTTAGATACTTTACAAAATACTGAGAATTGTTTTGCAGTCCACTATAACCATTTGCAAGCTGTTACATCCACTCTTCCCATGCTGTTACAAGAATACACAAATACTTTACTTTGAAATGCTATGAAAATTGACTTATTCCATCCACTTCCAGGTACCTATTCCAGCAGGCCAAAGCGACAGGCTGCGGCATGACGACTTACCAGTACGGAATCGAGCTTTTGTTTAACGTGCTGCATCTTCAAGGTGATGCGAGTGGCGCTGGCCAATCGATCCAGGGCAGATGAGGCGGGGTCCATCAGAGCCGGCACATCCCTGACGTTCGTTTCAGCTATCCCACACCGATTCAGCCCTTTCAATCTCTCCACCTCCATTTGAGCAACTGAAATTTAAACAACCTGTAAAATCACGCTGCCAAAATCCCAATTTTCCCATTATGATTAGTTCCAACACAAGGATTTAAATTACATTATTAGTTATAAAAATAATTACAATGTACTATTTGAATGATTACAAAAAACCAGTAAACACATACTTGACATTACAGTATCCAACCAGATATTTTATCAGCATTTCATGCAAAGATGGAGTAATATTAATATCCTGGTGAATTGTAGAATGGATGATGCCAACAATACATAAACAAACAAACAAAATAAATAAGACAAATAAACAAAAATCGAAACACCCCAATGGTCACCTTTGTGGTCGTAGATGTAGACATGCACGGGCTGGCTCTCCCCAAAGGCACAGAAAGTGACCATGTTTTCATGTGGGTGGAAAGCTACATCTCGGAGGGGGGTGGGGTAACAAAGCTCAGAATACACAGCCACCTGGTCCCCTGCAACACAGCGGGAGCACAGCGGTAAGCTGACAGTCAGGACTACAACAAAAAAGCTGCACAGTATGACATCATGTGACTAGCAACATTGAAACCTACACTACAATCCAGAAAAGCACTTGGATGATCTTTCTTTGGGATTTAAAGGCAATCGAGATGTAAAACACACATCCAAACCAAAGCAACAGTCACACATGGCATTAATCAGTTTGGAAGGCTCTCAGGGAAAGTCTTCACCTGTCTCTGCATTCCACACGTAAGCCATGCCGTCTTCACTTCCTGAAAAGATAAAGCTTCCGCAGGGAGAGAAAGTACTGCGGATCCTCTCCCTGTAGTTTGTGGCACCTGTGTACTTCTTTACTGCCAGTCTGGAAGCACAAACACACACACACACACACACACGCCGCATCACTGAATATAATGACAGACTTTCACATTAAAATATAAAGTACGATGCACTTAAATGCACCGTAGAAGGTCTACAAATTTTAAATAGTAACAAAACATTTATCATATTACTCGGAAGAAATTAGCCTCTTGATTGTCATGAACTAAGACTAATAACCACTAATAGCCCCTATGCTATCGAAGCCGCTTGTGAAACCGTAAACTTCAATTAGCATCAGTCCATTAACAGCAGGGGTGTAGGAACTGGGGAGGGATTCAATATTTAATTTGAGTCATTCCTTTCCCCCTATAAACAGAGCTTTGGCTTTATATTATTAAGTTGTGCCCCTCTCCAATATCAAACTCTCCTATGCCATTGATTAACAGTAACTCCTAATAATGTCTAAATACTTACATTCGGAGGTCCATGACCCTCAGAACACTGTCTCTGGCATGGATCAGTAGGCGACGCCCATTTGGGTGGACCTCCAGTCCGTTAATGGGAATTCCCTTAAGATCACTCTCCATTATCTCCTGAAAGGTAAAAATACACATTAATCCATTTCCGAAATAAAACGCCATGCTAAGATTCTTAGAAAGATATCTTCTGCTAAAGTTTCCTGCATTTACTTACTGCAATCATTTCAGAGTCTAGTCAGGACACTGCTCACAGCACAAATAGTGATTTTTAAAAGGGGAGATTCCAGTCTGCAACCTCTTAGAATTTCTCTCATACCCTCTCGATGTTCCAGAGCCGTGTCGGATGCTGATAGGAGCCATCGCCAACCGGCATGCTCCACACGATAAGCAAGCCAGCGCTGTCCGCTGAAAACAACCGCAGCCCTGTGCAAAACGGACACATACATATCGATGACTGTATTACACTCCTCCAAGAGAGGGCTGTAGTGAGCTTCAAGCATCTCCCCGGATGCAAAGGGCACAAGACCTAGGCTGTTAGAAAGTCCATCACAAGCCACAAAGACCCTTCAGACAATTTAGAAAATCCAATTCGTATAACTGCATATTTTTGGACTGCAGGAGAAAAATGAAACTGACACAACAATAGGAAGAGCATGCAAACTCAACCACAAATAGCTGGGTGTATCAGACCTACAACGCTATTGCCATGCTACACCACCACATACAGCTCCCTAAGTATCAGTATACCAAAAATAAAAATACCTATGTTCAACAATAGGCCATACCTTCTGCATCGAAACACAAGGCATTAATGAACGTCTTGTGCCCCTCAAATTCATGTAGCAATTGACCGTTGACGTCTTGAATATTTATGTTCCACACACGGATGAGACAGTCATAGCCTCCGGTTACCACAAGGTTCTGGCCAACGGGGTGAAACTGGGCAGAGTACACAAAGGAAGGATGGGGCAGAATCTTCTTGGCCACACCACGAAGCCTTTCCATATTCCAAATTCTGTGAAAGTAGAGATAAATGACATTCAATATACATCATGAGCTAGGAGATGATTACAGTATTTGTCCAGACACAGTTCCATATTTCGCTGTGCAAGCAATAAATAAGGAATTTCTAATATCTCACTCTCAGGTTCTCCAAAGCTATTGATCCTCACCTGACGGTTCCATCAGAGGAAGCAGACAAAAGGCTTTGATCATCACTGGACCAGCAGACATCGTACACCATGCTGAGGTGCCCATTGAAAGCGGCCAGGACCTTGCCCGATGGAATCTCGTAAACTGAGATGGAAGATGAAGCACGACATTTTGATGACATCATGTTAAGATGTTTAAAAAATGAGTGAGGCTGAATTTAAGAGACACTTCGAGCGGGTCGGATAGCTGGCGCACCCACGACGGGGAAGGCATCCCGGTCCGCGCAGGCGGCAGCAAGCCTCCGGCCAGCGTGGGAGAAGCGCAGCACGAAACAACCCATCTGACCCCCGCGGAAGGACAGCATGGGCTTGTTGGGAATGCGACAGACCTATTGGGGTTAAAGGAAAAGACAAAGGTCTACGGCTGTAGTCTGGGTCTAACATCACCCAAACTAGGGATTCCTAACCTCTTGATGTCCGTTGGGAACTCCTAAGCTAGACCGCACAAAAATTAACATTACGTAAATGAAATGATTACATTAGATTAACTAATTCTTGTGTATACAACAGCTGCATATGTATGCACTGCCAGAAAAAAGGGTACAGCCCTGGTACAGTTTAGTACCCCAAGGCACAAACAATGGTACAGTGGTACAAAAACCCTCAAAGTCCATTACCTACAGCTAGGGTATAGTTTGCAGTACCTTGAGGGTACAGCCACAGTGACAGCTAATTGTACCCGCAAAGGTACAAACTGGTACCTTGTAATGTAAAACAGTGCAGAAAGTACAGATAGTGAAAACAAGTAAAATGTAGTACAAACAAGTAAAATGTACACAGTTCACAAACAGAATCCTAAAAAAGAATGATATAGAATATTAAGAAATAAATATGTGTAAAAATGGGTTCTGTTTGATTCCAGCGGGGACAAGCTAAAATATCCCTGTGAGAGCTCATCTGATGTGAAAGGACTGGTTTAGTTAGCCTGGTCACATTATGGTCCCTGACAAATCACATTAACTTAGTCGATTAGTTAGTTAATGTTAGTTTTAAACTTCATACTCAAAAGATCAGGCCCTAGAAAGGTCAGCCCATAAATGAAGTATATTAACAATTCTTTAATTCAGGGCAGCCAAGCCCAGATTTAAAACAACACTGCCGATAAGGGCATTCCAAATGCGCCTCACCTGTCCCGGCACCCTGCTCCACTTTACAATGTCAGCTTGATCTTCAAGCAGCTGGGTGCTGCTTTTCTGGGCGACATCATTGTGGGTGTCACCGAACAAGGCGCTACCTCTCTCCTGCTGCAAGGCCGTCATGGAGCGGATACTGGGGTCCACCTGGGACAAAAAAAAGAGGACAAAGACAGCCAATCAACCAGACAAGGACAAAACTGGCAAAATTCTCATTAAAAAATAGGGTATTCTCATACAGATCTGTTCAAAATGACCTGGGCCCCACAATCCCCCGACCTAAACCCTGTAGAGCTGCTCTGGGATGAGTTAGATCGAAGAATAAGAGCAAAGTACCCAACTTGTGCCCAGAAATTGTGGAAACACAGGAGAAGCATTCCAGGTGGCTACATCTGGAAGCTGGTTGAAAGAGTCTGCAATGCTGTCATCGAAGCAAAGGGACTAAAATTTGAGAAAATTTTGAGATGAACGTTTATGTATCACCTCATTGCCTTTTACTATAAGGTGGATCGCATAGCTAAAATAGAGACAAATACATTAAAAGCAGAAGTGTCCAGACTTTTGACGGGTACTAAATAGAAACATAAATGACTAAAAAAATTCAATCATTTGAAACCCAAAGTATCAAAATAAAAGTAGGACATAGTATATAGAATACTATATAGAACTGAAATCATAATGAGGAGCATTATGCGCGCAAGTCTCCTCATTTTCTAAATGAAGGTCTCACTACAGACATGGAGGTGGACTCACATGATCAGGAACCTTGAGGCCTTTTACGGTGACATACAGTGTAGACGCATATCTGCTCCTGGGGTACCTCCTCCACCACTCCACCACTTCCACGCTGTGGGACTGTTTCTTCACCCTGGGAGGGGGACAGTAGAGCTGCAGGCGGAGCTTACTGTCCACGTTCAGGACCCCGTTTGTTCCCACAAGCTGTGGGAGACAGAAGTGGGTCTAGGCTGCAGAGTTTCACCGTTATCGCAGACATGCAGCAGTTTCTGTTATGTCATCATTATCAATAAAGCGCCAGCTATGGGCCGTACCTTGAGAAATGCCCAAGCAACTTTCCGGAAACCTCGTTCGTGCTCATCTACTACAACGTTGGCCCTGGCTTCATCCATACTTATGAAATCAAGGACCTAGGAATTTTTTCGATAACCATTATACATATCATTACTAGAATTATTTATTTATCTCTTGTTTCCAAGAAAAAAAGCATGTATTACATTAATTAATTTATTAGTCCTCACCTCAAAAAACAGTATTACTCTGGGACTTTCGTTGTCATCCTGGAGGAAGTACCCGAATCGCTCGTTGAAGATGATTTGCTCCTCCCACTCTGGAATTGTCGACTTGTTCTTCTTGAAGTCGTACGGTTGGCTCATGATGGGCAGAATATGTTCCACCTTCTCCTGCTCGTAAAAAGACGAGACTGGGCGATGGCTGTGGAAACAAGAAACAGAAACCAGCAAAGACAGTAAATAAACATCTTACGTTACAAAATTTGTTTGCAAAGGCTTAAACGGAAGGATTTTCTCTTCAAAGGGGTCAGAGTGTACCTGTCTTCCTTTTTTACATATTTCCCAGTGACCTCATCAATAACGTGGACCTTCACCATGGGATGTGACACCAGCAGATCAGTCTTGAGTTGGTCCGTCCTGTGGACGTAGACCCCCAGCACCAGGCTGTCGTCGAAAACGACCTTAGGAGGCTCCTTCTTTTCTACCTCACTGTCCTCTATCACAGCTGCCAGCAGACAGAAAACAAATCTGAATGATAAATACTTCCTTCTGTGTCTTAAAATTAACATTAAAAGATATTAAAGTCTATCTCATACAACCCTCCTCGCCTGCTTCAATTTCAAGGCACAGGATATTTGTCAGTACCTAGAGTAGAATGAACTACGGCAGGCTGCAGAGCGTTCTCCTATAGAGCTCTGCAGTTGTGGAATACTCCTCCAGCGGATGTGCAGGATTCAGGCTCATTCTCAATATTCAATTCTAGACTAAAAACACACTTGTTCAGTCTAGCTTATAGGGACTCTAGTTCCAGCTCTAGCTAGCTACTCACCCCCAGCCAGACCTATAGTGTGAGGTGCCGAGCTTTGGATGAACTGAACTGTCAGTGCTGTCACTCTAGCTTCACACTCCCTTGCAGTGCTGACGTTTCAGGGACTCCCCATGCCTGCGTTCCCACTTGCCTCTCCCTCCTACTTATGCTGCTATACCCATATCTGCTGGTGCTTACATACTGCACTCACCTAACTATTAGCACTGCCTCTAGTTTCCTCTACTTTGGCTAATGCATGCATGACTTTTACGTCTGTCTGCCCTCCTGCTTGTGACGTCTCTCTTGCCTGCCCTGCTGCCAGTGATTCTGCATGTGCAACTAGACTTAAATCAGAGTATATAAATCAGGCCTCTGTTAATCTGACTTCCTCTGCTGCCCCCTGGAGGTAGGGCTCCCACTTTGAGTCTGGTTCCTCCCAAGGTTTCTTCCTACTAGGGAGTTTTTCCTTGGCACTATCACCTCTGACTTGCTCTCTGGGGTCATTGGGCAAGGACAATGTAAAGTGCTTTGACACAACATGATGTTGCTGAAATGCCCCATACAAATAAAACTGAATTGTATACCATTCAAATGAATTTTCTAGCAACATCCCACACGTTCTCCTAGCTTTTGCCGTTTATAACAATTACAACCATTGTGAACACCACCCACAGAGGCACATACCCTTGGTTTTCCTCTTTTTCGTTTCACCCGTCTGCTCTTCCTCATTTATCACTTGTTCCCTCGATCCCTCTCTCTCTTTGTCTGAGGAAATCATCACCTGTTTGGTCAGGTGCTTCCTGGAGGCATCCTCTGGTTGAGTGTCCAGCCCTGATCTATACAAATAAAAATGAGAAAACACACAACGGTAAAATCATAAGTAACGTAAATGCACAGGATTTTTAACAATTTTAACAAGTTCAAGTTCAAACTAATACTGAAGTGAATAACAAAAATGTCTTGAATCTCACTAGCTAAAACTGAATTTCCAATACAGAGAGCTGGGGGTCAAGCTCAAGGTTTGAACCAGCAACCTTCTGACTACAGGCACACAGGCTTAGCCCACTGAGCCACACACTGTGGTTGTTTGCATTCTAACATTGAATTCATGATGTCCCCTAGAAATTGAAGCTAATACCTCTGGCCATAGATTTGTTCATGTGTAGCATTACCCAAACACAAAATAATAGCTGACAGTCACATCCTCCTGAGATTAAGGAGAAAAAAGTGTTTTTGTTAAAATAAGTGTAGGGATGATAAAACACACCCCCCAAAACATGACATGTGATGTCATCTTGAAGACCTAACTGTCCACTTTAAGGAACAAGATAACTTAATACAGTAGAGTATGAGGTATGAGACATATCAGCAAAACATAATATCTTCTACAGCAGACAAAAATGAATTCTTGGATCTCAGGAGGGTATATAAAATATTTTTTTATGTTTGTAACGCAAATCCAAAAACACTGATAGCATTAAAAATAACGTTGACAGGCTGTACAGCCTTCAGCCTTCTGTATCCCGCACTTTTCCCATGTTACCCTGCATCCCCCCGGGTCTCCTGTGATCTCAGCTTCTTCTTCTTCATCTTCTTCCTTTCAGTGTCATTATTCAAAGCCACCTCCTGCTCGGGGCTACTCCTCCTGGCAGGAGGCTTTTTGCTCGACGTCGCCTTCCCGGCCCGCTGCTCCTCCCGGGCAATCTGCTGCTGGTACTCCTGGAGGAGCTTGTCGTCTGCCTCCACCTCCCGTTCCCGCACTCCATCCTCTCGTTTTCCCTTCCTTTTCCCCTTCTTTTCATTCCCCACTTTCCTCCCTCGGGCCTCCTCTCCTTCCGGAACAGCTTTCAGAACGGCCAGCCGGGTGGACCCGGATCCGTCCTCGTCGGCCCGGGTGATGGGGTGGGAGCCATCACCTTTAGGCGGGGGTATTGGAAGATCCCTTTTGCCCTTCTTCCTGCCCTGGGATGGTTTACCCCCCTCTGGCACCTCACTGTCGTTGTTGACCTTCTCAGACAATTCCTTCTCCCGCAGCCTGTTCTTGATGTAGCGTGGACTGCTCTGATCGGGCTGGTACGTGTTCTTGAGGATGGTCTCGTCATCTTCTGTACCTTTGTTAAGGCCAAGGTTTTTCGTCAAGGTTTCAAGCTGAGGGAGAACACAAACACTCAGTCGGGATACTCAATAAAATTCCATCAAAATAATTGCGGAACTCAAATGTATGAGGGCATTATGACTTCTGCTCCTTCAACATGGTCCTATGTACCGCTATACTCTCTTCTGGTTGGGTGCTCTTCTTCTTTGATTTCTTTTTCTCTTTAGGAGCATCGGTGTACCTCTTCAGCACTTCATCAAATCTGGCCTTAGTCTTTGCCCTGGCTTCACTCTCCCCTTGAGCAAAATAAAAGACTGAAATGTCTCATATATTACAAAACCCAAAGGCCCCACATAAACAGCCTTTAATGCAATGCAAAATATCTTTATGAGACTTCTTCATAAGAAGTAAGGTTTAAATTCCTGTTATAATTCTTTACTCTTTCACATTTAACTAACAAAAGTAAACAGGAATAGTTCTTCCTAATTTAATAATATTGTATACGTTCTGGCTAACAATCAGACACATAGATCTATAGAAGAATAACTCTAAAGCAGAATGCTTAAGTAATCGCACTTACCAGCTGGCATATTTGAGTCTTAAGCGGAATTTCATACTGCATATAAAAATTCGATTATTTTCATCCACGAATCAGCTGAAAAAGAATAAAAGAGATATATGAGATAAGCCCCGTGTATGTAATACAGTAAAACTGCATCTACTGTCGTTTTTTTCCATGAGAATTAATTCGATTATTATTTCGAGAGCTGTAACTTTGACGCCTGCCGAACATTGTTCTGATATTCCAGTGTTTCTGCATTATTTTAAATCGACGTCATTTTCAACATTATAATATCGCTTTTAAATGCAATGTGTTTAGCCTTTATATGCGCACTGTCCTTCGGTTTTTGCTCATAAAAAGAGTTAATGGCGAGACATGTTATAATGAGCAAATGTACTTGTTTAGTTTAATCAGAAGCAACGAAAGTACAGCGTCCAATATCCAAATAAAATGTAAAAAAAATACGGAGTAAACGCGTAACCCCTAACCGCACTAGTCAGCATCTATTTTAAGAGACTGTAGTAGCACATACCTGAATATCGACATTGTTTTCGTGCATTCATTTTTATTTGCAATGACCACCGTTAATTAACGACAGGAAATGGAGTAAAACACTTATATTTAGCGCAACAAAACTAATGCAGAAACGGAGGTAAACAGGCCGTTACGATGGTTTCTCGAGAAGCATCCCTGGGCCCGCCTCTTTGTGTGACGTCGATAACGTTACTCGATCGACCAATGAGAATAAGCGAAACATTCCTGCCTACGCTGACCTCTGCACCAATGAGAATGGGCGAAAAAACTTGCACGCATATTCCCCCGAAATTAAATTATGTTCAATGCCCCCTGATTTGTAAATTGAAGCTTATTCCGCCAATAGTAATAGCATTATTTTTTATTTTGGTTTCCGTATGGTTGAAAATACATGTGATCTTTCAGTGTATGGGAATCCATATTGCAATCTTTATACTGAACATCTGGTTGCGTTCACGAAGAGACGCTTACATTAATTATTTGTTACTTCCTTGTAATATGTAACTACTGACAAATGATCCGAGTTATGTTAGTGTTCTGTATTCATGAGATCATTGGCATGGTTCCCTGTGCTTGTAGATACTGCTGTTTTTACCGATGTTTAAGAAGCAGAGTTTCTTTTGTTTAGTGGGAAAACGAGGTTATCCGGAAGCCAGAGAACACTTAATGTATAATAAGACTGGATAGACTGTTTAATAAGGACATAACTGACCATTCTCTCTGGTTCTCAAACAAGGGATATCTTATCCTGCAATTCTCTTGTCCTAGTCCTGCTGTACCCTTGCCGAAGATTTTCTCCTACGTTAATCACTTCCCACCTGTTTCCCCACTTGTTTATATGTAGGCTATATATAATCAAATTTATATAAAATGTGTAAAGACATCCAAAGATCCGTTATTTGTGGTTTACAATGTTCAACGAGTTACCTGTATAGTACAGAAGGAGGCGCCATTGACAATATAATATGTCAGCTTCCTTGGGGTTTTCCCTCACATATATATATGACATGCTGTTATCCAGCATATAATTGCACAATAACTGCACGTAAAATTAGAGTTTAATGCAATCTTAAGAAATCTTAGGCGGGAAACTTCAAGTGTTATTGATTGGTTTATATTTCTAGTGAACATATTAAACCAGAATTGCTATTGTACCAAAATTATGAATATAGATTTTTCTTTGACGTATGCGCAAATGAAAGGTTTCCTTTATTTTATGCACTTGCGCAACGTTTGATTTACACCACTAGATGGTGTAGTAGCCCAAAAATCCATTCATCTGTCCATCCAGCCATCTCTAAATAACCTATCCAATACAGGGAAACAATAAGTTTAATTTCATACTGCAGATACAGGCTTTTATTGTAACCGGTCAAATACAATTCACTAAAGCAGTTATTCGTGCAGTTTAAATGAAACATTATGACCATGTGAACAGCATGGCAAGAAACCTTAAAAGAAACATTCCCAATTAATATATCTAGAGCAGCACAGGACACATCGTAATTTTTGCGTGTGGTCTCATATAAAACATTGTTTTGTGTTTAGGATTAATTCGCATTTGGAGCAACTGCAAAGGCTAATCTATCGTGCCACGACTTCTTGTACTTAGAGTTTTTAATCCTTAAAATTGTCTTGCGTTCTGTAATAGCTCTGGCTGATATTAAAACTCGCTGGTAAGATGTACATAATGTGATGAGTAAAAGGTTAATATATTTTAAGATTGTAAGTCTGAGAATTCATTGTAGCACTACTAGTTGGGAAAGTCCAACTGCAGGTAGGGCCTAGTAAGGTAAAGGTTGGTACTTGGTGTACAACTGTGGTCTGACACCTGCTGTGGGTTTGATTCCTGTCGCTGGCTCAGTGACTGAGGATTTTGCATGTGCTCTCCGTGTCTGGTTTCCTCCTTCAGCCCAAAAATGTTTGATATCGACAAACCAGTGCCAAGAGTGCCTGGGGTGCATATCCTGCAATGGCCTGGTATCTCTTGCCTCAACTTTCCCGGAATAGGCCCTCTGATAGGTAAGTGATTACGAAAAAGACAGTAAAACTTTAATAAAATGTCTTTGAATCGATAACGTGCCAGTTTTTCACACGCCCTTTTATAAAAGCGGGCAGGCTGCAGGGGTTACTGGGTCAGCCAGAGACTCTTGGGTCTTATACCTTTCACTTCTGCCAGGTGGCGTGCATGCAAAAACTCTGGAGCAGACACAGATCCGTGTAATCGATCCACATCGGCTGCAGACAGAGTACGGATAAGATTGCACAGTGAGTATCGAGCCATGGGATAGTTTACCCCAGATGGTCTTCCGAAAAACAGTCTCCTGGTGGGCTCAGTTGCAGACTCATGCATATTCAACCAGGCTGCACAATGTAAATAACTTAAAACATAACATAAATGGCCTCTGTTTTTGTTTCTTTCATGCTTAAACATACGCTCTTGAATTGTTTTGCGTTTTCTATGCATTTTTTTTTTGCATTTGATGTTGATTCGCGATGACACTACCGAATGCACTGCTGGAATGCAATGCTTAAAATGGACTAGTGTAAATGCTTGAGGCTTGATATTTTTACGTGGGTTCCTCTTGAGGAGCCAGAACAATCAAACTATTGTTCCTGTCATGACCATCGCATTTCCAAAAGATTTTCACAAAGTAATATTCATGGCTACATGAATTCACTTGTCAAATTTTTTACAGTTATTTTTTTAACAAATGTCCAAAGTGTTATTAAACTATGCACGAAAAAATATTTATTAGTTATTTATCATTAATTGAATTAAAAGCTTTGTAATGTTTGATCTTCATCTTGTTTAATACAGTAACTAGGCCAAAAAGCAGAACATTTTCCTTTGGTAGTTTACTAACCTACTAGTCAGAGAACAGAACAGTAACATCAGAACAGCTATATGGCTTTGGTTCAACCATCATCAATAATTTAAGAAAACACTTCTTACCTAGGTAGTCTCTGGCAAATGAAGCTGGTATAAGTTTATGCTTAATTTATTAATCTCTGTCTTATGTATCATAATTTTATCTTCTAAGAAAAATGTCAAATACATAATGGTAAATTGCTTTGCATTATTCTTGTAGTACTACTGTGTATGTATTGACGATTTGACCTGCGCTGCTGCAAAACTAAAGAGCCGATTGTAGATGTGGAGATGAGAAAAAACATTTCCTAGCAGTCCAGAGTTGCAGATCAAGACTGACATATGCACCTTTCATAGTGAACTCAGCACAACACAGATGCTCTAGTAGTTGTGGTGAATTCTGTTTGTAGAGCTTATTGATGTATCTTGCCCAGTAGTTTCAAAAGTAAAAAAAAATTAACCCTTCATGCTCCGTTTCCAATAAAAAGTACAAGGAAACACAGCATCTCATCAATTACACATTTGCTTTGAGTGTGGGCTGATGAAATTTAATGATGCCAGAAGTATCAAATGAAACATGGAGATAAATAATTAAATCTGCCTGTCAGTGTTGCAAGTGCCACCTTGGTTGTACTAAGGGGTCCGTCGTGTCTCCAGGGGATGCCTTTGTTTTTGCTGAAGGTGAAAATGGCTAAGGGATACTGATCTAGGGCCTGTTTTTGATATTTCAGTTGGCGGATTAACCACAAGCCTGTTTTGCAATAAAATGAAAGCATAGAAATCATTCAGGCATTCATGAAAAGAGAAATTAACCATAATAAGGACACTAGTGAATTAGCATCTGTGAAGTTGCAGGTGAATTCTAGAGGGCCACTGCAAGATCCCACATCCTATGGGATGTTTTAATAACATGATGACATCAGGGGGAGTGTTCAATCAAACAGGATATGCTGTGTTTTATCCTTGACAAACAACAATGGGCTGTATTAACACAAAACAAGCTTTTTAAATTCATTTTTTTATTAATATTTACTACGCCACTATTAATACTATAAGGAGATCTCATGTAGTTTGAATGGTTTGTTTCTGGGGAGATGTTATGATGTTAAATCCGCCCAAAATATCAAAATGTTACATACATTCACAGAACAGAAGAAGCACAGTGGCTTTAGTCTGGTTTCATGGTTCCTGGGTTCATGCTCAGAATTAGTCTCCGACGTTTCCCTATGTTTCATGAGTATTGTGTGTATATTTTGCGTACTCGGCGGCAGACAGCATCATTCACTTCCTGGGACTGACTCAGGATTTTGGTAACTGGATGGAATGTTGATAGAAATTTTGATTCAGTTTCAATATCCACATATTTGCCCAGCCAGTGTTAATGGGAATATAGGCCTACTGACCCACCAAGTCTATATCTACAATATCACATCTAACAACTGAAAAATCGTCAGGTGTCCCGACCTGATGAATAGTCTCTCTTCAAATAAATATAGCTCAGTGTACCTGTGGTTATTATTTTAAAGTACGGCTTTTTCGTCTCTTTGTAACTCTAAAATATTAATATTAAGATCAGAAATGATAAAGTAAAATCCAGCCCAACATAATTCCAGAAATCTTGAAAATCGGTACTAGACTGAAATAAATCATAATCAAATTAAGAAATATTTAAAATATATTTAATTTATTTAAATACATTTTTTCCAGACCGAGACATAAATTAACTTACTACTGCACTCGCAAATGAAGAGAATATTAACTTAAATCTGTTGAAGCTCCAAACTGCACGTTAAACCGTAAACAGTCACTTTCTGATGTCTCCTTAATTGCCGCTGAGTCTGCTGCGTCAACAGACCCCTGGCACATTTCCGGAAAAGGCTGTGCAACGAGCCCCACCGAAGGTGTCTGATATCCTGACAGATGACAGCGACGTAGAGACCCACCTGTGAGATTCTGACCTTAATTAACCAACATGCCGGTGACTCAGCCACATGCCACCCACAATGTTTGTAAGAGAATAAGAGAAGGCTGCTGCTTTGAACACCGTCTAGGAGCAAACTTATTCTCACATGTGTGTTTAAAAGGAAGCCTGACTTACTTCTCTATTTTCTCAAAAGTCTTATCTAATCACCTGTACTGATAATGCATTTATGATATAAAATTTGTGGCTCTATTCTAGTTTGTGTTACTTCTGGTTCAACAGGAAAAAATAGGTACAAAAGTAATTATAAAAAAGTAAATAGTAAATGACAGGGTAAACTATTAGGCAGCAGACTTACAGTATATCTGTAATAACATGCTGTTAGCCCAGATTGTGCCCCGGACCAGGTGTTCATTTGACTTTGAGAAGACTGCCTGAGGTTTTGGAGAAAACACATAAAGGCAACATTCAGCAACTTGTAACACACAGAAATGATTAGGCCAGACTTTTATGATGCAGTTTTTTGCTCCTGGAGTCTGCTCAGAGAAAATATTAGCTAATTGACATTAAAGCGTAGGACTCGTTCCAGATGAGAACATTTATAGCTATCATAATTACCTCTGGGTCCTGTGAAACTGGAGTTCAGATTAATTCATTCATTTCATCTCTGGTTAAGCACTTGGTTCTTTTGAGGATGCAAGGCAAATTTATTGTACTTATAAACACTAAAATTTATGTACCACGATCAAATTTCTGTAGCTGTCCTGGCATCATTGCATTTGCACAGAACACATAACCTTAACCATTCCTCTAATTAACTCTAAGCTACAACAATTCATATTGGAAAATGATTTAATTGTCACTATGACTTTAATGGTCTGGTAATGGATTTGGAAGGAGTGATAATGGGGGATATTCTCTTCTGTAGGACTTGCCACTCATTAATTTTGGCTGGGCTTATATTACCCTGATAGCTGCTTGATAGCCTTCTTCTGGCTACATGTATTGAACTGAACATGGGTCTAATTTTGCTGTTAAATTGTTAAACAAAAACAAATGTGAATGTTCTCGCACTAATCAAGGAGAGAAATTCTTTATATGATGAGAGCCAGAGGTCCTTCACTGGGATGTCCCTATCCCCTCTCACATCACACAATTTGAACATGTGCTTGGCCTAGAAATAAATACCAGACTCTTACTTATACACTAAGTCTTCTTAGAAACCAAAAAAGAAGTTCATCCAGGTTAATCTGAGCAGTGAAAGGGTCTTCGGCGGAAAAATTCCCGTGACAGTCCTTAATTTTGACTAAGCAGAAATATATTATGGAGATGTTTTCATTTTCTTAAAGAATAAATAAGAAAAGTTGGAGAGCCCCCGTTCAGTGGGAGACACGCGATTTCTTTGTGAAGAACATTTGCACGTATCCAGATACCCAACACACCAGCAGAGAACTTGATGCTGGACCACAGCAGAAACGGCGAGGTCCTCTACTGAGCAGCGTCACGTCAATAATTAAAGGGAGAGGGGGCACCTGAGACCATCTTGCCTTTGTATGGTCTGACACGAAATTCTACACACGGTATCTAGCAATTAATTCATTAGCTTCCTCTGTCTTGTACACACACACACACACATACACACTGGGAGTGCATTGCAAAGTTCACTCTGTGTCGATCTACTGGCTTCTAGTTTATAGCTATGTTTTGGGGAAAATATCATGAAGAATGTTCTGTTTTATTGACTTCTCCAGAACTGGACAGACCTGTAATTTAAACATTATGGGTTATTGCATTTTTTAAGGCAACCGTCTATATGACCTACTGTGGCAGAACATTAACTTCTCAATATATTTTTAATTAAGGAAAAAATAACAATTGATGCGGAAAATAGTACTTTTTTCATTGATTTCAAAGATTCCAGTATATCTGGCTCTAGAATGACATTCCTATGGTTTATAGTAATTAGCATTATTGGGTATCTCTGACCGCTACCTGATAATAGCAGTTCAAGGGAGGCTACTCAATACTCCCACCCAATGAAACTTTAACTCCCTTCATTGCAAACCCAAATAAACAGAAGCCTTTTCCTATTAATTTTTGATCATCTTTAATCTTTCCCATGTATTAATCCACCCTGTTTACTTTATTCCCATTACTCTGCAAAGGTCATAAGTAGTCCTCTTTTTAAATAATGTTCTGCATTTAGCATTAAAGGGAAACGCTGTTTATATGCATAGAAGCATGTAATTATTACATATTTGATCCTCTGCCAATATGTTCAATTCTGCTTTATTATTTTGTGGAATAAAGTGTACCTAACACCAACACAATATCATACTTTTTTCTTTTTTAAGTAAATCGCAAACACTCTACTAAATATACCTCTACCATTAGAGAAAGGTCTAGAAAATACTTTCACAGCAAACTTCACATAAATGACATATATTGACATATAAATGACATATAGTCATTAGCTGTATTTACTCCTTTCACAACAGTATTGTCAATAAAAATATGCATATCCTGTATTCCTAACTGGGAAGCCCAATCTATTTTTTTATTTAGTTTCTCTTGTTGGCGTGGCTACCCAAGTACACTGAATCTACCTCATTTTCATTGCCCAGCCTTTTGAACCATGCGCAATATTTATCGACGCAGAGCTGAAAATGGTGCGACGGTGCAGCAGAGCGGCGCCGTTAGTCGGGTTTGGCTGGGTCAGCTCTCCATGACGTGTTCCCCAAGCTCAGTGGGATGCCGTGCTCTTAGTCTTAGCCTCATGCACAATGCATTAGTGTATCATATCACTTTAGCCCAATCGCTGGCCCCAACAACTTTTTTGGCCAGTTTTGCTTTTGTGGACTTCTGTGGATTTCTATGATGGAAACTGAAAAATGGGAAAGTAAGAAGCCTGTTTGAGGGGAAGAAAAAGAGCATCTTTTACATTCTAAGTCCTTTAGTTTCTTTCCTGGACATTTTTTTTGTGGGAGGTCTGAAAAATAAGAAGCAAGCACTTGTTTTATATGGTGAGTACTTGTTTATATGGTGAGTACTTGTTTATATGGTGAGTACTTCTTTTATATGTTTTATTATTTTATATGGCGAGCTAAACCAGTAGAAAGGCCACTGAAGTATGACAATCTCAACATAAAAATTAGTTTTAGGTAAGAAAATGCTTACTTTGTGACAGTCACCGTGCTTGAAACGTAACATTGGACTGTATTGTATGTAGCATTTAATACTATCAGGAATAAATCATTTGGGCCATATAAGGACTGCCAAAATTGTTAAAACAATAAAAAAATCCTCTCAAGTTAATGTTTTGTGCATTGTCTCAGTTTTTAATAATTGTATTTTCTGTAACCAGTTCACCACAACAAATTCTCTGTAGTGTCCCTGGGGAAAGAAGTCTGATTCTGATATAATGTGGAATATCCATACATTCTATTCTATTCTATTCTGTTCTATTCTATTCTATTCTTCTGTCTACTATATAAATGCTTTTCTTTAATATATATATGTAGATATAGATATTTATTTTTAAATATTACTAGTATTTTTCTGCAAATGCACAAAGATTCTATATATGAGATAAAAAACATTATTTTAGGGCAGCTTAAAATAATTGAAAACCCTATTTTTCGCTCGAATACCTTACATAACTAAAACTTATATATGGAGTAAACTTATTTTAAGTGGAATCAGACAATGTTCTTCTCTTTAACAAAGTATATTAGGCGTAATACTATAGTTCATTTTACTGTTTCCCATTATATATTTTATTCTGTATGATTTTATAACATCATTCAAACTCCTCAAGAGAGTATAAATATTTTTCCAGCCGTCAAAAACATATCAGATTATAATAATACGCGACTTTGTTTACAGTAATGCTGCGTGAGTAATAAAATGGAATTTGTTGTTGTTGGAATGTGTTACTTTTATCTAAATATTTTTATATTGTAAGACAAATCCTAAATTTAAAATACAGCTAATTAGTGGCAACAGAATAATCTACTTTTTACGGCTTCTGTGAGTCCTAGTGTTTATCATTTTGTTTTGGAAATCATATGAGCAAAGAGCAGAATATTTGTTTGTGAATTTGTCCTAAAAGGAGAAGGACTTCACTCAGGTGTTGTGGATACAGTGTATAGTGTTACCTAATGATGTTTGACTCTAGACTGGAATATAACTTAGAGTATCTATCAGAGTATTTCCAATTAGTAGATACAATAAACAGTATATACTGATATTATAAGACCCAAAGTTTCAAAACATCTTTCTGCATAATTTACATCAGTGTTTCCCAGGGAGCATGCAGAGCAATGTTTCCCAATACGGCCCTCTGGGACCCTCAGACAGTCCATGTTTTTGCTCCCTCCCAGCTCCTGGTAGGGAGCAAAAATGTGGACTGTCTAGCAGAGAGCTTTGTGGGAGTAAAAATGTGGACTGTCTGGGGGGTCCCCAAGGACCGGGTTGGGAAACATTGCTCTACATAGCTTCACTTTACTTTACTCAGACTGCATCCTTGAATTTATGAGATCTATTGCTTTATTCAACTGACGCTGCTCAGTCTCATTCCCTTGGGTTTGACAGACTTCTCAAAGGTCAAATATACATGGTACTTTTGCTCACTTAATAGATCAGAGAAGGAAACGTGTCCAGCCATGAAGCTCGGAAAGTCCCGGAACAAGGACGACCATAGGAGGGGGGGTAAGAACGACCTACCACACCCCCACAGTGCCCCCTGTAGGTTCCCGAACGGTCCCTAAACGTGGTCTCATATTGCCTGGGATTCTCAGATGAGCCTGCCATTCTGGAGACGGACGACATGCATCTGGGAAAGGGCATGGATCCAGACACCATCTCTTTGGCGTCCGTAACAGCAGTCACGACCAATGTCTCCAACAAAAGGTACAAAAGTCCCAGATGTTTTTACTGAGGCCAAAATGTGGCCCCAAACAACCAGTGCTGCCCCCTAGTTTGAAGGAACTAAAAGTGCAATTTCAATACAGGAGTAATGTTTTAATGATGATTTAGGGGGCAGTGTGTAGCTTAATGGACTAAGCCTCTTTGCCCGTGATCAGGCGGTCACTGATTCAAGCCCAGCCTTGGCACATCTGTGGGTCCTTTAGCAAGGCCCTTAACCCCCAGCTGCTCTAGATGGCTGCCCTTTGCTTACCTACAGAGAGCAAGTTGGGGGAGATATAAAGAGAATTTCGCCGCAGGGATGAGTAAAGTGTCTATTATTAGTTAAGTTTACAACAGGCTCTCACAGTGACAATGAAGACATGTCAAAATTAATATTTTATTTAATTCAATATTTATAATTTCATCTTGGTAAAACTCTACAGGTCAAAGCCAGATATTAAGATGGAGCCAGTTGCTGGGAGACCGATGGATTACCAAGTAAGTAAAACATGAAATCCATCCATAACAATCACTGTTCATCATGCTGTAATCAGAAAGATTGCATCAGAGGGATATTATGAACTAATTAATAACACATAATGATTCATGGTCATTAACTGTCTAGATTAGTGTCACGGTCATTGAGGCCAAACAGCTGGTGGGTTTGAACATGGATCCCGTGGTCTGTGTGGAGATCGGAGACGAGAAAAAGTACACATCCATGAAGGAGTCGACAAACTGCCCGTACTACAACGAGGTAATACAGGAAACACAGACAAGCCACTTATCCTTTCACTAGGTAGCGCAGATGAACAAAACCGAAAGCCCAATAGATACAGAATGATCCGAAAACGCCCAGCGATCTACATGATCACCTGGGTTATCCCCTCATGATACCAGAATAAGAAGGCAACTTTGCCCAAAAGACAATCAAAGACATTTTTCAGAAGCTTGTTGTCAGTTAAATCCAGGAGAAAATATCTGTTAAACAGATTAAAGATATACACAAGCCTAAAGATATATTACATTCTAACTCAAGTCAATAACACTGATGTTGAAAATGCATTTTATTCAAAAGGCAATGTATTATTTCATGAGCATTGTCACAATTGATGCTTGCCTTACAGTTTTGAAATTAGAAGGTCATCCATCCATCCATCCATCCTTCATCAGTCTGCTTTACCTAGTCAGGGTTGCGGGGGGGTCTAGAGTCTACGCCAGGCACAAAGATACTAAAAGTTCAAGTCACAAAAAATATAATTTCATGGTATTCATAAACTTTATAAATACTAGTGCATCTAAGTTGTCAAGTTAATTTGCTGCACAAAAATGCTCATTTGTCTTATCTATAAAATATTTATTCTTCTTCTGAAAATTTAATCTGGAAAATCTTCACAACAACACTTATTTATTACGGTGCATTTTCCTGCTTGTTAATAGTCATCTTGGTTCCTTTCCAGTACTTTGTCTTTGACTTCCACTTGCCACCTGATGTGTTGTTTGACAAAATCGCAAGAATTTCTGTAAGTAAGCCATATATAAAAAATAAATGTTCCAAACTCTGAACAATTCTGATATACACGTAAGACAATCATATTTTGAAAACTGAATTTATAATTTCTTCTTTGCCATCAGGTAATCCATTCAAAAAATCTCTTACGGAGTGGAACAATGGTTGGGACGTTCAAAATGGATGTTGGCACGATATATTCACAGCCTGGTATGATAAAGACAAGCTCTGTGGTTTCTTGTAACATTTTTTTGTCAAATACCTAGAGTCTTAATTTGATATAATTACAAAGGCTATTGTCTCTACCTATTACACCTCCCCAGAACATCAGTTCTACCACAAGTGGGCCTATCTTATCGATCCTGAAGACATCACAGCTGGCTGCAAGGGCTACGTGAAATTGGACATTTCAGTGGTAGGAAAGGGTGACACCATTAAAACTCCTCACAAGTCCAACGAGTCAGAAGAAGAAGACATAGAAAGGTAAACGCCTTGTTAAAAGGAAACAGAGAAATATTAATTGTGTTTGTATTATGTTCAATTTTACCTCATGTTAGACTTCTAGCTAAAATATGTTATAATTTCGTAAAACCCGATGCCGGAGCACAGTGAACACAGTGAACACATGCACTTACTGTAGAAATCGGTCTAATGATTTTAAGCATCCTGTACTCAGTTTGGAAATTGGAAAATTACTTTTCATTTAACTTAATTTTGTATGCTGTCTCCCTCTGTTTCAGCAATCTGTTACTGCCAGAAGGAGTCCCAACAGAGAGGCAGTGGGCCCGATTCTATGTGAAGATTTACAGAGCTGAAGGTTTGCCCAAAATGAACACCAGTATCATGGCCAACGTGAAAAAGGCCTTCATTGGAGAAAATAAAGACTTGGTAGATCCTTATATTCAAGTGCAGTTTGCAGGGCACAAGGTAAGACATTACTAAGAGAAGACTTAATTGTTTCTCTCAGAGGTGGATAGTTCAGGTGCAGAAAGTAAAAATCCAGACCATGATTTTGTTTCAACCGAACAGTTCAGCATAAAGACTCACAATCAGAGTACTCAACTGGTGGGTTGAAACAAAATCTTGGTCTGGATTTGTATTTTCTGGACCTGAACTCTCTACCTCAGGCTTCTGGCGTTGTTTCACCTTCACTTTTTATTTGCCACTTTCTATTTCTGTGCCCAGGGTAAGACCTCAGTACAAAAGAGTAGCTATGAACCAATCTGGAACGAACAAATCATTTTCACGGAATTGTTTCCGCCGCTTTGTAAGAGGATGAAGCTCCAGCTTCGTGATTCGGACAAGGTGAACGACGTAGCCATCGGGACGCATTTCATCGACTTGCAGAAGATCGCCAACGACGGAGAGAAAGGTAAAACGAGGTCATGCTACACTCATTGACTTGAATCAAGTTGGGGGTAGCGTGTGGCTCCAGAGTATGGTTCCAGAGTGTGGCTCCAGCATGTGGCTCCAGCATGTGGCTCCAGAGTGTGGCTCCAGCGTGTGGCTCCAGTGGCCCAAGCCTGTGTTCCAGTGCTTGGAAGGTCACCAGACTGAGCCCAGCCTTGGTAGAATAGTCACATCTGTGGGCCCTTAGCTCCCAGCTCCATGGGGGCCGCTGCAGGTGGCTGTCCTTCAGTGCCAAGCTTGCTCTCACCCACATGTGTGTCATGGAGAGCAAGATGGGGTCGGCGAAAAGAGAATTTCCCCATAGGGATCAATAAAATGTCATCATGATTATTAAGTTGAGATATCTTCAATGATACTTTTCACATATTATTTTCTTAGGTTTTCTTCCTACGCTGGGACCGGCCTGGGTGAACATGTATGGCTCCACGCGGACCTACACCTTGATGGATGAGCACCAAGACCTGAATGACGGCCTTGGGGAAGGAGTCTCCTTCCGGGCCCGGGTCCTGATGAGCCTGGCGGTGGAGCTCTTGGACACCAGTGCCCCTGACATATCGTCCTCCACTGAAGTGCAGGTGGAAGGAGTACCCAACATCTCAGAGGTCTGTCTCAGCAAAACATCCTAACTCAAAGCATCCTGTCTCTATTGCAGAAACCTATAGGGACATATACCTCTAATTCTTTTCAGTCACCTCCATGCTGATTACGCATAGTTAACAAACGTATTGAAATTATGCTTTATTTGCCATTTTTACATGCACGTTGGGAAGCTTAAGTGTTCCACAAGTCCTCCCTTTCTCTCGTATTAGACATGCACACATATAGAGGTGAGGGCTAAGCTTAGGGTCTGAGCACAGAGTCAGCCATTTATCCAGCGTCCAGGGAGCAATTCAGCGGGGTTAAGGGCCTTGCTTAAGGGCCCAGCGGCAATGTCGCTACAAGAATGGGGGGCCAAAACCCTCCCCCCTTCATACTATATGAAGCAGGACTAAAATGTTCTATTATACCACTGACCAAAAATTAAATAAAAATAAGCCTTTGTCCAATTAAAATGTAACAACCAATGGCTGACCAGGGGCCGGTATGACAAAGCTGGATATTTTACTTAGCTGGAGAACAATGTGCATACATACTTATATTCCAATTTACCATAAGCGAATAAAAAAAAAAGCTAGCTAAATAAAGTTAAAAATGAAAGTAAAATAAGCAACTTTAAAGTTTTAAGTTTTTGAGTTTTAAGGCGGGATTTGAATGTAGAGAGACAGTCTCTTGTTGGATTTAAGGTAGTCTGGGCTTAAGTGGACTTACATTCATTCACTTACATTTAGTCCAGAATACCTTAAATCTGACGTTTCTACAATCTTTGGCTTTTGTTGTTTAGAATGCTACTGGCAAGGTGGAGGAGTTCTTTCTCTTTGGAGCATTTCTGGAAGCTACTATGATTGACCGCAAGATTGGGGACAAACCCATTAACTTTGAGGTCACAATTGGTAAGTCTAGTAAAATAATAATGAAATCACCATAGCCCAGGTGATGGCTTTATCACGCGGTTTATTATTTTGACATTTTAACATAGTTATGTCTGCATATACCGGCTTTGTTTTTGTTAGGTTACTATGGCAACGAGGTCGATGGCGTACAGAAGCCGCCATCCACGAAAGACGATGATACCCCTGGGGAAAGCTCAAATCTTATGGAAAGCTCCGGTGGTGATGAGATAGAGGACGATCCGGACCTCGTCTCAGTCGCTTGCACTCCGGCCTTAAAACCTGTTATAACAGACAGGTCTGATCCATTGTTCATTGTCCAGTGTTTTGGCGTTAGCTTAAAATCGCTAAATTTTGCACCGATGAAAGAGAAGACAAGTCTGTCGATCTCCTCTTAACGCATCATCCGGTAGTTCCTGTGAATGCTGTCACTGTTTAATGTCTATGTTAAACTATTTCATGGAAGCATTATTGTTCATAAGTTGTATTTGTCAGTCCCTAATGCATTCTTTAATCCTTTTTTACAGAAATTATTTCCATCTGCCCTATTTTGAGAATAAGCCCTGTATTTACATCAAAAGCTGGTGGCAAGATCAAAGACGAAGACTGTACAATGCAAACATGATGGACAAGATTGCAGATAAACTGGTAAGCCCCATTTTAGATGGGGAATCCTCCCCTTACTCTGAATGCATGACAGAAAAAAACACTTATCGGCCGGAGGAACACGAACCATTTCTCCATATTATGCTGGTTAGTTGGTGTTGCATTTTTTTTTTTGACTGGCTGCACCTGTGCCTTGACAGGAAGAGGGCCTGAACGACGTCCAGGAAGTCATCAAGACTGAGAAGGCGTTCCCCGAACGTAGGCTGCGGGGGGTTCTGGAGGAGTTGAGCATGGCATGCAAGTAGGTACCAAACTGCTCCTTAACTCTGGCTGATTTCACACAGGTCACCTCTAATGGAAGGATCTATCATTTAATTCATTTCAATCAGAATTTGACACATACAGTACTGTGCAAAGGTCTTAGGCAGTAAAGCAAAATGGTTATGGTTATTTATCTTAGTATTTATCTTGGTAGATTATATTTGCTTTGAAATAAAAACAATTTAACATTATAACATATGCAAATTAATGGTAACAAAATAAACATCAATAAGAATTTCATGTGTCCTCTGAAAAGTTACTGATGTCTTGTTGGGCGGCTAGATATACTTTGGTTTTAGTTCCCAGAACTCTCCTTCAGGCCACCTTAGCCATTCCATGTGCTCGTTAAATTTCTTCACTAGCTCAGTTAATTAATTAGCTTGATTTATCAAACAACTCAATGGGGTATTGATTAGCTAAACGGGTAGTGGTCGAGTCAGGAAAGACATGGGTGTATTGGACAGTTGCTGCAAATACTGTGGTAATTTTAGGAGCCTGGGTTACATGTGTGCGGAGTTTGCATGTTCTCTCCGTGTCATCGTGGGGTTTGCTCCGGTTTCCCCCCACAGTCCAAAAATATGCTGAGGCTAATTGGAGTTACTAACTTGCCCATAGGTGTGAATGGTGTGTGAGTGTGCCCTGCGATGGGCTGTTCCCCACCTCATGCGCGTAGCTTCCGGGATAGGCTCCAGAACCCCACGACCTAGAAGGATAAGTGGTTTGGAAAATGGATGGCTAGATGGGCTTTGAAATGACTAAGCTGACTCACTTTGAGGGGCATGATGTCATAGTTTCACACCAACATGTTGATCATTTTCTGTCACTGCCTCAGACTTCTGCACAGTGCTGTATAATTAAAAGAACAGCAGTCCGCTTACTGCAGAGCTTCAAGCTAAACAGCATCGTCAAACTGCAGGCAATTTTGTATCACATTGTGGAATTTGACCACATTGCACGTTTTATGATGCGCGACAAATGATTGATTTGCAATTATAAACAGTGTTGCACCTGATAGGCTTGTAAATCTCATTTTCAGTCAGTTTGTGTCACTGGCAAGCCAGGACGAGAACCAAATGGGGCGAACCAAGCTGGACCGGGAGAGACTCAAGTCTTGCATGAGAGAATTGGTACGACCCAGATATTATTCGTATCCATGACAATGACGGACTGCACCATTAATCACATCACACAGGAACTAGGAATGAACTGGAACTGTAAACGGATATGATATTAAAAATTTGAGAAACCGTTGTTGAACAAACAGGTCAGATTTGTACATGGAATTGGAATGGCTAGTTAACCAGAAAGGCCTACAACCAAAGTCTACAACCAAAACACAAGCTGATTGGAAACTATTCAATATTATTGGCAGGAGATTAGTAACGATATTATGTCATTTAAAGAAGTTTTGCCCTTTTGTACAAATTTTTTTAATCCATATATCCTGATTTTTTTTTGTTGTTGAATATCCATCAACATCACAAACTATTAATACAGGGCTTTAATATGTCCAGCTAGAATTATCGTAACTGCAGGAATATTCACATGCTTTGACTGATTCTCATGATTACACATCTACCTTATCTACAAATGAAGTTAGCTCTTGATTTATTTGTGTATGAAATTTATAACATGAATCTTGTTTGATTCTTTTTGTAGGAAAACATTGGCCAGCAGGCTAAGACCATTCGATCTCAGGTGAAGAAAAACACAGTAAAGGACAAACTAAAGCTGGCCCAGAACTTCCTGCAGAAGCTTCGCTTCCTGTCAGATGAGGTAATACGTTAGCACATTTGTATTTAACTATTTGTATTCCATGCTGTATTCATGTAGATACCAGTATTCGGATGTATATTTGCATCCTTATCTCATTACACATAATTATTACTTAATGTTTACTCATTCTTATTCCATTGTTTTGTCTTGCACTGTCTTGTCCTGTATTGCACTGCTGTTTGTCCTGTATCTGTTGGTCCTGTATTGCACTGCTGTTTATCCTGTGCTGCACTGCTGTCTGTCCTACATTGCACTGCTGTTTGTCCTATATTGCACTGCAGTTTCTCATGTATTGCACTGCTATTCACCCTGTATTGCATCTGTTCACCCTATCCCCCATGCACTTGTCCCTTTCTATGCAACTGTGGCACAATTTCACTGTGTTCCATAGAAATACACACCACAGATACCAGAAGTAATATTTAACGATATAAATTTAAATGCCAACATTGAAAATCATATTGGCTTTTTGCATGTAATTGGCCTTTTAATTTTTTTATGAGCAAACTAAAGGAACCATTTTGCTTGCGTCTAGCCACAACACAGCGTTCCTGACATTTTCATCTGGATGATGAGCAACAACAAACGCATTGCATACGTCCGCATCCCTTCCAAAGACATCCTCTATTCTCCTGTCGAGGAAGAGCGGGGCAAGGATTGTGGAAAAGTCAAGACGGTCTTCCTCAGGGTAGGCCTTTCTGTTTTGGACCACATCCACTTGACAATAAACACAGATTTCCCAAACTAAGATTACCATCACTAATTCTTTCCACAGATTGAATTAGTGACACTTTCCTTCAATGACCTCCATGGGGGTGTTGCCCAATCCCATGTATAGACAACAAACATGAATAACTGTAGGCCTTAGACCATTTTCCTTATGATGCTACTGCAGCTACCTGGAAAGAAGGGCTTTGGATCAGCTGGCTGGACGGTGCAGGTTAAGATCGAGGTTTACCTGTGGCTGGGACTCAGCAAACAGAGGAGGGACCTCCTGTGTGGCCTGCCCAATGGGTTTGAGGAGAACAAGGCTGTGAAGGGATCCAGCAGTTCCAGCCCACCCATCAGCCTAACTTACACTAGTAAGTGGGTCCCCCTCTGAGCCTTGGATAAATATGAGGCTTTCCTGCATTTCCTGAATTTGGGGGGGGGGGGGGGCACAGGGCCCCCTGGGTTACAAATGGTGGTGGGTGCAGGGTTAAAGTAACCCCCAAACCCCAATGCGTTTGGTGTTTGAATG
>JAODLD010000030.1:17630717-17648609 GCA_026781065.1 Mormyrops boulengeri | reverse complement strand
CCACCCCCCTCCCCCCCCCCCTCCTCCCCCCCCCCCCGCGGCCCCCCACCCCCCGCGCCCCCCCCCCGGCCCCGCCCGGCGGGGGGCGGCCCCCCCCACAGAGGCACCTTGGTTAGCACTGCTTCTGGGATCATGGTTCAAGTCTCCCCCATAGCCCCATGCGTGTGGAGTTTGCATGTTCCCCATGGGGTACTCCGATTTCCTCCCACAGTGCAAAACATGCCGAGGTTAATTGGAGATACCAAATTGCACACCGCATGTGTGAGTGACTGGTGTGTGAATGTGCCATGCGATGGGTTGGTGGCCCATCCTGGGTTGTTCCCCTGCCTTGTGCCCGTAGGCTCCTGATCCCCCGGAGCCCTAAATAGGTTAAGTGGTCATAGAAAGTGGATGGATGTATAGCCCATCTGTTGGCTCGTGTACTTGATGCATTATGGCATTGGTGGGATAACTTTACACCAGGGCTTGTATCTGTGAACGATGGTGACGTTTCAGCTTAATTTGAATCATTTTGATATAATAAAGGATGTAGGGAATGTGGAGATTACAGGTGTCCATTTCTCTCCGCCCACCCACAGTGAGGCAGGTGTTTCAGCTGAGGGCCCACATGTACCAGGCTCGTAGCCTGTTTGCGGCCGACAGCACCGGCCTTTCTGACCCCTACGCTAGGGTCTTTTTCTCCACACAGAGTCAGGTCACTGAGGTACGTCAACGCCCGGAAGCATCTGTCTCATGCAGGTTTTGCTATTGCTTATGACCTTAGATCGGCGTTTCCCAATCCGGCCCTTGGGGACCCACAGACAGTCCCAGACACTGTCTGGTTAGCAAGCTCAGAGGTAGCAAAAACACAGACCGACTGTGGGTCCCCGAGGACCAGACTGGGAAACGCTGATCTAAGGTCATAATCAATGGCAAACTTCATACTTCAAGCTAAATAAACAGATATGCATGGTCTTGAGTCTTCTTTTTGGGGACCTCATCTTGATATGTGTCATTGTGTGGGTCAGTGTTGTGAATTTTGGCCGTGTGCCCGTTCCAGGTTCTGAATGAAACACTGTGCCCTACATGGGATCAGCTTCTGCTGTTTGACAATCTGGAGCTGTACGGAGAAGCCAGTGAGCTACGTGACGATCCCCCCATTATCGTCATTGAACTTTATGACCAGGACGCAATGGTAAGTGCTTCCTATTGAAATAATAAATACATAAGTCTTTAAAAGGTGCATATTGGAATAAAGTCAGTAATTAAGCTGTTGACAGTGTAGTTACACATATTTAGAATCTCTTACAACTTTGCATTTGGCTTTTGAGAAAAGAAGCAAATGTTTTTTTTCAAAATAGACATACTTATTTTTAAAAAACATTTGCCTTAGGTAAACCTAAATATGATCGGAAATTAACATCCTTTTACTATCTTAAACATAAATGTCTGAACTTTGTAGTACATTCTTTTGTGATTGTAGGGCAAAGCTGATTTCATGGGAAGGACGTTCGCTAAGCCTCTCACCAAAATGGCCGACGAACCGTACGGGCCGCCACGTTTCCCGCCACAGCTGGAATATTACCAGGTCTACCGCGGCAATATGCCAGCCGGCGAAATGCTTGCAGCCTTTGAGCTGCTTCAGGTAAGCAAGACAATGCAAGGTCTATAGATCAGCTCCCTTTCTCACTTTCTGCAGACTCCAGTCCTCTACAGACAAGCAGCTCTACTTATAGTCTGCTATATCTATGGCATGAACTTAGTTGGCATCCATCACATGTATAGGGCATCTGGCACAGTGACACAGCGGGCCAGTCCTGATCTTCATGTTGTTACAGAGAGCTGAGAGGCATTTACTCCATGAATGATACTTTTAGGTACCACCTAGTGGAAAGAGTGACCTGCCTCCCATCGAGGGCCCAGCTGACTTTGACCACGGGCCCATAATGCCAGTCCCGATTGGCATCAGACCAGTCCTTAGCAAGTACAGAATTGAGGTGAGGAGGCTCAATGATTTTCAGTTACAAAATAAATTGCTTTGTAGATTTGAATCCCAGAACTACTGCTGTGTACATGAGTGAGTACCTCTAAATATTACTGTAAAAATGATGTCACATAGATAGAACCATTTATTGAGGAAGAAATTATGTAACTGATGTTGTGTTTTCCCGACAATAGGTCCTCTTCTGGGGCCTGAGGGACCTTAAGCGGATCAACTTGGCCCAAGTCGACAGGCCTCGTGTAGACGTAGAGTGTGCTGGGAAGGGCATCCAATCTTCTCTCATCCAGAACTACAAGAAGAACCCTAATTTCAGCACCCTGGTCAAATGGTTCGAAGTTGTAAGTGTCCTCCAGGTTTAACTAAGTTTTATTAACTTAATTATTTATTAAGTTTAATAATACTAAGTATTTTTATCAGCCGGTAGCGGTCAGGGGGAAATCGTTCTATCTGAATTCGCCGTCTTCCATTAACACTGATGCATGATGTGTTTCTCATAGGACCTTCCGGAAAATGAGCTCCTCCACCCTCCCATCAACATCCGAGTGGTGGACTGCAGAGCGTTTGGTCGCTTCATCCTGGTAGGGTCGCACGCTGTCACCACGCTACGCAAGTACATCTACAGGCCCGCAGACAAGAGCGACAACAGCTGGTCCACCACAGGTGAGTCTGTCACAGGATTAGGGCACAATGTCAGTACTTATGTGATTAATGCAGCATAACTGGCTTTTTTCCATCATCTTAGCCATCTGGAAGACTGCTGATATGCTAAACACACATTTATTATATACTCAGTTGCTGAGTCTCTGAATTATAATAGAGTTCTTTCGGTCATTCCATTTTTATTTCAAAATGTATTATTATGTACAAAATATAGAATCCATTTTCTTTCAATTTCCCTCTAAATGCATTGCTAAAATACTATCAAGAATAAGCTGATTGCTGAGAAAAGTGGCGAAGGAAAAACTAACACACAATTTTAAAGGCAGGATGAGGGTGGAACATCCCGAAAATGACATTATGGGAGTTCCATGAAGCTTTGGTTGTTGGGATTCCCCAGTTTTCGCGGTTATCTCGCGGTTATCTCACCCCACAGAGGAAATCATAGTCAACATGCAGCAGACGTCCGTCAGAAAGATGGACACAGTGGTCAAGCTGGACTCTGTAAGCTACCTCACTCGCTACATTGTTTCTGATTATATAATCATCATAATACAATTATTACTACAGTAGCGGCCAAAATCGTGGAAACACCTAGCATTTTTGTCATTATGCTTTAAAAATTACTACAGGAATATTGGTGGTAATGTTTATAAACGATCAAACAGTGTTACAAGTATCATAGACCGGATGACTAAATAAGTAACAATTTTGGCCTCTAGTGTAAATTATGCCACACACCACCCAAATCATTAATTCTTTTAGAAAATGGTAGATGTTTTTTTATTTTTTTTATCTTTGAACATTATTTAAATCAAATTGTCAAATTCTTCAGTATTTGTATTGCTGCTTTCCAATGAATTCATTACAGTTTTTTGTATATGACTTCTAGACCTCTGATTCCGTGGTGAAAATTGACGTGGTAAGTCACAGATTGCTACTGTATCCGATTACTTGTGATGTCCTCTTATTTGTCCTCATTTTCTTTGAATTCGACCAATGTAAAGATTAAACCGTGGCAGGCAGCATGTGTGTCACACCTAGTCGATCATGTGGATGTAACCTCAGAATGAAGACGGGAAAAAGAAGAGGAAAAAGAAGGGGGAGGAGATAGAAGAGGAGGAGGAAGAGGTGGACGAGACCATGCTGGACTGGTGGTCAAAGTATTTCGCTTCCCTTGAAACTTTGAAGGAGGTGAGGACTGTGATTCACTCAACAAATGACCAGAGGCAGCAGATACCCATCAAATACCCACAAACCGACGTAACAGTTAAAGTTATACGATATTGGTTAGTTTGAAGAGATGAGAGTAAAAATTCATGGCTGAGACAAGGAGCAAAAAATGGTCTGATGTTTCATCTATAGTGTGGAGTGAATTCTAGGATTTGCGTAGAAAAACTGTCAAAATGATTTACCTCGCAGACACATTTATTGAGGGACACTGGTAATTTGAATGCCAGTGGAGTAAAACAGAGATATTCAAGCGCTCAAATTATGTTGTGCTTTTGGAAACATGACCATGACAGACAATATAAACTGCAAATAATTTTCTGGGAATGGGAGCATATAAAAATATTGTGATGTAAGTTTAGTGGATAATTAAGTGGAGTGACTTGGGTATAAAAGATGATTTTTTTTTAGATTCTCAAGGCACAGGAAGCCACTGTGGGAGACGGGGAGGAGAAGGAAGATGCGGATAATGCCGACACTGCAGGTACTGCTGAACTTAACTGTCACAGAGCGGCGGGAATCAAAGGAAGGCCTCATGATAGTCTATGAATTTGTAATGTTGGGTGCACAGCTGAACTGACTCAGTGACCTTCAAAACCAGTCAAATGAAATAAGAAATCTCAGTGAATATGTATAAAATGTCACATTCAAGGACAATCTAGAAGAAACACAAGATCCCACAGCGGTAGAAAAATTAGGAAAATCAGACACCAGTGTCTCTATTATTATTATAAAATCCCTTGGTCATTCAGGATTAATACGTCTCTTTCATTAACATGTACTTCCTTTGGCATGAGGTTGATATTCTAGTTTTAATATTCTATTGACTGCTCGGTAAACTCAATAATCCATTTTTCCACCACTTATCCAGGACAGGGGAGTTCCGGGGGGGGGGGGGGGCAAGAGACTGGCACCCAGGACAGGATGCCAGTCTCTTGCTGAGTACATACACACAGACATACACTATGTGCAAGTTAGAGACACCAAATGCCTCTACGATATTGAACTGTGGGAGGAAATTGGTGCACCCAGAGCAACAGGGGCGGAAAGTTCAGGTCCAGAAAGTACAAATCCAGACCAAGATTTTGTTTCAGCCAGCCAGTTGAGTACTCTGTGACTGTGACTCTTTACGCTCAACTGGTTGGTTGAAGCAAAATCTTGGTCTGGATTTGTACTTTCTGGACATGAACTTTCAACCTCTGCAGAGGAGACCTACACAGCACAAACGAACATGCATACTCCACACACAGGATAAGATCTGCACTCAAACCTAATTATAATACACTAAGCCACTACCCAAAAGAGGGCATTTATAATCTAATGATGAGCTGATGAATTAATCAACATCCTCAAAATGATATTGATGATTGAAGAAAATGTTGAATACAATTTTGATGATAAATGCGTATTTGATATGTATGAAATACACATTCATTGTTGAAATGATATTAAATAGATAAAAGCTGCAAACCAGGTAAAACATTCAAAATTTGACTCTATATTTTTAAAATGCCTTCAAACTTTAATATGGACAAAAAGGCAACTAAGTAAAATTGTGTGAAATTAACTGGCCCAAACTCAGCGTCAGCTGCAGGCTGCTCCTCCTATCAGGCGTAGGTAGCAGCGCTGTTTCCTCCTTATCTGTAGACATCCGCCCGGATGATGGGAAGGGCGGCAAAGGGAAGGGCAAAGGGAGAAGCTCCAAGGAGAAGAAGAAGCTCCAGCCTGTCGAGATGCCGGAGAGGAAGAAGCAGAAAATCGATGAACTTAAGGTGTGTCTCAAGCTCAACACTGCTGGCTATTTAATGCAGCAAGGATCCAGTGGATCAGAACCAATTCATCACCAATTTTGCATCATTGTTTGTTTGCACTAGCTGCTTTCATTGGCTTCATCATCAGACTGTTTATGGATCTAGTTGTGTAAATACTGAGGATAATTTTGGTTCAGTCATTATGTTCATATTATACTGCAAAATTTCACAAAATTTCACAAGATCTTCCACTGGCTATGTAATGTTTCTGTTGCTGCTCTTTGTCAGTTGCATTTTGCGCTTGTTTTATGTACTATTCTCTATCCTACTGCTTTTTGCATCTCGATGATCAAATAACTCATGGCCAAAAATAGTGGAGAATGAGTTCTAATGTTTCTGGACCTATAGGTGTACGACAGCGAGCTGGAGAACACGTTTGACAACTTTGAAGACTGGCTTCATACTTTCAATTTGTATCGGGGAAAATGTGGAGATGACGAAGACCCAAACATGTCAGATGAAGAGAGGCTGATCGGCAGGTTCAAAGTGAGGAGGAAGAGGGAACTTAAGGTTTTGGAGGGTTTCACCGCAATTCATTTGGGGATCTGAGCAGTTTTGAAAATGAGAAAAATGACCATATACTTAGCCAATAAAGTATGGCACTTTCTCTAAGTCCGCTAAATAATACAAAATATTCCGTAACGCTTTACATTAACTGCACCTTCATAATGCATTCATTATGCATTCATAGAACATTCAGTGCACCTTCATAATGCATTCATAATGTGTTCATAGAACATTCATAAGCAGCATGCAAGTACACCTTAACATCCTAACATTCCTTAATACATTTAATATACATTAATAATAAACATTACATGATTAAACAATTATAATGTTTGTTATTATCATATAATATTTGTTATTAATGTATATTACAGCTGTTAAGGGATGTTATGATGTTAAGGTATACATACATGATGTTTATGAATGTTTTATGAATACTTAATGAATACATTATGAAGGTGTACTGAACGTTTTATGAATGCAGTATAAAAGCATTATGAAGATGCAGTTAATGTAAAGCGCTACCAAATATTCAAAGGAATTAATTTCAAAAAGGGATTTTGTGCCGATAATGATTCTTGCTTTGCTTTGTATCGTTTCAACATCAGCCCATTTATGAACAGGGTCAGCCAGTCCCCGGAGCAATTAGGCTTAATAGTGGTAATGTCACTTTGCCTGGCAAAAGGTTTTGAACCAACAGCCTTCTGGTCCTGGGCAAAGGATCCAGCGCCCCAAGTTTTAAAAATGTAAGTTCGTGTTCAATGATTATGTGTAATCCTGCCCACAGTCACTCTTTCCATTTGATGTAGGGCTCTCTGTACATGTACAAAGTGCCCATCGCGGACGACATGTCCAGGGAGCCGGGCTATGACCCCAACATGGGCATGTTTCAGGGCATCCCACACAATGACGAAATCAACATCCTCGTTCGTGTCTACGTGGTCAGGGTGAGTATCTTTACAGTGGAACTTTAAAAGTGCTGATTTTCTAATTGTGAATTCAGCCAGCAGGCCTTCAGAATTCCTAACGAGCAGCATATGGCAAGACCATTTGGGTCATTTGCCAATTGCAATGTGGGAAAAATGGTAATTAAAAATATGTATATAAAAACCTTATACCAGAATTGTATGTATGTCAGGGTCATTAGAATCATTATTGATAATTTTGTGCTTATTCAGGCTACTGACCTACACCCCGCTGACATTAATGGGAAGGCAGATCCATATATTGCAGTCAAAATTGGAAAGACTGATATTCGGGACAAAGACAATTATCTCTCCAAGCAGCTTAATCCTATTTTTGGAAGGTACGTTCTGAGGCACTGAGTACATACTACTGAAAAAAACACAAGGCTATGCATTGATATTTCACTAATTTCTTACATGTTGATTCCTAGTACCCATATATAAAAAAATAACTACGGACAAAGTTGTATGCTGGCAACGTATTAAGCAATAACTTGTTGATGTCTTGTGTCTTGTTAATGTCTTCCTCAAAGGTCCTTCGATGTTGAGGTCACGTTCCCCACGGAGACATTGCTAACAGTAGCGATTTATGACTGGGATTTAGTAGGCAGAGACGACCTCATTGGCGAGACCAAAATCGACCTGGAGAACCGTTTCTACAGTAAACACAAAGCCACCTGTGGTATTGCGGCGCACTATGCCATGTGGGTTATGGACCTTATTTAAAACTCTGGAATGCAGAATGTTTGGATATTTTGAGGTGTCATGGGTGCTTTTGGCCTGACATGTTTTATGGAATAAAAAATGTAGGGTCTCTGTCACAGAGACTGATCCAACCACGATTTGAACTATAAGCAGTTATATTTGCTCAGTTTGTATATTCCAATTCCATTGAGTAAGATAAGCTTTTTTTTGTAGTCATGGATATAATATATGGAGGGACCCGATGAAGCCAACCCACATTCTGGCTAAGCTGTGCAAAGACAACAAGTTGGATCCGCCTGTCTATGGCCCAGGGGGACGCGTGAAGGTGGCTAACCGGGTCTTCCTGGGACCCACTGAGGTCGAGGATGAAAATGGTAACTGGCTTATAGTTTATAGCAGTAGTTCCCAGCCCAGTCCTCAAGGACCCTCAGGCAGTCCACGTAAAACATTATGTATTTTCAGCTCCTACAGAATGTTTTAGGGGGTGGTGGTGGCCATTTTTCCCCATAGGTCTGAAGAAGCAGACCGATGAGCATGTTGCCCTGCTGGCGTTAAACCACTGGGAGGACATCCCTCGGGTGGGCTGCAAGCTGGTCCCAGAGCACATAGAGACTAGGTCTCTCCTAAACCCCAACAAGCCTGGCATTGAGCAGGTAGGGCCAGGAATCTCAGAAGCTCTGGGCTGTCTGTGATCTCCTGTACCACTTAAGGTGTCTAGGTTTCCTCCTATACATCATAATCTGGCCCTTTCCATAGCATCTTGATGTTACTACAAATCATTAACACAAAGGCTAATTAATGAAAAAGTGTTGAATATCATGTAATTTGTTGAATAATGTACTGAAAGTGAAAAACATCTTGAAATATCATAACACGGACCATCGTAACCTGGGGAGCATGTGTATTGGGTTTTGAGCTTCTTTATAGTTCTGCCAATTGTACCAAGCCTTCATGTAATGTTCACAATGTTGGGAATAAATAGTTTATATTACGTAAATTTTATTAAACAAACTGGAACTTTGGCCCCAGTGGATAAAATCACTAATATTTTAATGATATAAACTGTGGTTGTGGTTAGGCCAATGGGATTTAAAGAGAAGGGGTTGGTGATGCTTTGCCCATTCATTTCCAGAGGTGGATAGTTCAGGTCCACAAAGTAAAAATCCACACCAAGATTTTGTTTCAACCAACCAGTTGAGCATAAAGAGTCACAGTGTAACGCTCAATTAGTTGGTTGAAATCAACTCTTGGTCTGGATTTTTCATTTCTATTCACCTCTGTTAATTTCCTGTTATAGATGGTAGGGACTCATTTTCAGTTTCCTTTGGGATTAATAAAGTATCTGTCTATTCCCCCTTGAATATCTGCATGACCTTTTGAAAGGGACGGATTGAGTTGTGGGTGGACATGTTCCCCAAGGACATGGCTGCACCAGGTCCTCCTCTTGACATCTCACCCAGGAAACCAAAGCCGTAAGTTCTGTGCTGTAGTTTAGCAGTGGCTTCACACATATACTGAAATAAAAACAGAATTTCTATAGTACAGATTATTTTCTGAAAGTACATGCCATACGTGATTATGTCCACTTTCTGCAGGTATGAGTTGAGAGTGATCGTCTGGAATACTGATGAAGTAGTACTGGAGGATGATGATATTTTCACTGGAGAGAAGTCTAGTGACATCTTTGTGCGGGGGTAGGTGTGGCTGGAGATGGATGAATACAATGCAAGGATGATGACGTTTCTTTTTGGTTGCCGCTGTTTGGAGCTGTGGTTCCTTACTCTCTGTGCTCACACGTTTGACTAGCAAGAAATATAATGACAAAATTAGTTACATATCCAGTCTCTTAATAAAATGCTCTATTGAATTGTCTTGTGCTTTTCACAATTTACGATGGTATTTCATTTCAATGAAAGTACGTCTTCAAAGATACTCCAACAGCCTTTTCCCCCCAGAGTTTATGAATCGTCTTCCTCCCAGGTGGCTGAAGGGGGTGCAAGAAGACAAGCAGGACACGGACGTCCACTACCACTCACTGACGGGGGAGGGCAATTTCAACTGGCGATTCATCTACCCGTTCGATTACCTGATGGCAGAAGAGAAGATTGTCCTCTCCAAGAAGGAATCCATGTTCTCCTGGGATGAGACAGAGTACAAGATTCCTGCCAGACTCAACATTCAAGTGTGGGACTCTGACCATTTCTCGGCTGATGACTGGCTGGGTGCGGTGGCTTGTTCCGCGCATCTTGCTATGCTTCTGTTCTCATAACCGTGCCATCGTACCTCAGCATTCAATTAGCTATACATTTATCGATTCCATTCAATGCCAGCCTGCCCTATAAGCAACACAGACATTCGCCTATGGTGTCATTTGATTAGGGGGATGCACGCCGTGATATTAGTTAGTTACCTACACTAGTTGCACTACTGTTTTGTGAAACAGACACTCACTAGCTAGTTACAGTAGCAGACAGATACCTGTGCTACTGAAATGTTTTTAATATAAATGAATTGACAAAATTTGTTTTATGCTGATTTGGGGGGTGGGGGGGACACTCAACAGAATCTCACCTAGGGCACCAGAACACCCAGGGTTGGTATTTTGATACACATTCTTCTTGAAACATTTTTGCCAGTTTTAATGTGTTTCCCTCCCTCCAGGTGCAATTGAGCTTGACCTGAACAGGTTCCCTCGTGGGGCCAAGACTGCAAAGCAGTGCTCAATTGAACAAGTGATCAATGAGCAGGAGACGCCCATGGTCAACATTTTCAAACAAAAGAGGATCAAGGGCTGGTGGCCTTTCCTTGCCCGAGAAGAAGATGGTGAGATCACAATCACGGTGAGCCTTCCTCTTCTCTGTACTGTGTGGTAGCTACTAAACTATGCACTATTCTCCATTTTGGCCATCTCAAATCTTTTGTTAAAGAATTTAATGGGTGATGTTGCAGGGCAAAGTGGAGCTAGAACTGCACCTGGTGACAGGTGAAGAAGCGGAAAAGAGTCCAGTTGGCGATGGCCGAAACGAGCCGGAACCCCTGGAAAAGCCCAAGTAAGGCCTCCATGGAGGAACTTCCTGTTACAACAGGAAGTGTAATACACAATTAGCTTCCAAATCAGAACCAATTCATTATTGTAATTATTAGTGATTGTTATTATTTTTGTTGTTGTTTTTGTCACTGTTATTAGATAAATATTGACACCATTTTGTCAATAGTGCTGCTTTCTAGAAGGACGCTTTGTCATGACTGTTAACATCCACTCATACCAATCAGTCCCTTTGACAACTAAGAGGAATACGTTTTTCTTCCCTCCAATCTCACAGCCGACCCGATACTGCGTTCCTGTGGTTCATCAGCCCCCTGAAAGCCATCCGTTACCTCATTTGCACACGCTACAAGTGGCTGATCATTAAGCTGATCCTGGCTCTGTTGCTACTACTCATGCTGGGTCTGTTCCTGTACAGCATGCCAGGCTACATGGTAAAGAAAATGCTGGGGGCATGAATTTGGGAGCTGGTTGTGTACCCCCCCCCCATTTTGCAGTGCAGGACTTTCTCAAGTTATGTACCCTCACTCCAGCTCACATTTTGCTACACTCTGTATAGCGGTTGAGTACTTCAACATTCTCATATTTAATATATTGTTTGGCGTGTACCCATTACATAAAGGCTTAATTTTTCATTTGTGTTACTTCCAATTAGCACATATTGCAGTAAAATTCCAGTCGGAACTCTGACTGGCTAACCTAAGTACTTGACGTGTTATAAAAACGGAACTGGAGATATGTTTTGTTGTGCTTCCTGTGGTGTGTGCTCCAGTTGTACATTTAGTACCATCAAGGCTACTTTTGCACTACTGGGAATGCAAAGAATGGTTATACCATTAAATAGGCTTCTTTGGCATTTATGAACACAGGAATAATGAAAATAATCTATTGTGGCCTGGGAGAGGGAGTCGAATACCCACTTTGAGTTTTAACCTCACGTTTTGCCTTGACATTTATTGTGGTGTCTTTAAAGAAGTATTCAAAAGAACATACTCTTCAAAGATTTCTTAAAACTGCACTCCATCTCAAAGGCACATAACTGTTATAAAGGTCAAGACTGCTATAAGTATGTGTGGCCGAAAGAGGTGTACAAGTAAATCAGCTCTCGGCACAATGGCATGGTAACTGCCTGTTAAATGACAGTGTTTGTCTATATAAATTTGGGGTTGCGCATATATAAGGTAGACTGAGGTATATTTTTTTCTCAAGAGTAAACAACTGGTTTCCTTCGATGGTTGTGGCACACAGAAAACACTACATTCTCCATTTGGTCTTTAAGAATCCCGTTGTTAAATGAATAATCCCTCCCTTTTGAAGATCAATTTCCCCTTGAACGCTATATTCTGTACATGGGAGGTTGTTTCGTAAAAGAAACAGCCATCCAGGATCTCTAAGCACATAGCTTTGCACACAAAAACCCCTTCATCTGCTTTGTGTAGTCCCACTTAGTTTGCTCTTTGCTTGATTTGTTGTATGTATGATTTGTATTTATCTGATAATCTATGTTTACTTAAAGACTAGTTTGCAATGACTTGGGTTGTTTATATGGGTGTATTTATTTCACTTATTTGGTAGAGTGCAGTATCTTTGAGTGTACCAAATGAAGAAATAAACACATGAATGAGTTCATTGTTGCCTTTTTTGCCTCATCACCAACCCTGCACCATAACCCATCCGACTTCCATACTACTAGGGCTACATGGAACCTCAAACCAATCCAATGAAGTACAGACATGGGAACACCCGGAAGAAACACCAGTTTATCACAGGGCACAAACCGTCACGGTTATATACTATGGCAGAGGCACTAGCCCCAGGTGAAAGCTGACTGGCCCAGGATTGCTACCTCCCGTCACCCAACAATTCAAACCATATCATTGGCTAATGATAAGGTTAGCCACTCTGTATGATCTTGGGATCTCCCCTGCACCACAGGCGTGAGTTTGTAGGGGAATCCCACACAGACCCAGCAAAAACATGCAAATTCCACACACAGAGTCAGGATTCGATTCCCCAACGCTGGGGGTGTGAGGGACCAGAGACACTACCTGCCCCATGATCATACAAGGAGACTATATCTGCTCTACCTAGCTTTCACCATAAAGAAACTGTGACAGGTCATCCTGGGCAATTCCATGCAAAAGTCCATTAGAAATATCACCCAGAATGCTGATAAAATGCTATGTATTTCTTACGTGTAAATTAGAAATTTTCAGTATTAGTCTATATTTAACCCAAGAGGTTACAAGAAAAAAAATATGTAAAATGACTCATTGATAATAAGCTTGTTCATGCTCTGAGGCATTTTATTCTGTAATGAATCTAAATGTCAAATCTGTAATGCAGGAATCTCAAAAACTGAGAAACTGAAAGAAGATGTCTCCGTTTCGGCACCTCCCCATGTGGAAAGAAAGCAGACAAAAAGGTCACTGTTTTTCCACACAAGTTTATTTACTTAGTAAAACTCAAAACAGATGCCAAACTTTGCACATCACTGTTATGGCCACAGTATTTAAATCAGACAAGTCAATGCGAGAATGTTAGCAAGGGGGGGGGGGTTGGCTAATGGCTGAATTACAGGAGCAGAAGAGGGGGCTCAACCGTGATCCCAACAGCGGCTACCCCTTGTCGATTATTCTGGTCATAAAACCACTCAGATATTGGTTTCTCCAGATCCATTCTGCCATGTTAGGATCGCAACCTAAGGTTTAAGGTGCACAATGTTAAAAAAAAAACATAAAAAAAGAAACATCAGCAGAAAAAAAAAATCAAGCTCTAAATCAATAATGTCAGTCATTTAAGATCTTACCTCCCTTACATGCGTTAAGCGTGTGGTCTGCCAACATTAAAAAGTCAGGCCCCCAGAATAAATATTTCACAGTAACACTGAACGGTCAAATTGCTGCGCCGTGTGTACAGTAAATATCAGGCATTGGTAAACGACGTCATGTCCGTCGGAAAACTTCACATTCCTCATATCGACAAACCAAAAACGTCACTGATCCGTCATCATTACACCGAGAACCCAAGAAATCTCCCCGTAAAAAAAATAACGTTAAGAGCGTACAATGCCCTTACACTTTCAATATGGTATACGACATTCACATGCTCAATAGCATACTACAGTGTACTCGAGAATGACTAGCCAACAGATATTGAAATTTAGTCGTTTTCATTACCATTACTAGTATTACTGGTGTCTTTCTTTTTCCCCGAGGGAACTATCCCTCCCCCCATTAAAATTAATTGAAAAGAAACCAACGAGAAAGACAAAAAAAGCTCCATGCTTATGTTCAAATACAAATAAGCTGTTAACACAACTTACGTTAACGTGCAGTAACCATCGCCTTTTCAATTGTTATTTATCAGTGGAAACAATATGTAAAGTACGAGTAAACTAAGAAAAAATAAAGACATGTCAATTTTGTTTCATTGTTCTTAAGTGTTTTTTTTCCCATTTTCGTACAGTATCGATGGCTAGACTATGGGATGAGGGTTGCACACGTTAAAAAAGAGGATCTCTATATGGCATGAACTTCCAGAGCTGAGAAAACAAATCTCATGGAAGTGGGTTACCTGTATTTGGGGGATACAAGCTTTCTAGTCTCTTCTCTCGAAAATATTTACAGCTCAGTCCGCGCTCTAACCCTATCCCTATTGCCTTGATTTCACATTATTCATCTCTGAACTCGCCATGCCGAAACGCTTTCGGCTTGCTGCTGTCGCTACTCTGCGTCCGACCGGACAGGAAAACAGCCGTTCGTCCTAGGAAGTCAACGTGGAGCGCACAAAGAGAGTCAGGGATGGAGAGGGAGAGGAAGAGAGGCAGGGATGGAAGCGGCACGTGCAATGGTCTTGAGGATGAGGAAGTTCAAAGAGAGACAAGAGAGAAGCAGTGATGGATAGAGAAGATAGGAGTGGTAGGGACTGAGGATTTAGTATTCATCTGGGTCCAAGTGTGGCTGCTCATCAATGTCTTCATCTTCAGGTGCAGCGAAGCCATCCTGGAACAGAAAGAGGCAGATTCAAGGTCATATGTCACTTGTTTTACTTTGCAGTAGAGGTCACGTAAGGCAGTGTTTCCCAACCCGATCCTCGGGGACCAAGAGACAGTCCACGTTTTTGCTCCCTCCCAGTTCCTGGAAAAAATGTGGACTGTCTGTGGGTCCCTGAGGACCAGACTGGGAAACACTAGCGTAAGGTAACGGTAGCCCTAGCTAAACGACAGCGGCTAATGATGGCGGTGCGATACCTCCGTAGCATAGAGAATCTCGATGATCTTGGTGATGACTGGGTTGTTTTCATTTTCATGCTCTTGGCAGATAAGCTCGATGTCTCGCAATTTGCTGAAGTAGAAATCCCGCTCCTTTTCCAGGCCGTCCACGGTCAGCTTCAACTCCATCAGCTGCAAAGAGCACCGACCGCATCGGACTAATCAATCATGCTTTGATAGCTGAAGTATACAAATATAATAAGCAGTAAATATTTAATCTCCTCCTTGATATCATGCAGGTGACGGGGGTTTCTTGATGTTTATAGGTCATTCTAAGTATGACCTATAAGATTATGTATTAATTAAAATTGTAATAATTCAATAGAAAAACTGTTTAACATAAATAGTAATGAACTAGGCCATTTTTCATGAAATTGTCATTTCTTTCTATAGTACTTACTCATAACTCAATACCTGATTTTTAATGAATATATTGGGATTTATGAAATATGATCAGTGGAATTTAGGAGATGAACGGCTGTACTTCTACTGCAAGATACACCGAAACTTCTCCATGTCCATCATCTACAAGTAAGATCCATATATGCCTTCCTTGAATAATACCCGATGTAGACTCAAGGAAAGGAGGACACCAATCTGCATTAACCAAACCAAGAAAGACAAACCTAGAATAGAGTCATAGGTCAATCTCAATGGCTCAATGGCTACTGAATTTCTGAGCCTCACCTTGTAAGCCACAGAAAATGCTCTAAGATAAAGTAAGATCTTCTTACCCTCCCTGGGACTCTACCTGTTGATTTAGCTCCAAGATCTCTGCATCGCTACCGCCATTCCGAGCGATCGGGGGGTTCTTCCTCAGAGAAGTGGTGTTGAGCGGTCTTTGTGGGGTGGGCATATTTTTGGGTACTGTCGGGGACGTCCTCTGTGGGACTGGAGTGCAAATAACGACATCTTATTAACCTTTAATGAATTTTACAACTTAAAAAAACACAAAGGGTAACAAAAATGCTGAGCTTCACCACATGCTACCAGAAACAAGTTTTATAATTACGATCAGTGAGTACAGCTAGCGATGCAGGCAGCCTGGCGTGCATAGGTGATCACTTTATAGGAGCAGACAGCATCATTGCTAAGGAACTAGACTTCTGACCAATAGGTTGTAGGTTGAAGTCATGTACAGTCATCATCCCTTTAGCGTAGCTCTGAGAAAACTGCTCAGTCACAATAGTCATAATCTACAGATACAACCTTAGAAATGTTCCCATAATCCCTTAGAAGCCTAGAGACTTATTGCCCTTGTCTAAATCCTATGGCTTCCTTGTGGACTTTGCTATGCTGTGACTTCACAAATGGCTGCTTGTGTCTAAAGTTCTGCAATAGGTAATCCCCTCATTAGAGATGCTGTAAACATTAGCTAACAAAGAGCTATGGCAATTAAATTTATCGTTCATGTGGCATTCTTACAACTAACTCTGAAAGAAAACCAAAACAAATTTCACTCACTACATATGAATAAAGCCAGCTTTAGACATTGATAGCTACTCAGAAATTATTTAAGTGATATAGGATTTCAGTAAAACATTTTAACATGCAATACTTAATAGTAATTGTTTAGTAGCCAACGTAATTTTAATGATGGAAAGAACTTCTGCATTATAATATACCTAATTTTCCCTTTTCCTTGACCTTTTGATAGTGACCTTCATCTACAGAAATCTAATTTATTATCTGTATCAAATACACACAAAAATGTTAACAAATGGATACAAAATGTGTACACATAGAATAAACTGATGTGAATGTGTTTGGTATTGTCATTATGAGGAGTGTGTTATTTTTATGTAAAACCAAAATCATCTGTGACAGACATCAAGCTCCAGAACATTCCAAGCAGAGCAGGAAGTAACTACGTTATTCTCAGGAAGCCAGAGCAACTTCTTCTTTCAGATCGCACACAAACCAGTAGCCTTAGCACTACTCCGATCATTCTGAGGAAGCGTGGCAGCACACACATCGGAGGTGGGACCAGTGTGTTACCTGGAGTGCCACAGGGTTTCTTGGGTTTGTGGGAAATGTGTTCACCTGGATTGAGGGGCGGGGCCACATCTTGGCCTTGCCGAGCCTGTAAGGGGTCATACTCCTTCCCGTCGTAATTGGCGTCGAAGAACTTCTTGAACCACTGCACAAACTCAAAATTGTCCTGGAATTTTCCTTTCACTAACTTTTCTACAGGGATTATCTGTAACAGTCAAAAAGGACATAGATCAGTGAAGCACATCACAGACCGGCAGGATTTGCAAGGGGAGTGACTCACGTTACATCAGTTTTCGATTGTTTTTTTTTTATATATGCATAATGTACAAATGTACTGTGTGATGTACTATAGTTTTAAAAGCGATGACGGATATTATTAGCCAACCTTTAACTTTACTATTCCAGAAATCCTTATCTGCTGGTGTGGTACCTTCTGATTGGTAGCATGCTAATATAATGCCCATATTCAAAAAAGGGGATAGTAATCCAGCAAACTATAGGCTAATCAGTTTAACTTGCATAAATGGTAAAGTAATGGAAGCTATAATCCAAGTGAAAATGGTAGATTACATGGGTTCAAATAACATTCTGAGGGATAGCCAACATGGATGTAGGAGAGGTAGATCCTGTTTAACTAATCTACTGGAGTTCTTTGAGGAAGCTACAAGAGAAATTGATCACAAAAAGGCCTACGATGTGATCTACTTAGATTTCCAGAAGGC
>JAODLD010000030.1:17598525-17623782 GCA_026781065.1 Mormyrops boulengeri | reverse complement strand
CCCCGCCCGCCCCCCCCCCCCCCCCCCCCCCCCCCCGCGGGGGGGGCGCCCCCCCCCCCCCGAGGCCCCATCCTGGATACCTGCCACCTTGGCAGCACAGTAAGCATGCGGGACCGTCACTGCCCGGCTCTGTGGAAATGCCCCAGACGCAACCATCCTCCCAGACATGACAGCAGGAGATGGTCACGTCCCGACAGAAACACTACAACTCCCTCTCTGCCTGGACAGGACAGTAGACAAAGGGGTAAAGTTCAGGTCCAGAAAGTGCAAATCTGGGCCAAGACTTTGTTTCAACCAACCAGTTGAGTATAAATAGTCACAGTGACAGAGTACTCAGCTGGTTGGTTGAAACAAAACCTTGGTCTGGATTTGTACTTTCTGGACCTGAACTTTCCACAACTTCAGCTTAGAGGGATGGGAATTTCAGCAAACAGCAGACTAGACCAAGAAGAAGTGTTTTATTTTTAATTTAGTAACAATCCAGCCGCAGGGGAATCCTTCAGGGAGGAATCATCAGTCACATGACTTGTGATGGGACCAAACATATCTTACACATGTTTTCTTCCTTCAATCAGGATCAATTATCTATCAATGCACTTTATTAGCAGTAATAACACATTTAAGCCATATTTAACGACAAAGCTCCTGCTAGCAACACTTGGCCTACAATTAAAATAAATTATTACAATTAAATTAAATTAAATACAATAATGTAAAAAAACCAAGACAAGCATTTCTCTCCTGCGTTATGAACTACAAACTTGAGCTACATAAATTAGTTTTAAAAAGATCACCTCAACTTACCTTTAAAATGGCTGTTCTGGAATAAACAGCTAAAATATTTACTTTGGGTATGCGGGTGCAGGTAGAGCCTAGGAAGGAACAGAGAGGAAAATGAAATCATGTCACAACATGTCACAAAGGAATCCCACTGTAACTGTGATGAAGCCCTTCTGCATCGATCTATGGAATTTCCAGTGGGGAGGATAGATTAGATCTAGCCACCAGGCAGTTCCACTGCACAGTGTACTGCTTTTAAGTGTTACTGCTATAAAAATGACTGTCTTGGAATGTGTTAAATGTCATCAGCATTTCAGGAAGCAACATAATGGTTTATTTTTACCAGATCCAGATGCAGAATTCAGCCAAGGTCTATTGTAAAGTAAACCATCCAAATGAGACCTTTAAACATTAAACATATTTCTCACAATTCAAGGGAATGTCTACCAGGCCTGTTTGCCAGAACAATAAACAAACAATAAATTCCCTCTTAAACTTATTTAGTCAGGCAAAATTATTTCCATTTTTTTGAACCAGGGACAACTAAATGAAAAGTGCCAGGGACCCATTACCACTACTGTGTGATCACAAGAGTAACATAAATTTGGAGCCATTTTTTTCCATCACCTCTTTTATTGTCCTCAATTTAGGAAACATAAGATAAGAGATCAGATAAAACTTTATTGATCCCAAGGGGAAATTCATGTGCATTCGGCAGCGAGGTACATGAAGTGCAAACAGACAAACATATAGCACAAAACGAAACAAGTACAGAGGCAGTACCACATAATGCAGACAAATAAAAATACTCACGGTACAAACAAACAGAATTTCCTGAAAAGGAATATTGTGGAAATTTATTTATTCCACCTCTTGCATTTTTTATAGTTTCACAATAATAAAAAGATCCGAAAAGCGGAAACTGCTGCGGTCATTTGAGCGTAGCCAAGTAGCAATTAGCATAATAATAGCGACCTAATGACGAGTAAGAAGATCACACCCGGTGTCATTCCACAAGGTACGGAACAGGCCACCCACCGACGGGCCATCTGCCATACCACCCGCGTCTCGCTCACCCTCCCACGGTGCATCGCTGGGCCTGAACGTTCACACGGTCACACTAGACGTCACTGTATGTGTGCCCTCGGCGGAAACGTGCTGGTATTCACGGTGATGCCAGAGAATGGGATACTGCTAAGACCTTACAGGAAGCGGCTAACAGGTGCGATATGCGAATCCCAGTCATCTCAGGATGGCTAGCACTTAATTGCAGTAAGAAAGAGCACAGACCCAATTACTTACATTAGATTTATACATTTTATCCAAATCACTGAACATTTTTTCAATCCCTGGAGCAACTGAGGGTTATGGGTCTTATGCAAGGACCCAGACGTGAAATCACTCTGCCGACCCAGAGATCTGAACTGCCAGCCTGCCAGCCACAGGATGCTGAGCTGATCTGAAGAGTTGCTGGCCAAAGCAGTACGACATATCAAGGGGGATTCTGGGACTGAGTTTAAGGGGAAGTATTGGTATCTTAAAGGACAATAACAGTTAGGTGTGCTATCATATCACAACAGCGGAAAGCCACGAATTTTGCCTGTCCGGTTCTGTGAGGGACCTAGAAAATGAACTGGCAAGTAGAAAAAGGACAATTTGACAAATGATCCACTGCTACACCACAGAAAGAGCTTCGATCTAACAAGAAAGGCTTTGTCTTATTCTATAACAATGTGAGGCCATTGCAAGTCCATCGTGTGACCAAGAAGGTTCAGCATCGTGGGCCAGAGGTTAGTTCAGACACTTCTGCCGTCAACAGAGTGCCCTGACCTCTTTTTGGCCAATTATGTTCTATCTAGCATGCAGGACGCATCCTCCTTGGTGAGTATGAGGTACAAGGGCTCAGCAAGGCTTCACATTAATAAAGGCACAGACATTCCAAACATTTTTCCACTAAAACCGCTCTCTCATAACAAGCACAAAGTTGGATGCTTTTCCTTATATGTCCTTGGCTTGTGCTGCTGTTGATGTGTTTAGGTCTCAGGGTGAGTTTATAAAAAAGGGACATGAGCACAAAAATCAGGGTGGAATCATTCAACAGCATCAATTACAGCTGACCGTATCAGGATACCAGGAAATTGGGTGCTTTAATGGATTACTGGATTCAAAATAAAACCCATATCTAGCACCTAATGACTGCCTTTAAAATTGTTGTTATACTTAAGTACGTGATTTACCTACTTCTGTTCCCCAGTAGTGTTGTGTGTAATATGTAATGCAGTATGTTTTTATGAATTACTTGTTAGTTGGTTTTTCTAGTGAAAATGGCCAAAGACCAGAGCTCATGATAGCGGATGAGTCATAGTTCTAAAAAATGTTCCTACAGTTATCTCAGATGCCTCTTTTTCCCATGAATAATTCCAGCTATTCCAGCAATTCCTGCTCCAATACAGAAGGTCGTCTCCATGATAAATTCAAGGTCCAAATTCCCTCTGTGGGCACACACACCCACACGAGTGTGCACGAGTGTGCACGACTGTGCACAAGTGTCTGTAGACTGCAGCGCCGAGCAGGACTTTCTCGCAAACAATGGGTTAATTCACCAGGAATATCTAAGTGTGCATCCTACATGTCATTCCTCAAAAATCACTCCGGTTGCACAAATTACACATTTCACTCAGCCTCTTAACGTTCATGACCACTCAACAGAACAGTACAGTACAGTAAGTCTGTACAGTAAGTCCTCAGGTTAAGAATGATTGACAGCTCATACTTAATAACAGACTGCCATGCACCCTATTATAATAAAATTTGAGGTAAGTACGATGGTTTGTAACATCGAATGCATGTACTACTTTGTGACGTCCATGAAAACACTGAGCTTCTTCAACGGTTTCTCAGCTTGAGAAAGGAGACGACCATCCGCCATTTTAAGTCAGATTACGTACCCGTTAACACTGTTCTGACTTATCTGTAAATTCGACTTAAAAACAGACTTAGGAACAGACCCTGTTGGTAACCCAGGGACTGCCTGTATAGCTGAATATAAAAAGAGGCACAGGATTGACCAGTAAACATGTTGCAGGAAAATGCTACTCTGTCCACGCCCAGCGGGGGTGGCCCAGTCGGCAGGCGGTGTCCAGTGACCATGCATGTGACCTGGGAGTCCTCAGCCAACCAAACCTTCTGCTGGTAAAAGGACTTCCAAAACGAAGCTAATGCACAAACAGCCATGTGGCTACAGCCATACACAGACCCTTTCCAGGTTACGATGGTCCGTTTTACGATATTTCGACTTTACGATGAGTATTCCAATTCCATTCTATTTTTCACTTTCAGTACATTGTTCAATAAATTACATGAGATATTCAACACTTTATTATAAAATAAGCTTTGTGGTAATGATTGTGCCCAACTGTATGTTAATGTAAGTGTTTTAAGCACGTTTAAGGTAGGCTAGGCTCGGCTATAATGTGTGTTAGGTTAGGTGTTCTGTATTAAAATGCATTTGTGGCTTACGATAGTTTTATCGGAACGTAACCCCATTGTATCCCGGGGAGCGTCTGTACACATACAGTGGATAAAACAATCGGCTTACAAAAACAGAGAAAGACCACGCTGGTTTTGGGTTTACAGTGTTAGCCGTTCACATCCTAGCCTCTAAACTGGCTAAAACTGGATCACAGATGTGAAACCAAGCAGTAGAGTATAAAGGAATGCAGAAATAGACAAACAAAAGAAGAAAAAAACAAGAGTGACAGTTTGATAAAGACATGAATTTAAAAAAAAACACAAGAAGACCATCTGAGTTGAGTAAATATGGGATGTTATGTAGACAAAGGTGAGAAGTCGTCCCTTCTTTAGTACAGACTTGACGTTGCATTTTATCACCTCCAGTTGCAAGAGAAATAAAGTATGAAGCTCAGCAAAGAGCTGGCAGAAAGGAAAGAGGATTTTTATACTTAGGGACAGAACAAGTTATGCAGAGTTGAGTGGCCGTACGTGACGGTTTTGATGTACAACAGGCTGGTCGGCTGCCACAGTAACAGTCACAATCTTCTCTTCTTTTTTGCTTTTTGTTACACCACGGCTCTTAATAATCAGTCTGAAGCCTTTTATTCATTCTGTCACTGAGTTACCAGACACATTTTGCAGACGCATTTCACACAGGTCATTTTGTTTCCTTTTTTTTGCAGAAGATATTCTGCTTCATCATCGCTCTCTCAGAGGAACCAGGAACTTGGCAGCGTTTCGGTCCCAGCCAAAAGGCCGGCTGCTCTTGGACGCCGGAGCCACTTCACCTGGTGCCGCAGGTGTAAATGGCCCGGCTTTAGGAGGTTGAGTAATTGTCGGCCAAGCGGGGAATCCCTAGGGGCCGCGAGGATGGACTCCCACTGCGCTGCAGTATCAGCAGGTGCTATAACCCCGTAACTGAGAATTTTGTGTTAGCGTGGGTCAGACAGATAGCCAGTAATTCTCTGCTAACGGAATGGAATTTCAGTGAAGGCTAATGTTAGAGGAATGGCTGAAAAGCAGTCTTACTGGATTCTCCCTTTGTTCGCAAAATGTTCTGTAGCTCTTGCTCCAACCCTGGACATTCACTGGAAGCTCAGCCTAGCTGCACCTATGCGAGTCGACTCCTTGACAGCATGTTTGTTTGTAATGTGCTACTTGCCTCACTTGCACGTCACCTGGGATAAAAGCATCTCCTATATATAAAAAAATGTGAATGTTGTCAGTCACCTATAAGGGGTGTAGGTACGCCAGCGCAATCAGGGGTCTCCTAAATGTCCTTAGGTCCATCCTGAGACTCACAATTAAAGCACAGAGATGGGAATTTAGTAGGACCCCAGGATCAGAAGTAACCTTTGAAATTGGTCACCTGACAGTCCATAAATGAGAGGTATAGAGAAGAAAGGGCCTGCAAGCCTGCTTCCCCAGAGGACACGGATCACCAGCCATTCCTCTTGTCCATCCTCACAGCCTGACTCATTTCCACCTGAGGTGCAGCCATCCAGAATCACACATCATGTCTCCCACATCCTCATCTCTAAATACAATCACCTGGCTCCCCTTGACTTAAACTTGGCCCAAAACTGTGTATTCAAACCTTCAATGTCCTTGATTAGAACAAACTCACCAGTGTTTTGTCAGCACCTTGGCCTAGATAAACATACACGATCTAACTGCAAAAGACTGGCCATGTTTAGTTATTAATAACACGTCTTTGTTCTTACGATTAACTAATACCCAAAGCAGCTTAGATTTTGAGTCCATTTCTAATTCAGGTTTAAGTCATTTGATCTAGGTACTACAGCTGAGTTCCCCGTTTAAAGTGATCACCTGGAAATCCATGCGTGTAGCTACTATACTAACCAATGATTGCTGTTGAAGCTAAGAGCTTGCTAAGCTACTTCTGCTCTTAATAAGTGCTTTCAAGGGATTGTGGGAAAAAATCCTTAAGAGTGATAGGAGCCAAGGAAACCATCTATGCCTGCCCTTAAAATTTTTAAATCTACAGTAGTTCACCCACATCCCTAGGTCAAACCAGTTTTAATAAAGTCAAATCCTTCCCAAATCCTTGTTAAGTTCAATTTCTGTTCCAATTAACTACTTGGATTCAGTATAAATTAATTCATTCTTAATAGAAATGGTGGCCCTTACATACATGAACTTTTTAAAAAATCTTAAATGAGTTTAAGAGATAAAGCTCCTATTAATCACTGAAAACACATTGAAGGAACTCGTGTGAAAACAACTACTGGTAACAGTGAAGTGCAATTTTGTAATGGCATTAATAAATTTCATTAGATAAGCTATAATAATAATTAAATGTTATATAATAAACTAACATTAAAATATATGTGTAGGGGTAAAAACAATTTTGAATTCAGTTACAGCAATAAACTTCTATAGTAATAAAGTAAATGAATATAATATGAAGTCACTGATCTTTAAATATATCCTCCTTCAGTCATTACTCTTTATTTGCGCACAATGATTCGTGAAGAACAGCATCAATAGTCTCAATAAGTCAACTTTCCCATCCCCCCTTACTGACAGTAAACAAAAAACAATGACCTACATCCACAATATCTCAAGCCAACCCGCTTTTTATAGAACTTTAAATTCTGACAATACTTTCTTTAATACGGGTCCATAACGCGATCGCGAAATTAAGAGTCTGGCTTCGGTGCTTTTCAGGTACTGCTGCCAGCGTGGCGGCCCCGGGGAGGCTGTGCCATGGGTGCGACTGAATAAAACAGCAAGGAGGAACACAGCATGGAAACCGCTGGTCTGCTCCATCTGAGATGGTAATGCAGGGGAGCGTGTGTGTGGTGGGGGGTGGAAATCCAATGCTGCCCTAAAGGAATTTCATCGTCGAGGTACTATCAAACGCAGAATCACTTAACTGCAACCACTGCTGCACTAAATCGATGTGAGCAACCAGGTCCCCCAAAGTACTAGTTATCAATATCAAACCTAGATCATCTGCATGAACAGGCTAACCTACCTTTACATGCAGATACGCGGCGCACTACTACGATTCCCACGGATTTATACCAAGCGAATACACTTTTTCCTTCACAATGTCTAAATTAGACTATAAGTTCATTTGTATTAGAGTAAATTCCCGTTAATCTCCACGTACTCCTTCTCCATAGACTCCACTGGAATGTGGCTCAGAGAAGCTACCGTGCCTTTATTTTAGATCGCCTCTGAATACATTCATGTAGACTCGCAAAATTAAAACGACACTTTAAAACTGAGAGTTTAAATAAGAACATATTTTGTAAATGTCGAACTCTACGGTTAAATAATTGTTAGATTTGGTCCCAAGACGCATACTGTACCGATGGAAAATATAACATTTCCCGTTTCCAGCATAATGCAGTGATTGCTGTACGATGACAAGGACAGTAGTACTACCAACAGGCAAAGATCAGCGTGTGGTCCGGTTACAGTAAATCCAGTTGGGGCTCCGTCTAGCGCAAGTTACGCCCTGCGAATTACTTTTAGATCAGATATTATTGCACTGATATCCGCATGACGACAAAACGCAATAACAATTCACAAGACACTCAATCATAATTTCATTATCGTACTTTGTACTGCTGTAATTCCATCAATCCCTAGCCTGCCATTCCTCGGTGGCTTTACTGAAAATCATCATTTTTGCATGCAAATCTTTTTTTTTTTTTTTTACCGTTTCGTAACTGCGAAAGCTCTACGCCCTGCCTACATACAGTACATCCCCAGTAATTATATCTTAGAATATATCCCCCCTACCGGAGCGATTACCCTGCACTTTTTGAAGGCGTTACCATGACTCAAACATGTATTTTGTTTAGCTAACATTTCGCCGAGAACTTGATTTTGTATTTATATCGTGGGACTTAAATGATCATTTCGGGTGATTATCCGAGCATTGATTTGCTGTGATCAAACGTTTATTATGACACGCAGCCGTCAATAATGCATTAGACCGACGCGCGGTAACTAAGGAGCAGCTTCTAAATTATTCTGCTTATACTCCAGAGTCATAATGTCCAAGCTACAGGCCTCCGCCGCACAATCAAACAGCACCCAGCTGTGCTGAACACGCCGAATATAAATAGACCATTCGTGCATATTAATATTTATATGCAGACGCCTTTTGTAACGGTACAACGCATGGTTCCTGGGATGCGGCATAAGCAGAGAACAATTCACCTGCGCATTCAGCGTACAAGAAATGCAGCGTTACAATGACATTTCTGTATGGACCCCCTCTGCAGGCCTAGTTGATAATCTCACAAAGCACCAAGTATCAAATATTCACATTGCATTTACAGCAACTTCGCAAAATAACGGAGCTCAATAAGCGGCCGGGCAAGAAGGAGATCCGGAGCACAGAGGAGCTTCTGTCGCCTGTACACTCACCGTGATCCGAAGGCCCCCCGTATTTCTAGGCTGACAGTCGGCGCTGTGCTCGCTGCGCTCCTGCGCGGTCCCGTGGCTGCTCCCCGGCCGCCCCCACCGCCGCCGCCGCCCCCACCGCCGCCGCCGCTCGCTCCGCAGCGCACAGCTGCCGTGCGCCTGCGCTCTTCCCCCTCATGCTGGGCATACTGGGCTTACTGGACACCGCTTTAGCGTGTCTACGCAACTAATGTTCATCTTCCGTCGCGATGTCTAATTGTCGTTTACATTGTAATACGGGGGGAGATCAGGATTATAATGCATAATAACAATTTATTTGGTGCGTGAGCTGTCGCGGCACCGCGCTGATTTCAGCTCCATTGCAGCCACCTCGTCTAAATTAAGATTTTGATGTGACACTATAGTAAACTTAGACAAAGTCGATACTTATGTAATATTCCCAAGGGGGACGTGGTTTGTTTGGAATTCAATCAGTAATCTTGTATTATATCTTACCAATAGAGATGAATAATATGGACAAGAATTTCTCAACAGAATGGCGGTTGATACCTATATATACACACGCAACACTCATTTGGGAAACAAGCAGCAATTTGGGATTTTAGTCCCTGAGGGAGGCCAGTTGGTCGGTTTTACGGGACATTGAATCTACAATACAGACCGAAGTTCGTCCTTTAATCATTGTACCATGGTGAAATGGACGAATAACAGCGCTTAGGCGGTAATGAGCAGTAACATGATTATTAAAATTCCCCTGGATCGGACACTAGAGGGAGCCAGAGATCTTAAGAAAAATTGTATTTACCGCGACAAGATATGATATAAAATTAGGCAAGAGGACTACTAAAGCGTGCGTGGGACACTTCGTATCCGACGAAACTTTTGCTGATCCTGTGCCGAGTATTACGAGTATTTAATCGCGGCATTTATCATCCCAAATACTTTTTCTTTTACCCAAGTAGAGGTAACAATTATCTGTCGGAGCATAAGACCTTTTTAAGATACTAAGTGAATCTCAAAAAGTGTCAGCAGCGTCCTACGTTAAATATATAAGGAGAAGTAAAATAAACACGTTCAAAATTCAAACCGACAAAACTGATTTTCTCTCTATTTCGTTGAACATTTTTGACTCAGCATTTTCCGCCCGGGAATGGAGGGGGCTCAATGTAACATCTTTCTAGTAAAGTGAATACTTTTGATTACAGTGTGGAACCAACGGATTAGCTTCAAGAGTGGAGTCAGACTATTCTCTCTTTCTTTTTAAGATAGTAGCCTTACTAACAGGTGAGATACAGATTAGAGCAAAGTCTCTTAGCAGTTGACAGTAACTCCTCCCTCTGCTAATCTCCCTTTACGTCCATCTCCCATCATGCTCATCCAGACAGTCAAAGAATAGTGATGCTGGGAAATGTAGTACTTACTCAGAGCTGGACTTACTCAGAACTGGTTTAATTGCAGTATTTATGAATTAAAGTAGTATGATATTTAAAAAGGGTCTTGTCCATGCCGCTGAATTTCCTGATTTTACGAAAAACTCTGTCATCACATCTGAGAATTTTAAATAGATGTTATTTCCCCGTTTGCATTTTAATTTTCTGAAATGAAAGTTCATGGTTTAATAATCCATTGTCATTTATCAGAGAACCGAATTAAAAAATATATATCTTTAAGGTTAAAATAAGAATCACACCTGTAGTGAAATCTTATAATAATACATAATCAAAGGCGTTTAATCACAGGCCATGAGATACACTCAGTGGCTTTGCTTATCCAGTACACATGCATGTTAATGCAAATAGCCAGCTGCTGCAAACAACACATCACTTCGCTGCCGATAAGGTCAAGAGCTTCACTTAATGGTCACGTAAATATAAAAATGGCTACGAAGCCTTACAGGTCCATGGGGCGAACCGTTGGTGATTCTGGCATCTAACAGCCCATCCGCCTGGGATTTTCACACAGCACAGTGTCTAGTTTTAGGGATAATGGTGTCATGATCAAAAGGCACCCAGTCAGCGGTACTCTTGTGCCTGCAAAAACCTTGTTAGAAATCAGCGGATAATGGCCCCACTCATTAAAGCTAACTGGAAGGTTACAAGTTTAAAAAAGAAGGCTAGAACAAAAGTTGTGCACAGAAAAGCTTCTCTGAATTGAATTCACAATTACACCTGAAGTGGTTCTGGTGATTAAAGTAGGTCCTACCCAGAACTAGTTAGATCTACCTGTTGGGACTGGCTCCAGGTTACGCTCATGGGGGTTTTACTCAAACAAAAATGTTCTGAGGGCAGAAGGATCAATGATTGGTTCAGAGAGATAACCAATCAAATTGTAGAGGAGGTGGGTGCAAGCAACTAGAGGAGGTGGGACCAACCAATCAGATGTCTTCGCCCTGCCTCCCTTATTTGCTTTGACCCACCTCCTCTAAAATTTGATTGGTTATCACTCTGAACCGGTCATTATTCCTTCTGCGCTCAGAACATTTTTGTATCAGTAAAACTCCCATGAGCCCAGTTAACAGCAATGTTGATTAGAAATGGGGTCAGTTGGTTTGGTTGGATGCATTACATATCATTTCTTCTAATTTGCTTTTGTGTGTCAGTATCTCTTTTGAACGCCATGTGGATCACTTCGGCTCACACAGTTTTTAAACGGCCCAAGCGCTGCATACTCATGAATGAATACCACACTCTGGCAACATCTTTTTGCACAAAACAGTACATTTATTCAAGTGTTCTCCAGCACAAGTACATAAGACAGCCATTCTCTTCTCATCTTCCAGGTACTGAAACAAAAATAGTTGGAGAGGTTGCACCAGTTTTACTGCTACATTGAGTATATTCACTGACCTGGGGGGTGGTGGGTGAGTGGGGGTGGGGGTTATAATCCATTAAACGCAATAACACAAAACAAATGGTACACAGAAATACAGTCACTTAAGAAATGCAGAGAACCAACCTGCAAAAAGCTTAACTAAAATGTACAGTATATCAGCATATGTCAATAAATACCAAAGCGACAGTGGAAATGACCAGTGGAGGAAAAAACAAAACGACCAACAGCTGGAATGTTAAATCATTTATGTTAGGGAATCAGATTTGTAACAGTAAAGATTTTTTCCCCCAAATTATTTTTTGAATTTCAAATATTATTACACATTCTCCCCAAATAAAGGGACCTCAGTGTTGTCTCAGTTAAAATAAATTGCAATTCTGTATTTTATTTCCTCTTTTTTTCAAGTACAAAGTTAAAATGCCTTTTTTAAAATGTTTTCAGATAAGAGCGAAATAAAAAAAAAATATGCCAGAACTTAAAAACAGTCATTGTCAGAATAAACTGATTTCATTTTCCTAATAATATATTTCATTGAGATAAAATGTTTAGCACCTTATGAAACTCCAACAATCCCTCCATATATATAGATAGATAGATATAGATATATTTGAAAAGGAAACAAATAATAGCGTATGTAGGGCTGTGTAGGTTGTGCAGAAAAAAACAAATGCAAAACTATTCAATAGGTTATTGTTAAGATCACTCGACAAATTTATGACAATACACTATTCAGCCAGACATAAAACCATCTATAAATACAAAAAGGGACCTCGAGTCATGTTCGAACTCACTGTCCCTACACGTAGTAGCTTATTTTTGTTTACACAAATTCATTTATAATGTTTCTTTAACCTAATCTTTACTATTTCATTATATATAAGCAAAGAAATCATTTGTACATCCCATAGGTAATTTAAAAAGTCGTAACAAACCGAAAACAGTAGGCCAACCTGTCTTTGTATAAAAAAATCTAGCAATTGTCATTGTTCAGAGTAGCAAGGGGCAGGGATTGGGGTATGTAGTAATAAATGGAAGCTGTCCCAGTAAATGCAGTGCAGTGGTTAAGGACAGATTAAAAAACCAGTTTACTTCTGGCTGTAGCCTTCTGTCACAGTTTGTCTAAATCGGGGTCATTTTTCTCAGTCAAAATACACCAAACGCATCAGATTAAATCATTTGGAATCCCGTCGCCTGCTATTCTCGAACTGTTGTGTGGCGGTTTACTCAGTTCCCACAACAACTACTGCTTTTTTCTTTTTTACTGTTTACTACCACTCGGGAAGTTTTAAACTGAGTGGATTCACGTGAACGTCTTGTAGACGTTACGGGAAACGGAGGGGCAAATTTGGGTGAAGTTTATCTGGGATTAGGGTAAGAGACAAAGATACTGATTGCAGGGATAGAGCAGAAAATCACTAGGCGTGATCTGGTATAGATTTTCAGAAGCAATTATTTTCTCAAGTATACTGTACACCCTACTACCGGTTGTACAGCCTGTGGTCAAAGGTACCAGGCAATCCTGAATTTAAAACCTAATTGGTTAACATTTTTAAGATAAGCATTATTGATCCCAGGGGGAAATTCTTGGGGGAAATTTATTCTTTACCTTCCAAATTTTGAGAATCCAGGGGTGCCGGATACTTTTGCCAAGGCCGTATGGGAATAGTAACACTCAAACATGCCAACTGTTACACAGTAACAAACTACCATAAACAGAGGAAGTGGAAAAAAAGGGGAGTAACATTTTTATGGAAGGTATGTAGTTGTACTCCCATCGCGCTAAATTGCGATAGCGGAGTTGTTTTGTTAGCTGATAGAATTCTAATTACAAAAATACAGACTCCCCTTTTTTTTGTCATTGGCTATTCTATTGGCACAGCCCTATATGATTAAGTACTACAGGGGTTAAACCAAACACGCAAAAAAGGGGAAGGACATCAAAAGGTCGGAGGTAAAAACAAAACAAAAAAAAACAACAAAAATATTTTAATTAAAAAAAAAGATATAAAACAGAAGACTAATGTTGAGCCGCACCATATTGTAATATTTGCACCTGACTGAAGATAGCGTGTAGTGTCAATCGGTAAAGGGGTTATTCGCCAGGGTACGAGAACGCGGCCCGGCGACTCCCATTCTTGCCCGTTTCTACAGTAGATTTTACGTCAGTCTGCGTAAAACTAGAAAATGTCACATTTGATCTCAAGCGGTCTTCGATCTTGAGGAATTTTTTTTGGATGACAAAAAACATCGCTGCCCACTTGGCTGGTTTGGTTTGTGCTGCCACAGGAGAAGGCCGTAGGGGTTTGAGAGAGCACCAGTTCTGTGTACAAAAGCTGTGGTAGAGATCAAAATGCTAAATGGCATCTTATCATAGCGGGCTTCTCCTCAAGACATCAAACGGCCAGAGGAAGTCCCGCCTTCCACTTATTTTGTTTTTACTGTGACCAAAAGGGAAGGTCCAACCTGGCAGCTGCCTCCAGCGTTCCCTGACTATGTTTAAGCTTGTTAAGGCCACATGAGAGCGGATGTTTTTCATCATCCTTGAAGCACCATAGAATTGTCACCATTTTGCAGTGGTACCGTTTGCGCTATGGACTGTAAACAGGAAGCATACTGTGAATGAACTGACCGTCGAGAGTCAGCCGGAGGCCGGAGCCCCCGGCTCCACGGATGATAAAGGTTTGCTGGCTTGTTTCCAAGCTCTCTGAGGCTCAGCAACTGAAATCCGGAGGGAAGGTTTGAGTGGAGGACACTCTTGGTATGATCCGTTAACAGCACACTGTGACTGATTCCCCAATTAACATGCCTATACATGTGACCATAAAACACACCTGTTCCATCTATACCCCACAGTGCTGCCCAGGCCAATCACAGAGGGGTCTAAAATAAACAGAAATTCAAGAGATCATGGCATTTCTATCCTGTGGTGCGCTTCATGTTCCTAGCTCTCTAATGGCTGACATGTCTTATGACACCCTGATGCATGTGACCTGAGGTCAGTACTGCTCGAATCGATCTTTACGCGACATCTTCTCAGAGTTCCACTCAACATCGGCAACCCCGCTACAACCTGCCTCCGCTTGGCAAGGGCTGCGCTTGGTGGCAACATTCGATCAAGTAAAATTTAAGCCATTCGTTGTGCTTAGCGAAACGGAATCGATGATAGCTATTAGTAGCTACTTAATTCAGCTGGCTAGCTAAAGGGTAAATTGGCTTGTTTAAGACATTTACGAATCATAAAAATATCCTTTCAGTATTCTAATATTGAATTAGTGGTTTTGAACTTGTGAGCCTCTCTTTGAATACCTGATCGTTATTTAACGATTTTAGCTATGCACCACCATCAAAACGATACTACAACGAGCCCTTATACTGCTTATTTGTGTAAAAATCTCATTATGAGGAGCACCGAAGGGGGTATTGGTGGACGATATTCTTCGGATGTTTTATAATCTCATCGAACACGTGTTTCTTTTTAATCAGTGCTGTAAAAAAAAGAAAAGTCTTGCCTGAAGTACAGCTTGCACACATAAATCAGTTTGTATAATATTGGGTAACAAAGCTGAAAATTAAAATGGCATTACAAAAATTAAATAATATAAAAGAATAGCATTTCAAATACAAGTAATAAAGTAAAAAAAATCTAGCTTTAAACAAAACCGTAAAATGTAAAGAGTATTTCTGCCCATTCTCATCGATTTTTCTCGCTCGTGGCAATACCGCGGGTCGTCTAAATACACGCAAAGTAATCTTTGAGCGGCGCGAACAGGTGGCGAATCACCGGAACACTCCATGACCTCCCCAGCAGCCTCTGCCTTGCCAGGCGGCTCATGTTGGACACGTCCGTGTAATGGACGGGGAACCCAAAGACCCTGGCAGACAACACATGGGGCAGAGGGACAAACGGGTCAGTACCAGGGCCCCAATGTGGGCGTCTTGTCGCAATCAAAAACACCAAGAAAAGCAAGAATAACCAATCCGTTTTCAATTTAAAGCATGTGAATGATTACGTAATATGTAAATATATGTAACTGTGAATATTTACATTTTGCCTTTTATGGTTTTTCATGCCCCCTGCCCCTCCCCACAATTCTCTGCCTGTAAGACCAAAAGGCATCCTGTACTGCTTAAACTGCCCGAGTTCTCTGGGTGCTAGTGGTCTGTGCTCAGTCTGTGAGCCACCTACAAACACCCAGGCCAAAACGTGAGGCCATATTACCTCCAAAAATAAGCAAAGGCTGTCAGAAGGTCAATGCAGAGCAGGACAATATTACTGGGTAGCAGTAGGTGATGCACACAACAGCCAAGAACCAGGAAAGTGTGGAAGAATGATTTAATGTCTACAAAATGAAGCCCCCAGTGGCTGCAGACGTTTTTCTCTGTCCATCCTACCTTTCCATTTCGGTGCACCACAGAATGTCCTCCTTATCGTTCATATAGACGGGGAAATGCTGGTCTTTGCCCTGCTTGATGGAATTGGACCGAGTTGTGATGGTCCTTACTTTTCCAAACTGAGTGGGAAAAAAAACAAAAAAAACACCAGATGATGTCACTGTCTCTCCCTACATAACTGGCAATGTTATTAATCTGTGCACGGGCGCGAGGAGCTATACGGATGACTAGGCTTCACCTTGGCCGTCCTGCCGTGCTCCAGACAGTCCTGCAGGTCCAGCTTGTCACTGCTCATGGCGGTTAGCGGTCTGCAGGGACACGGTGACAGTCATGGGGTCGCAGACACCAGTGTGAAAACCGCTCAATGCAAAATACTCTAAATGCAGAAATGAATGCAACTGCATGTACATTCAATACAATAACTATCATTTACAATACCCTATATGTGTTATAAACATAACACTACTAACGCTGAATCTAAAGCATGTACTTTTCTAAACATGTTAAAATCTGCTTCAGACATTTAATAGGCGCCTTGGGAAGAACATTTTGATTTTCATTGCATTCGCTTCTCAGACACGACAACTGAGAGCGACAGGAATCCCATTGGTCAACATGTGGTCACTTGGGGGAGTGGCTTTGTGTTGATTGGTGACGTTGCTGCTGACCTGTTCATCCCAGGGAGGTTACCCCAGAAATAACGGGCTCGGTGGGCGGCTGACACCTCTTTGGCATCAATCATCACTGGGTTGCACTAAAGGGGAAGCGGTGGAATGGAGTGAAAAATATTACAGCTCACAGTTCTGTGCACAATGATTAGCATGTGACGTCTATTCATCAAGCCTCCATAGCTGGTTAACTAGCACTGTGTCACACAGGACAGGAAACATATGGGAAAAGGGCAGGTGGACACCTAGTCCATCATAGGTCATGGGAGTTTTACTTACACAAAAATCTTCTGAGGGCAGAAGGAGAAATGATTGGTTCAGAGAGATAACCAATCAGATTGTAGAGGAGGTGGGTCCAACCAATCACATGTCTTGTTCCTGCTTCCTCTAGTTGCTTGGATCTACCTCTTCTACAATCTGATTAGTTATTCCTCCTTCATTTTTCCTTCTCAGAACATTTTTATGCAAGTAAAACTCCCACAAACTCCATCATACGGCACACACACATAATCACATACTACGGCAATTTCAGTCACCTATTGGCCTTGGGAGGATGTATAAATTTAAATACACTGCAACAGTTATGAATATTACAAACCGTTGCATTTAAAAGATTAAGCTACCATTGAACACAGTCTAAATAAATTAGTAGTACTGCATACTTATAACCACTAGGTGTCACTTGTAATATGCACACTAACAACCAATCATATCATACAACCTTAGCTGCAAAATATAGCTGATTAATGCAATAATACGTCAAAATTAAATTTTGTAATTAGTGTCACTTTGGTCCCTGGTAATGATCTGATATCGGAATGCCGCATATGAGGACAGGCACCTCCAGGAAACGAGAGATGTCCCTCTTGTCGCTGACGCCCATTGCCACGACGTTCTCAAAGAGCCAAAAGAATGGACGGTCATCGCATTCCTTGGGACGTGCCTCATGCAGCAGTCGGTAGAACTCGAAGAACAGTCGCCCGGTGCCCTCTGGGAGGACAGCAGGTCGTGTTTATGTTACAGTATCATTCCGAGGTCTGGACACACCTTCTTTTAATGTATGTGTCTCTATTTTAACTATGTGATCCACCTTATAGTAAAAGGCCTCGAGGGAATGAAGTAATATATATCAAATCTTGCAACAACTAAGAGAAACATTCAACATCTCAAAATTTTCACAAAGTTTAGACTCGTCAAAATAACCTCCTTCTGCTTCGATGAGAGCATTGCAGACTCTTGGAACCAGCTTCCAGATGTAGCCACCTGGAATGCTTCTCCAACAGTCCTGAAGGAGGTTCCACAAGTTCTGGGCACAAGTTGGCTACCTTGCTCATACTCTTTGATCCAACTCATCCCAGATCAGCTCTATAGGGTTTAGGTCGGGGATTGTGGGGGCCAGGTCATCTGTCACAGCACTCCATCTCTCTGCTTGTTCACAGGAGAATACTTACTACATACCCTCAAGGTGCGCTTAGGGTCATTATCATGTTAAAAAACACAAGATTTTCAGTAGCTGCATCCAAACTTAACTGGTACTGTACGTTTATCCATCCATTTTCTATACCTGCTTGTCCTGTGCAGGGGTATAGGGGTCTAGAACCTATACTGGAAGCTACTGTATGGGTGCAAGGCAGAATAACCAAGGATGGGCTGCCATCTCAGACTGTACATTTATGTCTACATTTATTCATTTAGCAAACGTTTCTCTCCAAAGCAACATACAAATGATACTACATTACAAGTATACAGCTGTCAAGCAAGTAACAAGTGCAAGTTAGCATCAGAGCAAGAGCTACACTACAAGCATCTTATAAGAGAGCTATTCAAATCAAAGACGAGCACGATTGGAAGAGGACATTAGTCACTATTCACTATGACTGGGAAACATTGGGTATTTTCATAGTATTCTTCTGGGTGTCTGTAATTTACACTTTATATGTATAATTGTCAATGCAAATAGGCCTGAAATATATTTCTGCTAAAAAAAATGCACATATCATAAGAGTGCTAAAAATGCCTGTTATACAATTCAACACGTGTACAACTGAGAAACGAAACTTTTGAAAAAATGCAAACTTCAGTTTTATGGTAACTTCATTTTGCTCTTTCCAAAACTCACTTAACTTCTACCAGCAACTCGGTTATTACAAGGATACACCCCTTTCCCCTTAGAGTTAAAGCAGTATAATGAATTGAATTGACTGGCTTTTGTGTGGAACCACAGGGCAGATGGTGAATGAATCACGGTGCAGTGAGCGGCGGTTCAGCTCTTTGTACCATAAAGGCCCTTGCGTGCAGGGTTTACGATGGAGAGGTCATTGCAAGGGCTTCCTCCGATGACCAGGTCGAAAGGGCCCCATTCTTGTATCTGCACAATCGAGAAGGAGAAAATGTCACATTTGTTACGCTAGGAGAGGCCCTAGATTCCAGCTGTGTCCATCTGTCCAGGGCTGCATTACCCATGAATCCTTAGCGAGTGCCAGGTGTGCTACACGCACAGACACATCAGCCCTAAGTATCACCTAAGGCCATCTGACTAAGCATCTGACATGCCAAAGTGAAAGTGAAATGTAGTATTTATTAATACGGAACTAATCCTTCTGAGTAGCTTTAAGACTTTTCTGTTTAAATTCATTGTTCTGGGGAGAGGAGGGGGGGTGCAAAACAGGTATCTGTGAATATCAAAAAATGTATCCCACAAAAAAACAGTACTCAAATATTAAAGTGAAGTGCAAATTATACATAAAAATAGAACTTGTACATCTGGCAGGACTTATTCTTGACCACGATCAATAGTATTCAAAACAGCTCGAGATTAGCGAAATAGCTTAAACTAAATTAGGTTACTCATTATGGCATGAATACTGAAAATAAAGTATATGTACTAGTTATACACAAATCCATTCAGATTTTCAAAAGTAAATGTGAAATACAGTGCACATGGCACTCACAGAGCCACATTCACAGAATCTCATTCACAGAGCTGCATTCACAGTTTCCCTTCATCATTCACATGTGGCCACACACACTTCAGGAAGCCCAGGCTGGCACTCACATGTTTACGCGTGACATTCCTCACGTCCCCGACGTACATGATGCGGCCCTGGTGCCGCACGATGCCCACGGTTATGGAGTCCTCACACACCTCTGAGGCAATGTAGCATTCCACCTGTATCCCCAGCTCCTTTAGCACCAGCAAGCCTGAGCACAGATGAGTCAAAGATCAGAGGGCACCTCCGAACCATAGCCTAGACTGGTTCTTGCCACAGTGCCATACTGATCCATTATTTATCTGGTGGTATTGTCAGACATGAGGCAGTACCGATGACTCTTCCCAATCATGGGGTTAGGGGTGCAGGCCCCCTGCAACTTGGAAAAACTGAATAAAAGTTTTCGGTCGCCTCAGTCCCCTTGGTGACCAGAACGAAAAGATACGAAACACATGACTTACAAAGATCACTGCAAGATGACTGTGACATCAGGCGAGATGCTCCCCTAAACACACTTGGCACCCTGACTGTTTTTGTATGTCGTCTGCAGCTTCTACTCTACTCCCAAAAACTTCCGAAAAATACCCATTTAATTTCTTATACCAATCCTGTGATATATCGAAAACACGATGGGGAAACTGTAAATACGTTGCACGTATAGGGTAGCAACAAAAATCTATGCTAATCCATTTGGTAGCATAACTGACTTACGTGGAATCCAGAAACTTGTTGATCCAAGATCCAAAGCGTACATTGCCTCACACATTCTCATGTACAAATAAACCGAATATAAACTAAAGTATGACAAACTTAAGTCACATTTATACCCCACTGCTCCTCCAGCCTTTGTCGTGTTTTTTTTTTTTTTTTTGAGTTATCCTCTCCTCTTTGAGTCCATGAGATATTTTTAGACACAGAGCACAGATCTCAGAGCATACTGGCCAGTGTGACACAATGTTCTTTTAAATGTCCTATTACTATGACAAACTTTAGTGTGAACATCCTGCATACTCAAAGTCACCAAAGACTGTTTCTGCATCCAAAAACAGAGCAACACCTCACCCGTCGCGATGCCATCAAACAGTGACAGGACTCTAATGGGCTTCCTCTTTTCAGCAAGGACTGGTGGATAAAGCTTCGGAGGATCCTGGCACACGGGGCGAAATGGACGGATTAACACGGGATTTGCAATTATGCTACAGGGAGATCATCACACTGGGTCCAGAATGGTAGCAGTTTGATTGGGTCTAAGAATGTACTAAGACAGTCTGCAGAATGAGCTCAGTTTATGGAGGCAATCTGTCCAGCTAGATGCTGTCAGAATGACAACAATGTATCCCCCAGATGGTCCCGTCACCCCCCCACCTAATCCCTACCCCTCCCACACCCTCCAATCTCTGCAGTCTCTAGCCCCCTGTATACACTCTCCCCACCTCTCCAAAATCATTTAAAAAACCCCAACTTCATGTGACTTGTCTCAATGTAATCAGGTTCACCTGATCTGTATCTGAGGCTGCCCTTCTCTTTGCTACCATGTCAATTTTGGTGTGATATGCCTCAAAACCTGATAATTTCCAGTTTGTCACCCATACAGTGTAAATTGAAAGTCTAAAAAAGATCCATCAAATACTTTTTAAGTTATTGCACTAATGAGATAAGTGTCTACAGCAGTGGTAGTGGATGGCTCCCAAAACAACATAAATTCTCTGTCCGGGGAGTACGATTAGCTACCTAAGGATCCAAAAAGACGATGTAAACCTTGCAAGAAATTCAGTGGCATAGAACCAGAAGTGAGGGTCTCTGCGACCGTGGGCACTCACAAAATCCTGGTCGTGGTTATTAGCGAAGAAATGCTGCAGGCGGCAGGGCCAGTCAGCTCGGCGCTCCAGGAGCCCAAACACGCCTTGCTGGCCGCACATGTAGCAGTTCCAGGGGTCCTCCTTAATGGCTGCCTGGGCCGCCCCAGGACCCACCAAGAGGTCAACACATTCCACGCAGAAGCACCTGTTAGCAGATGCAAACACTTGGTCATTAACGAGTCTTTGCTGAAGAGTGTCAATCAAGCAAAAAAACAGCTGAAGTACAACGAGAGTGTTTCATTTCAATTAAGGACCATGAAACCCCTGTCTATTAAAGCTACGTGTCGGAAACCACACCTCATTCCTACGAACGTCAACAGACGACCCCTTAATGGACGCACATCGGTTACTTTCATGAACAGGCTCGTCACAATTTTCTAAGATGCTCCGAGTGACCGTGGCATCGCCTGCCGGCTTCCTCACCGACAGCAGTTGTTGTTCCCACACATGAGCACCTCACGTCCTCCGCAGCAGATTGTGCAGTAGGACTGGTATCCATCATCGTCATACTGGTAGGCACATTCCAGGAAGCAGTTCTGAGACAGGGGTATGGCGTCAGTGATCGCCATTGAGCCCGCAAAGCTTCTATTCCCCAGCTTCTCATTGGCTGGTGTCATGTTATAGTTATAAGCAATAGTTATCGAACACGGCTCTTACAGGCAACCCTGCTGCAACATCATGAAATGCTGTAATTAAGCACCTTTATGTATAGGTGGCACTGGAAGAATATATACTTATATATATAGCAGACACTTTTCTTCAAAGTGATGAAAGTGATGAAAATTGAGAAAGCAGGTTCAGCCAGTCCCTGGAACAATTAGGGATAATGGCCTTGCTCAAGGGCCCAACAAAGACATCATTCTGTCAGCCATGGGATTTGGACCAACAACCATCTGATCACAGATACAGCCTCTAAGCCCTCTGAGCCAGATACACACCTAAAAGCGTATGCGCCAATTCTACAAATGCCTGTGAAGAGCATTATACTGGACAGGTTTGCAATGAAGATAATGACGATAATAATTAATAGTATTATTTCACTATCCTGAGTTTACACAACCCAGTGTAGAACAACCGCGGTAATGTACACTGATGACCGCCACTACAGATCTTTTCAGACAAGTAAGAAGTAGCAGCCGGTGCTACTTTAGCACACAGATCAGACTTACGCACCGCCACGTTCTGGCTTTAGAGTCATACACACACACCCAGACAGGCCCGGTGATGTGTCCCTACCTTGCAACTTTGACACATGCCTCCCGTGAACAGTGGATGTTCCAGGGATACGTTCAGGCTTCCGCAAGAAATGCAAATATCTGAGCAACAAAAACGACATTTTAGCTCATGCGAGTCCTCGCTTCGTTGTGCTCATGTGCAGAAGGAAGGTGCCACTCTCTGCTGGAACTATGAACCTTTCACTCAACTCTGGGAACATGGGAACGTGGCATAAATGTACCATATGGATTCATACTGGAGGAACCAAATATTTAGAATTAGTATGTTCTCTCTCTATGGACCACTCTCTGTCAGAATTCTCACAAAATTATTCATGACACATTTTTTCTACCATAATCAGAGATAAGGAGCAGACATACAAGCTTTTGTGATTTCTAACAGGATGCTATGCATCTTCTACAGGTGTTTTTTCTTTATCAAAAAGCGAAAGTCCTTTGTAGAACAGGCTTCAAAGTTATTCACACAGAGACCAGGCATAAACGACTACTACCCACCTTCTATGTTTCTGCATTTCTGTCGCACGTCGTAGACAAGTCTCTCTTAATGAAAAGACAGAAACGACGACAAAAAAAGGTTAACGTTGGGGGAGCACGGCACGGCCATTCTGAGGATTCATTTGGGGACACCCACCTTGTAAACAGTTACATCAACTTCAAGGAGTTGGGTTATGTGGTTACATGGTGGGACAGTACAGATATACCTCAAGGCATACATGATGTACATGCAGTCAATAAACATCACATGACCTGCGCACAGGTGACAGATAAGAGTTACACAGCTGCCCAAGCACCATGCACCAAATCTCTGTATGGTCTTTAAGAAAAACACACATCGCTGTATTTATATAACTGATACACTTTTCGCAGTTTTATGTGATTTCAGTGGTATGGGAACCTAGTGGAACGGGACCTGAAGGCAGAGTGGCCTGTTAATGTCTACCTCGAGTCCTCTCGTCGATGATTTCCTTAATCCTGGGCTTCTCTGCTGTGTTTTTGCGTGGTTTTTTGGCTGGTGGTGGCGAGGAGTAGGCCGCGGCTTCAGGTTCGATCCACATCTCGGGATACACCTCCTTGTACGGATTACGCTCCTCTGCACAGAAGCAGAGACGCAGGGAATTACCAGGGCAAGGAACTAGGAAGCGTTCAATGTCGATTCCCAGCTTCTTCTAAACTGATAGACTCTTGATTTGCTGATCATCGTTAAATGTATTATTATTTTATAACTATTCCTCGAAATTTCTCTCAATTAAGCTGTTCCCAACGCTTATTATGACTTGGCGATTTGCAAAGCCTTTTAGACCTGATACCTTCCTGGCCTCTTTGATTCGCTCCTGACAAACTTTATCGCTTTCTTTACACAATACAAGGCCTCAGAGTTTCGTAAAAACTGGCTGTGCTAACTGGAGGAGATACGGTTCTATTATAACTCGCAGCTCCTGTGCTGCAGGTACTCATAATGCCTACAGGGGGCACCAAAACAGCAGCCAATTACCCAGATCATTCAAGTCTGAACCACTTCAGCGCCCCACAAACATGGCTGAACAAATAACACACTTAAGATAGCTAGAGGTTCATTCTTTTGTACCATGCAGTAGCAGAGACTCATAATAATACCATTTAACATAATGCTACTATAAGAATTCCTTCTCCACTTGCATTTGGCTTCAGGATCACCTCTGCAGTCATTTTTTTAAGGGAACACCCACTCATACATCCTCTGTTAATACTGCATAGCGTATTGCAATGACACTTTCATATAAGTTCCACTTGAGCAGAGTGAACAGTCCTTGATGTTACAGTTTAAAATTCAACCTCAACATACTCGAAGGCAGAAGGGCATGTGAAATGATCCCCGGCTTCACAGTGCAAAGGCCAGGGGAAATCCATCTTAGACCGCAGTCTAATGTAATTTTTGAGGGGTGGGGGACCTCATACCTTCAGGGGGCTCCAAGCACTTGGGACCAGTGGGCTGGAAGCCCGCTATGGCCCACTCAATCATCTCCTTGTTCTGCATATCCACAGTCTTGGAAGTGTCTGTTTCGTCGCTGTCTGGACAAGTGCGGAAGATCTTACCGGCCCTGCCGCTGGCTACCTGTCAGGATTGAGGAGAGGACACCTGGCTTTCAGAGCAACGGCTAGAAATTAGGAACCCATTACGCAACACGCGCCGCCCCATCTGTAAGTCCTTGGGCACCCCAGGCTACCCCCCCCCGCACAGAACGTTTTGCCAATTTACACATTTATTTCTGTGGTTTCAGAATTAAACACGTTATATTCCTAAATACAGAGATATATATTTTTATGTATTTTTTAGCATACATAAAACTAAATTCAGTAGATGTGTGTATCCAAGGCAATGGGTGTCTTTGAGAAGGCAGAGTGAGCCAATCAGTGAAGTAATTGGAGATTAAGGACTTTACTCAGGGACCCAGCAGTAAAATCACTCTAGGGACCCTGAGATTTGAACTGGCAACCTTCTGATCAGAGGAACAACACGCTGGCCCCCGCGGCCACGGCGGGGGCCGCCGCGCCGCCGGGGGGGGCGGCGGGGGGGCGGGGGGGGGGGGGGTGGGTGGGGGGG
>JAODLD010000030.1:17562767-17589087 GCA_026781065.1 Mormyrops boulengeri | reverse complement strand
CCCCCCCCCGCCGCCGCCGCCCCCCCCCCCCCCCCCCGGCCCCGGGGCCGGGGGGGGGCGCCCCGCAGCACCTCCTGCAGGACCATTACGGGCCACTAGGGGATGTCGTGAAATCGGAGGTGTGTGCGTGTGCCGGGCCACATGTGTTAATAATCAGGCCCGGGGGTCTGCAGGGAGAGCGTTCGCACGGTGGAACGTCGCCAGCGCTGGGCTTGGACGGGAGACGCAGGGAGGAGCCTTAACTGTGCAGCTTCCTCCTGTGGCCCCCTCCTCCTCCGCCTCCTCCTTGCTGTGGCCAAACCCAGGTCAGCTGGGGACACCATGCCGCGCAGAAAACTAGGCTACAGCTCAGGCCTGCTGCATGGGGAAGGGGGTGTGGGGGGGTTTGTCTTACACTCACCGCCATTGCGCGGCAACGGCACCGCGCTGGGAACTCAAACCAATAATTCAACTCGTCACTCCGGCTACCCCCACCGGAAGCCCCCCACTCCTTCCCTCCCCCCCACCCTTTTTTATTTTTGCCGTTCCTCAGCCTGTCTAGTGATTTACCGCCTGCTCCCGTTGAAACGTTTCTATAAAACGCCTCTGGAAGTGCTACGGGGAACGACTCCTGCAAGCTGAGGCTGTCACTTAAGGAATGTTAGCGGAGTATAGGGAAATTTAGCAAAAAAAAAAAGGAGAGGGAAAAAAGGAAAGAACAGAAAAAGACCAAACTGTATCACACTGAAAATGGAGCTGGAAGAAAAACCACTGAACATAAAAGCAGCTAAAAATAACAGAATAGAAGCATGTATGTTATATATTATACAGCTTAAAAAGAGCGTACTTTTCCATTTCCATTAGTTCAGTGTATATATAACAGTTTAGCTTGAAAGTCTAATATCTATGGCGCGTCCTCGGAGTATCCCACATGCGGCAGAAAGGTTGAACATCATCTGGACGGCTGTCACTCCGAGGCCACGTCACCTTCGGAGAAGCCGCAGTTTAATTGGTGGTGTGGGTCCTCCTGCTGAACACGAGCAGAGCTTACACTGTAGCTCTGGAATCCGTGTGACACCGAGCCTTCGAAATGACCACCCCCACCCCTCACCCCCCTATTTAATGTCAAAAGCTGATAGCACGCCATAAACATCATCCGCACAGCGCTACCATTCTGCTTTGTTTGATTGGTAACATAGGGAGCAGCCGCTTGCAATTACTTTAGGGAGAAAAAAAAACATTTTATTATTGTTTTTTTTACATTGCCACCTCTTGTCCTTCTTAAAAGCCGATATGATACCGATAATTATCAGCTGAAATGACCCCTTGAGTTTGAAATATTAGAATTACACTGAAGTTAAGACAGACAGAGTGGTCTGCTCTTCAGGTTTATCAAATTGAACTGTATACTTTGAGCGAGAAACACTGAAGCATTCTGGGAAGGCAGTCACACATGCATGCCTAACAAAACGCGCTTTGTCCGCATACATGTAACTCACTGTGCACCTTGCAGATAATGAACAAATATTAATTAACAGAATGCATAAAAGCCTGTTAGGAATTTCCCAGGCTGTGTAGCCCCTACTGCTTAAGATAAATGTATAATACCAGTAGAGTGTGGTAAGTTGCAAATGTGGTTTTGATACTATTTTAAGGCTTGTCTGTGTATGACCACAAGCATTAGAGAAGTAAATATGAGCCATTGCATTTCCAGCTTACACATAAATAGCATGCCTGCAAAATGTAATGTATGTCATAATTTAAAAAGGAAACACATATATACCTATAAATCCAGCAACAATATGGTTAAACAAAGAAAAATCAATTTTAAAAACCCTTCGACTGCGAATTCCACAAAAAAGGAGGGGAAAATCGTTCAGGCAAAAAGTTTGGCCAGCTACCACAGTTGCCTCATTTAGGACCTCACGTAAATGATTTGGAATAAGTAGCTTAGCGCTGTCAGCTGGGCGCAAGATGCTGAAACAGCAACTAATTAGCGGCAGCACCGCTAGCGGTGTTACGGGGCCACGGACGGTCATTTTTGCAAAACGGGGATGGAGGAGAACCCATTTTCTGTTGGGAAGCTCGAGCATAGGGCACAGGCGTGAAGAGAACAATGAATTTGCAAGTGAATAAGCAAGTCTGCCCAGATGACCTTCACACTCACAGTGTTTCACAGTCATTCTCTTTCATTTTTATGACCCAGACACAAATACCCCAGAGTCAAAATGTGGTACGGCTTCTCCAACTGTTCACCTCAATTCAGATTTAACAACAGTAACACAGCATATCGGCCTTCTTCCTATGTGAACAATAATAAAATTAAGTGATGCTTTATTTGCCATTTGTAGAAGCACATTGGAATGATTATTCTCAGATATCCCATCATGCTCTCCTTTGAGACACACATGCACACACACACACACACACACACACACAGCTGAGAGTGAAGTTTGGGGTCCGAGCGCAGGCTCAGCCTGCATACAGCATCTCTGAAGCAATTTGCCAGCCATGGGATTCAAATCAGCAACCTATTGATCACAGGCAAAGCCCTATAACCCGTGATCTACACTGTCCTCAAATCGGACAAAACACAGCCAACAAACATGTGACACCCAACAGAAAAGCTTTGTTTTTCTCAAAATAGGAGCTAAGTAAAGACTTCCACACGCTTGTATTTACTCTCACATCCTAACCCACGAGCCACTGCCAGATTCAACTGACTTATCCACTGATTAATGAAATTCTTCACCTGCAATTGAGATACTTCATTCTAAACAATCCATTCAGCATCATGCTAAATCCATTTAGCAACCATTTAGCATTTAGCTGGGCTCTCAAGTTTCATGAAAAGTTTGGAGCGAGATTATATCTGTTAAGGGTGCGGCGTGTGTCTCGCGGTCAATGCGTGACACTGCCGAGGCCTGCCTGCAGCATTCATCAGATCTTGCTCTGTCACTTCCACCTTGTCTGCACTCTGTGTGCACATCCATGTAATAACGTCTTTGTAGCGGGATCGCATGCAACAAATGCTATTTTCTGATTGGCTGGTAGGTGGCTATTAACTGTATAACTCAGGACAGTAATGAACTCTGTGGAAAACTCTGTATGCCTGCGCCTCATCCATTAATTCGATGTAACGGGACACTTTGGTGGGCGATATCCCTTACTATTTAGTGTGAGAAACACAAGGTGTGGAGCGTGAGCATGTTGGAATGCGTGTGTCTCACGGTCGATGTGTGAGACCCGAGAGCCCTAATTTAGCATGCGTGTCTTTCTAATGGATGGCACAGCAGAGACCCCACCCAGGGTGAAACGCGGCCGTGAATCCAGGCACTGGCTACCTACCTCCATCTTCCATCTGGCCAGCCACTCGTCCCTAGTCCGCTTGCTGATGTAGTAAGGGTCTCCGGCCTGGAAGGTGATGCGCTGGACGGGCCTCTGGCGGAGGCTGATCTCCCAGCCTTGGTCTCCGCGGGCCCTGCCCCGACCCCCCTGCAGAATGAAGAAGGGCCGTGAGAGAAGGCAGACAGATTTCCTTTACATTGTGTGATCTGCATGGCGGGATGGCAGGGGAATGAGCACAGGGGAACATAACAGGTACCTCACCTCGCTCTTGACTGTCTCGGAGCCGCTGTCGTCCTTGTCCTCCACATCTGAAAGAGGAGAAAAGGCGGCAGTTTGAAGTAACGATACATGAATTAATGGATTTGTGGGAGCTGTACTGTGTAAAATATACAGCACTATTTCCAATTGTATGACAATGAGATTTGGAAAAGGGTTTCTAATAGAATCTCTATTTCACATCATGATAAATGCAATGCAAGCGCCGGACACCTCAAGGATGGAGAGACCTCCAGATCACCTCCAGATTACACCTCTCAGTTGCTGCTGATCTTTCAGGGCTACACAGAAGCCTGGGTGAATTCAAGATTTTCATTAAGAGGTCTTCATTTGCTGGCGTTTCATGTTTACGAAACATTTCAGGTTCGTATAGGGGGATTAAACGTACCAATTAAACCAGTACTGCACCCATTAACGGAGCTAACCGAGTTCATATGACTTTGTTCTAGTAATATATTAATATGGGCTATTAATAATTTTAATGTACTCGATAAAGAAAGATAAAAGTACAGAAAGGTACAAAGGTACAAAAACCTTGATTTTTTTTTACTAGATCTCCAAACCAAGACTTTCTAAGGACCGTTGTTTCTCTTGTCCATGTTCTTTTAGATTGTAAATAGAAAGTTACCCAGTAATGACCAGTGCTCCACAAATACCTCATTTTCACAAACACGGTGCTGGTGCCGATGCTGGGCTGGTTCTTGCTTGGTGCCTTTTAGGAACCTGCCCGCGTTTCCACCGGTTTCAAAAAAGAGCGGAACAGAAATGTTACGTAGGCAGAAGTGAGAGTAAAGTAAAGGTTCATATTCCAGGTTGTTGGATTTATTTTGATCTGTTTCGGATTTTAAGTTTTTATAAGCTGCTGAACTGAAAAAAAGTTTTCAGAGTATGACTCATTGCGGTCTCTACTGCCTTTATCCAATTTTGTCTCCGTAAAGGGTCTCCGTCTGTGTGTGAGTTTATTCTCGCTCACTGGTTTACTGCTGTCCTTTTAAGGATCACACAATAAAAGAGACCGCTAATAACTGAACTCTGCTGTTCGCCTCATGATCTCTTCGCCACTCGAACGGCACAATATTTTTCGACCTGTGACATGTTTATGATTTATTATTAAATCTGCCAAGCAAATCGGCCTTTCACTTTCCACGAAATAAAAAAAAAAATGATGTAACATTATTCCACTAATAAGATGGCAAGTTGTTTCACTGCCCGCACCGGTGATATTAGACTAAACTATATAGGTTATGGATTGAACTTTCCAGATATGCGGAAGGTTTAGATGTCATTGTCCATCCCACTTTTACTGATGTTATAATTCCAAATTCTGAGACCAGCTTTTGGTGCTGCTTTGGTGCTGGAGCCATTTTTTCTGGCCCAGGGCCAGTTCTTTTGCGGTGGAAACACACGGAACTAGTTCTGGTTTGGGAAAAAGTCCAGCAGTGGCACCATCACCACGGTGGTGGAAACGAGGCAAAATACGTATTCCTCATAGATGCTAAATGAACTGTGCTGATGAGGAATTGCTGTTGGTTTCATCAATAAACCGGATATTTACACTTGATATTGGATTCCGGGTGAATAAAGAGGCCTTTGTTACCCAGACTGCCCTCCTCTCTGGTATCCTTCTGACCTAATCCACTGGCTCTCTCCTGTCTAATCCCTAAATTAAGGGGATTTGATCTGTCTGTCAGGGTACTTTCCCCATAACGTTAACTGACACATTTCAGCACCACAAAACTGTCCTGGGCCTGCCATCATCTTATTTTTCACTCTTTCTCTTCTTGTTACTCTTATCCGTGGATGCTGTTTTCTGAAGCACATCCATTTCCCAAGTTTTCACAAGCAGCTTCCATGTTTCTCCAAAGTCTAACAAGACACGAGGAAAAGGTATGGGCAGCCATCTTATTTTTATTAACCATATTATCTATAATTAGCTATGGCCTTACATTCAGATATAGCACTCTATGTGTGTTTTTTTGTGTGTGCATGAACTGTATCGCACTCACAGATACTTGATAATTACAAAATGTTGTAGATAAAGGATTCCAGAATTTTCTCTGCATGTAGACTGTAGAAGCTTGGTACCTCCATTTCCACAGAGAGTCCCCTGAGTGAGCGCCTGAGTCATTTAAACATCTTTTCTGTACATTAAATCTGACGCCTGGATCATTCCTTCTTCGTACAGGACTCTCAGCATGAAACAGCTACACTGGCATCAACCAAAACCCGCTATAGGCGTCTGCGACCTCGAGGGTTGCTGAATTTTAATAAGGCTGGTGCTTGGATTTGCCATCTCCGACAACCAATCCGGCTAAACGCCCCTCCCACGGAGAGCTGAGCAGAGGCAAGATGGAGGGGGGAGAAATCTGGATCCTCTGTATTGCTCTCGTAGAAACGCACATGATTCCTAAACTGCAAGACCAGCCTTGAGGGTGTAATTCAAACAGCAAAACTCCCCCCCCCACTACATACCTCTCCGACATTGCCCTTGAGTGACTTCCCCCACCAAGTCAAAGAGGCTACGTAAGTAAATAACCAATTCATGAGGTAAAGTTTTTTTTTTCCTAACCACCAAGGTCACTGGGTTTGTGCGAAGGTTTGGTTTCATGCCCTGCCGTAGACGCAGTGCCAACTGGGCCCTTGCCAAACTCCACGGCTGACTCTGTGTCATTCTATCCGCTCTGCTGTACGCTCGCCTCTAACAGATCAAATTATATCACAATATCTATCAGACCCCGTTTACGAGATCGATGAAGCAATCGGTTATCTTTTGGCGGCTTGGCTACGGGACACGAGAGCATGCGTGCGCATGTCTCCATGTGCGTGAGTGTTTTTTTTTTCTTACTTTATGCTTTCCATGTGTTTCTGTGAGTTTACTGCTGTTCTGCTTTCCTCACGCAGGCTATGGACATGCTGGATTTGTAGCTGTGCACGTGCCCCTCTCTAGCCTACGACCGAATCTCCTTATGCCCCATGTTTTTTAGGAATCTCGTCAGATCTCTGCAAAGCCCCGCATGGATCCGTGTCGATCCTTCGTAAACCCAATCAGTATCAAAGAAGCCGAACGAGGATTTATTTGACGCGAGTAAAAAAACAAATGAAAAACAATGAAGCCATGTTGAGATTATTCTTGCAGTTCACCCGAGCCATTACGCCTCCTAGTGTCCCACTTGCACCAATAATAAGACAGATGTGAGCCGTTCAGGCCTCTCTGCGGTATATAAATGGACTCGCGGCAGAACGGAAGGGGGCCCCCATCTACCCGAAAGAGGCCCCTGGAGACATGCATGCCACAGATATGTGATATCTGCTCACAAGTAAAAGGCCCATGGCCGTACAGGCCCGTCCTGTTTACAATGCGCGGTGAAATCTTTTCCGGAGTGACACACACGTGCAAGAGGTGTATGTGTGTGGTACTGTTAGGGTTTTATGGGAAACATTTACATCTGTGGATGCTCTATCACCAAAGAAAGAGAGCAGTATGTTTAGAGTAAGAGAACTATAGCGATCCTAGAGTAAAATTAGACTATAAACAAAGCTAAGCAAATCACCATAAACATAACTAGGCAACTGAAATATTCCAAATAAGCTTATTACACCATTTGAAACAGGTTATCTAACAAATACAATCAAGGGTGCATAATAGCCCAGGAATATAATGTATACAACATCAAGCATACATCTGTATGGTAATGATGAGCTGTTTTTGAGAGGAAGGTTACTAGGATAAAAATATATGAAAACTTCCAGTAATATTCATAATTTGTTCATGCACCTTGTTGCCATTGTGCTTATAAAGCAAGGTATTTTTAAATGGTACTAATATAATGCATTTTATTTATCCATTTAATTTGAATCAGCCTTCTTTTATTTATGAACAAGCTGTCCATTCAGGCAGCTGGACAACATATGTAATCATAAACTCCCAGTGAGCTGTAAGGCCTGACACATGTGCTGAGCAGAAAGCTAAAATCGCCGTTAGCAAATGAAGGCCTCACTCCGTACAAACGGTTCCCATAAATATGCCTGAAGTATGTATTTCGCTAAACCTAATTTCACCTATATAGTGAGGGTCACCCTGCTCCATAATGACCAAGTGAATTCAAATTACGTTTTTGTAGGGAAGGTTACACTACTACTTTTTTACTACTACTAACCATGTCTCAGCCTCTTTGAGTTTAAGGGAAGGAACAAAAACAGCGACCGCTTACATTTCTCAGGGTGCTCCAGTTTCCGCCGCCCTCGCTTCTTCTGCGGCACCTGTTCTCCGTTGGCATCTGACTCCTGGTCCAGGTGGGCGAGATAGCCGTTCTCCTGAGAGGACTCCGCATGGCCTTTCTTGAAGCTGCCCTGATCCGGAACGTTCTCGGCCTTGTAGGGAGGTTCCTTGGAGACTCCGTTTTCCGGGGCCTTCCTGTTTTGCTTTCTGGATGTAGCACCGCTTGAGTGGGAGTCCAGGTCTCCGTTGCAGACCTGTGACTGGGACCTCCTGTCAGCACCAGTGGGAGTCCCTGAGCCAGACTGAGACTCCTTCACGAGACTGGAGGTATCCATCTGGATAAGAAACATAAGATGCACAACTCAACTCCACATTTCATTAAGGTGTTGGCATGGGGACGTTAATGGCTAATATAACACGGAAGTCAGAATTTCAAAACAGCTCTGACATCATCGGACCCTCAACTGAACGTCAGTGTATGGTCTAAAAACAGGATAAGCTAAGTTACGTGAACAATCTTGGTGCTAGAAATTTGACTAATCAGTGAATAAGCGCTCCGTTCAACACATGTTGGGCATAAAATAAAAATCCACCAGGTCTACAAATCTCTTCATGACTTACTTTTCATTGCACATAAGCAAGCGGTATCACACAACGTGGATTAAACACCATCAATCAAGGTCTTTGTCCGACTGAATGTGTGCAAATGTAAACATCAGTCGGACTCAAAATATTAACTTAATAATATGGGTGAGGAATTATGTGATTTCGTGATGAAAAACAAGAATGATGTAAAGAGTCCTGTGCGGCTGAAGAGAAGATTATTCGGAAAATAGAACAGAGAATTTGTATGCGACAGGTATTTCCATACAAGACATTTTGTGCAAGAGCTTTTGTAGCGAAAACCTTTAAAAGCAAGCCATGGATTTATTTTACTGATGCCATTTCATTGATGAGTGGGGAACAGAGAGGAATGGCGGAACGTGGGGTTTCTGGGAAATAAAACACACACACATATAAATATCGCTTCGCTGACTTTTCTCCACAGGAGTCAACAAGTCTAGGTTACCAGGGACAAAGTAAACAGAGGTCACCAATATAAAACTGGGAACCGAAGGACAGGTAGAGTAAATCAACAAAGCAATTGCCTACCTGACTCTTCCAGAGATAACTGATAACCCCGTCGGACCGCTGCATCAAAATGTGTGTTGGCTAAGTATAGGGTGTGTGCAAAAAATGCATTTTGGATCGTGTGGTTCAGAAATAGACGGTCCTGGACCTGAAACGCTGGATAATAAATGGCCACATGGCCTTGCTTACATTAGATATGGTGAAAGGCTTGACATGTTTTGACGCAAAAATGCAGGGGTATAACTCAGCTGGCACGCTTATGCCCTTCCGGTCAGACCGCTGCTGGATCGAAAAAGTAAGGCAGGAGGCATTGGAAAGCTGAACCTGAACTTTGGAAACGTAACTTAGATGCCCAGTGAGCTGAACTTACAATCTCCAGAATAACATTTCTGAGCAGCCACCAATTGCCCCTTACAGGAAACAGTACATGGTGAAATTATAAAGTCTAAACACCCCCCCCCCATTTGAATCTGGCCCTCGATTCAAATCCCGACCATGTTTTCAGTTCTCCCAGGTAGTTCGTTTAATAATTACTGATTCTGATTGGCCAGAGGCTTCACACCTAGCTCACAGGAAGGAAGGCTGGGAGATCAGCAGGGCTCGGACCTTGAGCACTGTGATCTGAACAGCCCTGGTATAAACATAAGTTGTGAATTTGATTTTTTTTGCTGATGCTTATTCTGCAGGATTCGACAACAAATTGTGAGCCGTCTGCAGTATGTGGGCAAAATCAGGGGTCAGCTTCAAAACATTCATATTGGAAGTAGTGAACACTGGCTAACAGCTTCTCAAACAGAAGGGTCTCAATTCAGTGCTCCATCTTGGAGCCAGTCCAGGTTTCTGTGTTAATCCACTACCTGAATGCCTAAATCAGGTAATCAAGGGTTAAGTAAAACATATGAACTACAAAGGGGTGGCATGGTGGTGCAGTAGTTAGCACTGTTGCCTCACACCTCTGAGACCTGGGTTTGAATCTGAGTGTGGAGTTTGCATGTTGTCATCGTGTGGGTTTGTCTGGATACTCCGCCCCTCCCATCTAAAAACAGGGCAAAGTTAACTGGAATTACCAAATGGCCCGTAGGTGTGAATGCTGTGTGTCTTCTGTAGAAAATGGATAGACAGAACTATACAGCTAGAATGTAAAATTAGATGTGTAGGTGGCTAAAAGTGCTGCTAAAGCACTATGTATATCCTTGTTTGTTAAATTTGAGAGTTTTTCAAAAGTAAACAAACAAGTGGACATGACTTTATGCCCCCCCCCCCCCTTCAGATGCGTTCTGCACTTGCTCCATGTTTCTGTGTGTGGCGTACACCTGTCCTCCCCATGATTATTCAGCCTGTGAGTATGTCCCCTGCAGCAAGGTAAGGGTGTCCCCCGCCTGGTGCCCTGTGTTTCTGGGGACAGGGCCCTCACCAGGACCCTCTACTGGATAAGCAGTCATGGTAGACAGGTGGATAAGGTCTACTTCTCCAGTATATCATACATCCCTGATACCACAGGCCCAATGTCAACTGTAATGTAACCGGTAAAATTTAATCCAATCCCCCGTGTTAAGTTAAAAATAATTTTCCTACGCAGCAAGCGAGCATTTCTGACTTTGCACGATCTACCCTGGTTGGCCTGTGAAGGCGACTCACCATTCTCAACATTGAAACAGAGGCTCCCATTACTTAACCATAATGAGGAAGCAGCCATTTTCTTATACTCCTCTTGCTTAAAGTGGAAGCAATTAATTGTCATTGTTGACACACCACAGTCAAATGTGTCCTCTGCATTCAACCCATAAGTGATATAGCAGCGGGTAGCTATTATTTATGAGGGCTTTACCTTGCTGGGTCGGGATTCAAACCGGCAACCTTCTGAGCAAAAAAGCACACTTCCCTAACCAATAAACCACCACTGCAACCACAAGGAAATGTTCACTGTCCTCTGTTAACTTCTGTGTCGACAGATTGTCACACGGAATATAACTTAGAAAATGATTTTATTCACATCATTAGCTGGTTGCCTATTAGCGTTTAATGCAAATTTTAATAAGCCATTTCTTATTTTCCAGGGTTGACGATACGTTTGATCTGTACATAACGCTTTTTTCATCCATTTAATACAGCGTCATTTCATGTGCTCGGTAATTTCGCTAAATCAGCTTTTTATCATGTCTGTGAAACAGACACCGTTAATTCCACTGCCCATGCCGTGTTTTAATTGGGGTGAGCACGAAAGACTTGTTATTATTTTCATGTATTAATTCATTCATTCTTAAATTAATTTATTCTACACGCTGTTTGTAAAAGTTCTGTGAAAATATCTCCTCGGTATAATCAGACTATACGTAATTACATACATTATACGTATTGCAGAGTCCCTTCATCCTACGTCTCTGCCAAAGCAAATGTGGTCAAGAAATGAATGTCACAAAGCGATTGATTTTGCTCATAATCTCCCAGCCTTCATATTTGTTTAAAGAAATCCTGTTCTCATTCAATTCGTAATGGAGATTCATGATGCATGATTTATTGGTCAATATGAAGACAAATTATTCAATGCATTATTCATACAAAATGCAGTATACATGAGCAGTAAATAGTGTACATGATACACCGTGTTACCATATACAATACCACACAACATATATATTCATAATTATCACCACCGTCTCCGGTTGAAGTGTAGTGTCTGTAAATGGACAGAGGAAAATCTTTAAAATAAATAAATAAATAACACGCATGCAAAATGCGCTTGCAGTTTTTTTCATATATATTTTTAAACATATATTTGTGAACATAAGCAACCTGTGTCGGATTGATTGAAAATGACACTGTGTTTGATTCGCTGGACCCTGTGTCACCGTGTACATAATCACGAACAGATTTTTGCCTTTTTAGACTAACATCAGAAGCACAGCTTTTGAGATCTGGGGCACTTTAGGGAAGGACACCGGCGGCCGGACGCTTTACGGGGGCAGACTGCGTGTCATTTACCGTCCAGGCAAATGAAGACCCACTAGTTTGTTTCACCGCTCGTTAAAATATGGGGATCTGCTGTTGCAGGACCGAAATGTAACATTTAATTCAATCGTTAATAGCTATAAATCAAGTTAAATGAAGGGCTCAAAAGATGCAGACTCCATTGTCTGCCAAAAGACTCCCCGTCGTTTCCCTAACATGGAAGGCGCTGCTGGTCTAGTAAATGGTGGCTGTCATAGGAAATAGCTACGCCGAGAACTGCAGACCTTAGAAGAATGGAAGCAAAAATACAAGTTTTTAGCAATAATATTCGAAATATAAAGCCATAAAGCTACGCATAAAATGGCGATTATTGCATAATATCCTCGGGAAATCGTATTTGTCTTGCCAAGGAGTAAACGGAGCAATTAAACACCGAAAGCACCGATTTCCGTAAACAAAGCAGAAATGCCAGACTGCTGATTGCAGGGGTGTATCCGCCTATGGCTCCACATTACATCCTGCATACTTAAAACCCTAACATACAAAACATATAATAACAAATAACAATGCATGTATGCACTTCCTAAAAAAAATAAATGTAAACCCTGAAAATTAAAGCCTAAGATGGTTATTTTCCCTTTTGAAAAATCAATTAAATTAATTCTCTGTCGCAAGTAAAGCAAGTCAAATTAAAAGTACACCTGGTAAACATTTACATTTTAAATAGCGACAGAACCATTTTGGGAAATAATACACTGGAAAGCCCCTTAAAATCTAATATAACGTGTATGACAAATACAAGCGATTCCAGTCTTGGCATGAAATCCAGACTCTACAGATATATTAGTTTTAGTGGGGTTGATAGACATCATAATTTCTACTGCTGCCAGCTATTTAAAAAGTTTATGAGGAATCTTATAAAATTTCTGTCATTTGCGGCCAAACGCGATAAGACGCCCCGTGGACGCTCATACAAACCATGTCAGAAGCACTACATGCTTTATGATGCCTAATCTTCCCTTTGCTCTTCGCTCGGCAATGCACTTCACCGCTAAATAACCTGGAAATTAAAATACAGGAGAACACGTGAGCCATGAGCACGCTCTTCTTCTGGACGTCCTGATCGTTCGCCTCCGGTAAAGAATTCTGCCCATATACTACATTAGATAGACAAGGAGCCATCAATGAGAGAGAATAATGCGAGATTAAACTTAAATGTGGGGCAGGACAGCGCAAAATTTCGGTTTTATAAAGTGGGAGTTCCTATCAAGTCACTTTCACGTTCAAATAAGGCGACACATGGCTCTGAGTATGACTTAGAAGGTCTACAGATTAAACACATATTTACATGTTGGTATTCACTCAGCCCGTATTAGGTTGTTAAGACAGCTTTTAAAAAGTTGGACATCATTTTTATAATATGTTAGGCCTATTTGTTTTTGTTGAAGACATTACCTAAATTTTATTTTATAGGCCTGCTTAGGCCTATATTTGACACTGCAATTCTGTGTTCCAATCTACTATCAAAAGGTTATTAAACAAAAGGCAAACAAAATCTGTTAAATAAACTTTTGTTAGCTGTTAATAAAACAACAATCACATTAACATTATTTTGCATTCTCTTTATTGCTTACTGTTAGAGTAATTTTGTTAGTGTTTAGTAAATGTAATGACAATAAATAGAAGAAAATACTACACCAAAAAAACACGCTTGGAATCAGTCTCCACGTGATGAGGGAGCTACTTAATAAAATAAAGAATATTATTAATTTTAGTACTGAAAAGAACAATATTAATGTGTAAAATATACACAGCAAAGTTATTATTTTGCACTTTGATCAATGTAAGATAATTCCATTTATCTATAGATCAATCTCATTAGATAGAGTCCCGATCTAATGAGAAAAATGTAATCCAGCAGGGGAATGTAATAGCCAAAACCCCCATTCAGCCCAAGCAGTGAGTTTCTTTGCTGCTTGTAAATTGCACTGGATTTGCAGTGTAATAATAATCTGTTCTCAGTGACGACAACTGGAAAGTGAACAAACCAGCTGATCTCAGTGCGTCTTTTTTTTTCCCTCCCCTCATCTCAGTGCATCTTTGTCGTTATACCTGGAATGTGGTAAAGTGTAAGAAATGTATTCATGAAACGTGACACCTGGCCTACAGGTGTTCTACAGATTCAAACAAGATATTTGAGTGTTTCCACTCTCATATTTCTGTTGTGAAATCTGTTCATACCTTTAAAAATGTTTTAAACAGTATGTTAGTTGTAGCCTCCCCCCCACCCCATGAAAACAAGAGAGAAGCCCTAATGTGTTACACGATATTCAACGTGCAAGACTGTTGAAAGTCCATGTAGCAGTAACATCATGTAACGGTAACATCATGTAACGATAACAGTATGTAACGGTAACAGCATGTAACAGTAAAAACAGCAAACAGCACCTACTTTGAAATCTAAAATACTTTGCACACCTTGATTAGATACTACAACAGTAGTTAGAATTATCAGTTCCAAATGTAGTCAAGAGCTCAGAAACACATCAAAAATAAGGTTTCACAATTAAAAAAAAAACTCTTCATAAAGTTGTATTTCTTCGCTGAAAGCATTTCTGATAGTCTTACCTTGAAATTTATGCTTTACAAACACGAAAAACATAATCAAAACTAAAGAGGTTTAGCATATGTTAGCGAGCGTCTTTACAAATCCCAACGCCATTTCTGGCTGCGTTTGACCCCAGGCGTCGAACCCATGTGACTCGGCTGTCCTGCCAGCTATCAACGGGCCTTTGTTCTCTGTCCAAGAGCAGTTCAGAGTTTCAGCCGAGAAACCTCGCGGTGGCTCGACGACAGTTCAACAAAGGGCTTTGCTACGGCTCCTTCTCTGCCAGGCGACAGCATGGGGCACGATTCCCCCAGACCGCGCCACTCAAGGACGACATCGCACACCAAAAGGGTTTGACGAGAAGCGTGGATGCCAGGACCAGCCGGTCCTCACTACTCAAAATCCATAGACCGGGAATAATTCACCAATAGCTAAGGCTCCCAATTATGAGAAAATCCACAGGAAAAGCTCTATGGCACTTGGAAGGAAGTGTCTCGATTTTGCCTGAATGCACCCGATGAGCAAACACTGCTCACTGCAACAAACAGCAATTACGTAAAGGCTAACATGCAGCAGCAGAAGCTAATTGTACAACGTCCATCATTGCTCAGAATTTATTTTGACTGTCATTAAAACCTCAGGTAACAGAAGACTGCCATGGGTGTCGATTACACTCCACGTTCAAAGACGCCGGGAATCGCACTCACTGAAAGCTGTTTACGTTTCCTCCCGGGCCGGCCAACGGTCCTCGCTGGGCCACTGTCGGACGTGCTCTCCTCCCGGGTGACGGTATCATCTGCCTTGTCCCCCTTCTGTGAACATGAAAACAGCCACAGTTATGGCCTGTTCATCCACCCCCTTCACACGGTCGTTGATTTTGTAACTTTAGCTACATAGATTTCCTCTTTTAATATTGGTAGCTATGGCCCGAAGACCTCTAAGAAGTTATTCCTTATTTGGTCTCGTGACTCATGCTGCATTTTGTCCCACGTGTAATGCGTGGGTCATCTTAGGTCATTTTATTTGCACATGTCAATAGCAATTATATTTATGAAAAACATGCAAGAAAATGCCTGGTATCTCTTCCCTACAAAGACAATATGAGAACTACACTGATCTTACTGATATATAAAGCAAATACAGCTTATAATTCAAAGAAGTGCACAATTTTGCTACAATAAACCTGAGTTATTAAGAAAGAACCAGGCAGTAATTATTTCAATTATGTTCCAAGCACAAAAATATGCCACGCCCAATAAGACTTACAAGCCTTAAGGATATGCTTATATTAGGTGAAATTATACAATAAGAAAGATCAAATGAAAATATCACCCTTTGAAGATACAAAAAAAATATATTTTACTGCAGTGGAAATGAATCACACGGTCATGTACTTGGATATGTCTCAATAAAATATAAAATAATTTTTTTCCCATTTAGAACATTTAAGGCGACTGAAATTCTGCACAGGTGGACGATAAGGTGACAGGTGCCAAATCAGCCCCGTGGTCGGGTCTGATTCCTGAGGGATACGATGGAACTCGCAGCTCATATTTCTCTTCTGCCTCATCTGGAGATGACAGCTCTGAGTGCTGACAGTCTAACCTCAGCGAGCCTTCCGCTCTACTCGACACTCGGCAAACGAGAGCGCCACCGATGTGCCGTTTGTTCAGCTGAAGCTGTCCTGTCAACGTGTGTTCATGGGAGTTCAAACTGAGGTGAAAGATACGATGTTTTGGACGTGAGAGAGGAGGCTTTAGGACTGATGGGTTTCAGTCACCATGTAGACCACCTGCATCTGTATTCAAAACACACCTACTTGTATTTGCTTATAGATGTTTAATTAACTATGACTGTTGCTTTTTTTGTCGGTTTTCTTGTTTTGTTTATCTATGGTCTTACAAGTCAGTGTGACACCTTTAATGACTGAAGGTTATATATCTGTAAGGTCACGTAAAAACTAGGTAATAAAGAGTTATGCTTTTTTTCCAGATAAGCCTAAGGAAGCTCATAGAATGTTGTAAACCCCCAAGTGTGGTTAATAGCATTAAATATCACCAGGTTTCAAAAACAATATTCTTTGTGGCAAATTTCAATTTTGAAAAACACCAGAAAATCATTTGGGTTTATGATACTGTTGCACTGGAATGTAAAATACTACCAATAAAACTAAACACAGACGATGATTGGATATATGAAGAATGCGTAGTCCAAAGACATCCAATTCCATCCATCTAAGGGTGTGACCTGAATCTGCTAATCCCTATCGAATTATGCTACTGAATGATAATCACCACCGCCACACCATTGTAAGTTAATGACTGGCAGGTCTGTATCAATTAATTGTTGTGGAGGAAACACATTCAAGAAGGTCCAAATAAGGTATTGTTAATATATAAATAGGGTTACCAGATAATAGATGTCAGGGAGGACATTTAAACACCGAGTTCTTGCTGTGTGCTGATTGGTCAGTCTCCTGTAATCATGCATGTGTCACTAATGTTAATGTGAAACAGCTGGATGAGTCTTTCAATCAAGGAAACGAACCTGTAAAGCACAAGAAAGCATAAGAAAAACTATTTAGCCGAGCACAGGAACATTTCAGTTTCAAAATAGTTCGTAAAACCTGAAGTAGCCAAAGTGTCCCCCCTGACAGGGATTTTCTGGTCATCCTATATATAAACAATATGACAACACCTTGTTAATTTTTCTTATTGATTTTGAAAATGTATTTTCTCTGCTTCGGCCACCAGATCCAGTAGCTGGAGCTGAAGAGTAGCCCCTCTGTCTCACGACGTGACAAAATCTAAGAAATACAAACTCAGAAAAATCTTAACCTTTACCACGCCTGTCAGTACAGGGGAACCCTAAGGACGATGGGATGCTTCAGCATATGACCATTGTCAGTACAGGGGAACCCTAAGGACGATGGGATGCTTCAGCATATGACCATTTTCATTCGCATATTTGGCAGACGTTTTTGTCCAAAGCCACGGACAGCGAGGCAAATAGCACATTGCAAACATTCATTTTCAAGATCATCCACAAAGAACCGATTTCAGATTTCAACAGATCCATAGTTAGTTACACTTGCCATTATCGTCTATGCTGCAAGCAGCCACAATGCTATATAATTACACATAAATGAGGACAAAAGGTGAAAGGACCATGATAAAATGCCTATCACGGCTTTATTTCCATTCACGTCACTCTCGGTGACAGACCTTGAGGCCCCGGTTGCATAGATCAACCTAGATGTCGGTTGATGCCTAGAGAGATCCTTTACACCAGTTACAGACAGGTTGCTAAAGTTAGAGGTTTGTTGCTAGGGCGAAAATCCCACTTAGCAACCGCTGTCATCGGGACTGAGAGGCTGAGCAACGGATTATGGCTCCAACGAGTTCAAGGATGGCCTAGATGAGCAGAAGATAGTTTAGCATATAAAGAATTTTCAGTTTTAGCCAGGAGTTTAGAGGTTCAGATCCCCAGGTTGGGAACTTTTGTTGTACCTTTGAGAAATTCATGGAAGAAGAAAGAAAAAACTGAAATGGTTCATTTTATTATATCCCTTCTCGTCATCTCTGCCAAACCGCTACGTCTGGGCAAACTCAGTCTCCTTATAAACTCATTCATGGCCTTTTGGACGTGCAGTATCTCTTGGGATCCAGTCAGTTTGTTCAACTATGCAGCTAATGATAAACAAGCCATTTATCATTAGTGGCCTAACGATCAGAGGGCTCCCTGATTAAGCTGACAAAGCCAATCATTCAATTAAAGGCGACGGCCCATCTGAGACCCGCAGGTATGTAACCGTACTTCTTCAGAGGGCATAGAGTCTATCCTCAGCTGTCATTACTGTCCTCCTGTCATTCTGACAAATAAACGGCCAGATATTTCACGGAAAAAAATGGGGAAGTCCACACATCTACCTGAATGTGTGAAATTGCATTCAAACATGCTAATAATTATTAATTTAGAAATTGTCATATTTTATTATTCCGCACAATGGCTAAAAGTGACTCATCGCTGAAGGAAATGTATATTAACTGTCTTTCCAAAAACATTTTCCTCATTTTCTGACACATACACCATACTTATATAAACCTGCTATTAATGTTTTATCACTGGGCAGCTCACGTAAATGAGAACAAAAAAGAGTAAAAGGCACAAGATGGTACCCATATCTGAATACACCGCACAAGTCCAGTATATACATGATACAGGTATATGTCATCTTCTGTGCAATTATAATAAAATTTAGGAGTGGTGTGTGGTTTGAAGAAATAATCGCCCACAGGAGAAGCACCTGCCACCCCTTCTCACCTCACGCGAACTCTCACATCGAGTTAATCTCTTTGCTGTATTTCCACCAGCTACAGGTTATTTAAGGCCAACACAGGTTGCCAGGCAACAGGACTGCACGCACCGCGCTACAGTTTTCCCAGCAGAATATCCACAGTTCTGGCACTACTGGGTTTTTTTTATCCTCTAATGGCCACCACCCTGCAATAAACCTTCTGTATAGAGAGTAATACCACTCACACCTCCGAAACAGCTGCGCAGACTCTGCGCTGCTCCTGCGCAGATTAAGAAACTGTTATTTGCCAAAACATGATGCCAGAGCTGCTCCCCGTGGCTATGCCATTACATTGCTGCTAGTGTATTTGAGGTGCAGTTGCCTTTTGGCCTCGTAGCCAGGCGGCGAATGAGCTGGCGTCGTGCTACAGCCCTGAGCTCCAATTGGACGAGCGGGATGACCCTCACTGCCGGCAGCCAATAGCTGGCGGGCAGCCTGGCCCAGCTCTGAAGCAGTGCGACGAACAAGTGGAGCTCAACCACATCAATCACCTGTGCCCCCCCCCCCCCAAAGTGAATTTAGTCTGCTGTTTCACTGACAGGGTTTGCATTTGGCCTGTAGGTATGAGAGGTAAACGGAAAGCACCACAGCTGAACGAGACATCCAGAAGACGACCAGCCAAAGGCGAAAGTAACTGTTCAGTTAGAAATGTAATACAGCAATTTAGGATAGAAGGTTAAGTACTCAAAGGTATTACATAAGTGCCCATCCTGTGATATCATCCAGCCCACTACATTAACTATTAAGATCAAGCCTAGGGCGACGACCTTTGTATAGTCTTACTCTGAAGAAGAATAATAGGCCTAACATACCAAAGAGAGCAATATAGCTGTTTGGGAAGTCTGGAGAGGTAACTATGTTTATTTAAATAACATTTTTAAAACATAGTAGCTCCCACACATAAAAACCAGAAACATGATAATTTACCAAAAACCCCCTAGCATCCAGAATACTTATATTAACATATGAACTAAAAACATGGCTATGAATAGGTTGATCAAGTTGCATTTTTTCAAGGTTTTTTTTTTTTTGACAGACGGTCACATTTTCATTAAGAAGTAATTCCTGAATAGATTTTTAAAAAGCAAGCAATAGGGTGGCAGGACTAACACTGCTGTTGTACACTTGGTGTAGTTGGTGTACAAAGAGACAAGTTTCTTCACAAGATATCCATCTACAAAAAAACAAAACAAAAAAAAACGTAAATCCATAATAATCTACCGATTTCTAGCGGAATGAATCCTTCTCAATCAGGAATTCTCTCTATATAGATTAAGTTCTAACAACTGATTTGAATTGCATGACCACATTTTATGCTTTCTGCTCCACATCAAGGCCTTCCTTACCATCCTTTTTCCGGAAGCATCACAGTTCGCCTCTGAACTCTTTAAAGATGTGGTGGTTACAGGAGCGGTGACGTTGGATGGCATCACCAAAACAGTGTGGCCTACTGTGTGTCTTACAAATAAGAGTAAAATAAAAGAAAAATGGTTCCTCTATCACTTCTTTCTTTTCCCTGTAAACGAGAACAAAAAAATCATTGCTTAAATGATACGATGCAGGGCATGCAAACCCCTAATCTGGAATATGATCGGTTTTGAATGATTTCTAAGTTTAAAGCTATAAAATGTAATAGTAAAAAAAACTTCACAGTGTGTTATGCGATGGTTTGAGTAGTGTATACAGAACATATCTTTTTAAATAAATAAATTGATAAACATGCATGCTGAATTATTATTTCAGGGTGTATTTCAGGGGAACTTACCTAGGTACGTTTAGTATGAGATACTAAATATTAATTGATTTAGAAGAAAATGACTTCTCCTTCCCAAGCATTATATATAGAAAGAATGAGACAACTGCAAATCCTAAAGCTGACAGGAGATTCAGACCCCTACCCCCCCCAACCCCCACTCCGCACCTCCCACCTGCCAGCCTAACCACCCAACTTTCAAAAACGAGCTCTGTGGTACAATTTAGCTACAACTTCTGACTGGAACACCTCGGGTCACCAATTAACTGAAGTCCATACAGCAAACACTATTGCAATAGTAATATTTTAAGTGACAACTCATTCTACCGTAACTGTTTTTCTTTGTAACAAAACATGTTTATTAAAAACCCTTAAATGTAGCTAATACATTCATATGCTCATGTGTTAATGTCAGCAATAGAAGAGGAGAAAAAGATAACAGGTGAATCATATTACATCCACAATCAGCTGTGGTCATAATTCGTGTATTATGGGTGCAATGAAATTCTAATTTTATTTGTGCTACATGCAAATTGGGGGTTAACACACGACATTTTTAAAAGATATTATGTATGTGGCCTACAAGAATACTGTAAACATTAACTACAAAGTAATTCATTTAACGCACATTCATTTTCAATTCCTCGCTTCAGTGGGATGAGTATGTGCTCATTCTAGATGTATTACACGTATAGATAAATACTGAAAAGTTTAACATCTAGCCAAATAGGTAATACATATGTGATGTAAAACATAATGAATATTACAAAAAAATGGGTGGTGTATTTCTGTGTGTGTGTAGATATATAAAACGATCTCTAAACAAAGGATACATTATTGTTGCTGACTTTTGTTTGCAAAGTGCATTCATTCTCAATTACTGATTTCATTCAGACTATGGGCTGCAGTATATATGCTGATATACCTGATATTACCAAAAATGGGTGGCTTATTTGTGTTTATTATATACTGTATGTATGAAGCGTCTACATCAAGCACGCAAACAAAAGTCAGTAACAATTAACAATTAGTGTGCGTGCATTAATTATGATATATAACGTGCATTAATTTTCAATTCATCACGTCGCTCAAAATAAGGGCTGTAATACATTTATAAGCCTATACTAAATTATATTACAAGAAATGGGTAGTGTATTTATGTGATGAGTACAAGTGGTATATACTCTTCTACTTATATATTTTATATGCCTATGTATTATATATAATGCAAATACAAATATATATCTTTGCGTGTCAAATATTCATAATTTTTGGTAAAGCGTTTAAATATTCTATATATACAATCGACGATCGATTATTTACTGTGGGCAAGTAATACAGTGAAGATCTATCCGGCCTTATATTGGTGTGAAATGTATTATGAGTTTATATACCAAAAGGTATAAACTATCTTTAATATCACCCGGCATAAAATCCCAATTCTGACACATGATTCATTAATCTTTGTTATACTGCTAAGTACCAAGGTCAGGTTAATCGATTGCAAATTCACCGAAATATAGTTACATTTTGGTTACATTAGGCTCCTGAAGGCAAGGCTTATAAGGTCACATCTGCAGGATTAACAATCTAAATCGTTACAATGTCTTTGGCTACATATAAGCGCTCGGTTTCAGATTCAATGTGGCAGACGGCTCAATAATTAAATAGTTCTCCTCGCAGCGATGTTGACCGCGACATGTACTCAGTACAAACCTGGTCGCTACAAAACGGTCATCAAGTTCAAGTGCAGATCGCAATGCCTGAACCACACATCTGCAAAAGAAAAAAAAAAAAGAAAAAAAAAAAAGGCTGCTGCTTTCTCGACTAGTAAATACCTTCCGGTTTTGGGGGGGGGAGTTAAATTTCAGAAGGATATCATAGCCGAGTGATTTTTTTTATAACAGGTCAATATTTGTAATTAGTTGATCACATTGGTAATTACCCGTTTTGCCAGTTCCAGGCCTAACCCTTTTTCGCTTGCTCAAGCTCCCGGATCGTCCCTCTGTTTCTTTCCCTGATCTCCTCCCTAGCCGGCGAGAACTCCAGCTGCTCCGATCACACTGCAGAGGCCGGTCTACAACGATGGTTTCCACCAGGTCCTAAATGTAGTAAGATTTTTGGACTGTCGTGCCCCCCCCCCCCCCAAAACCAAATGAGCTTCGTTTGCCTTCACTCGCAAACTTATCGCAAGTCACAATCGCCAGTGGATGATGTGAAAGAGGAAGTGAAAAAACAATTCTTATTTGACAGCGCTGCAACTTCCTATATACCACCGATTCATCCATGCGGCAAACACACCCTGTCACGAAAATTTGTGTGCCGTGGGTGTCTCCCTTGGAGAGTAACTATAGTTTTACGTGTTAAACGTAATTTAGCATTAATTGTATTTGCATTAAGTCCACCTATGATATTGTGTATACTTCTAAGCTACCCAGAATAATTTTATTTTTATTATGCAAAATAAAAGCCTTTAATGATATCCATTATTAAGTGTGTAATTATAAAAACATATATATAATACACACACACACACACACAGATATTTAAGATTCCAATACACAGACAAACTGAATACAAAACATAATCCAATTCCAAAATATTAGGATCTTATACACAAGAAAATTACCTATACGAAAAGTAATATGTTTTTCTTCTTCAGTGTAATGATTGCATTACATATAATTTTGCATTCAACACATATTTTTTCAAACAGCAGTAATAACAACAAAACCGTAAAAATATTTTAATTTCAATTTATTCAATAAAAAAAAGCTATCCAATGAAAACAATACCGAATATCAAAGAGATATCAAAATGGAGTCAATGTGAAACTCATCAGCTTACACATGAGGTACGTAACACCAATACCTGCTCAAGTTAAAGTCAGAATGCACTCACATCTGCTGCCAATAGCAGTAATCAGTTATTAAAGTGCAGTAATAACGTTCTAGTACTAAAGCCTTATAATACAGTTAGAGTATACTTTGTAATACTCTATTAACTGTCATTCGATCCAATAGCATGAAATATGTCATGGCCTAAGAAAATGTGGTAACAATACTCACTGCTTAATACCATATGATTATAGTATTCTATATAGTTCTTAAAAACAAATGTATTTTGAGAAATTATTCCAGAAAATAATCCAGACTTCTCACATTAAGAGAAATACTGTACACATAAACAACTGACTGCATTGCATAAGCTGGCCTCCAAGTACTGCTCCTCCACAAGTATTTACTCTACTGTATAATGTAAAAAAAAAACTATAATATATATATATATATATATAGTACTTTGGCTGTTTAATGATAAAATGTTCAATAATTTTTCATAGCACAATTTATTTATTAATTGACTAATCAATGAATTGATTGAATTTGAGGAGTAGCTGTAAGGTACATTCTACACTGTTATTATTATTATTTATTTATTATTATTGCTGTAATGTAGCTTAAGAGTAATTTCCAATTACTCTTCATAGCCAATCATAATGCACAATTGCTTTGTTAATTAAGCGACTAATTGGCTAATTCATTGCATTTATGGAGTCGCTGTGAGGTATGTCCCTTCCTGTTTTATCTAGAGGTCTATCTTATGTGAGGGTGTACCCTGTCACTCATGTGAGTGTGTCCCCTGTCACTCGTGTGAAGGTGTCCCCTGTCACTCGTGTGAAGGTGTACCCTGTCACTCGTGTGAAGGTGTCCCCTGTCACTCATGTGAGGGTGTACCCTGTCACTCATGTGAAGGTGTCCCCTGTCACTCATGTGAAGGTGTCCCCTGTCACTCATGTGAGGGTGTCCCCTGTGCTTTTGGGGCTCCTCATGTCCCAGTATTTCATAAAATAGGGATCTTATGCAAGAGGCATCTACAGCCTCTACATCATCTCTACATCATCAGCGCTACAGGCTCTACATCATCTCTACATCATCAGCCCTACAGCCTCTACATCATCAGCTCTACAGCCTCTACATCATCAGCTCTACATCATCAGCTCTACAGCCTCTACATCATCAGCTCTACATCATCTTTAACGTGTCACACTTTTGATCTCCTCCAAACAATTCACAGATGAAAATGTCCATCCAATTAAATTCCCCCTGAATCATTCACAATTATTCTTAATATTTCAAAATCAAATTTACTCTAATGATGTACTTACAATACAAGACTTCCATCCCAAATTCTCCAAAAGCCATTTGAACGCAATGTTCATTTACCAGGTAGATAAATCACTTTTACAACAAAGAGCACATTCTCATTACAATCCAATTTAGGTAAACAGTAAATGAGAATTAATATGGGATCAAATTTTAATTAGAATCAGTTGTATTAATACACTAAAATATAAGGAATCTTGCAGGTGGATTATTTAAAGCATCGATGTGTATTCATGTATGTGGGTACATCAGTCAGGGTAGATGAAGAAGCATGAGCAGAGAGTGGCAATGTAGCCACTGGCTAATGGAATGTATCACTGACATCATGTTCACAGAAAACTACTAAACAGGATAAAGACAGATTGGGTGAGCGCTACTGCCTGGAATAGAGAGTCATACAACCAAGGGCCCGTGCTATTAAACCAGGTTGGTTCCCTGAAAATAAAAATGTCTGGAAAACTTCAAATTATTATGACAACTATATCAATGTCAACTAACTACAGTATTGTGCAAAACTCTTAGGCAGTCATAAGAAATGATGTTTGAATGATGTCGGTGTAAGATTACGATATTCTCTCAGCCATTTCATAACCTCTCCTAAAATTACCAGAGTATTTGCAGCAAGCGTGCAATACACCCATGTATTTTCTGAGTCCACCACTACCCCATCTTGTTTGGCTAATCAATACCGCATTGAGTTATTTAACAAATCAAGTTAATTAATTATTTGAGCTGGTGGAGAAATTGAACAAATATACAGTATGGCTGAGGTGCCCCTAAGGAGAGGTTTAGGAACCAAAGTCCAGTTTATCCAGACATTTTTTTCTGAGCAAACATACAATTACTACCAAGATATACGACCATAGACATTTTTTTGACTGCCTAAGACTTTTGCACAGGACTGTTTGTAACTACATACAGAGATTGTACATAACAACTGGCACATAGATTTGTTTCATTTTAAATTCACCATTTCCACATTCAGTCCTTTTCTTTTTACGATCATCAGCAGCTTTCTGCAGCATTTTGTAAAAACAGCGCCATTTTCGCCTACGACGGTGATGCTCCATCCGGCTAGTAATGGCCGACGTTGTTGATGCGGCCTACAGCCCGGCCCGTCACCATATCTGGGCACTGCAGGGGTGATACAGGGCTGGGCGGAGGGTGTGCTAAAAGAATCAGGACAAAGATTTTATAGGTTACTGGTCTAGTGGTGCATTTGGTGGGTTTGCCGCTCGCAACGTGAAAGCAGCAAAATGTTTTCAAAATAAAAGTCTTCACTCTATCACTCTCTATATATACATAAATGAGTGAGACAGTCCACAGTTTTGCCTTCAGATATTTATATTTGGGAGGGGGTCATGTCATCCCATGTCCTTGTCTCCAATGAAAATTACATACAGGAAGTGCAATTGTTATAGTGTACAGGAGCAAGGCTGACGGATCTAGGGCCCGAATGAAACGACTCTTGCTTAAGCTCAAAGCTGCAGGGATTTTAGGATCTGTAGCAGCTTGGATCGAAAACTGGTTAACTGAT
>JAODLD010000030.1:17546061-17562667 GCA_026781065.1 Mormyrops boulengeri | reverse complement strand
GTTGTTCTGGTGGAAATCCAACAGTTCTCCTGAGGTACGTAAAACCATTTGACCAAAAGCGTAGGTAAAACACAAATGCACACACATACATGCAGACGTGCTCATGCGTTCACAGCATCTGGGACCTACTTTCGCCATAAAATCCATTTTCAAAATACCATCATGCCTTGGCAGAAGGGCCGATTTCACGGTATATCCCAAAGTAAGTCTGTGGGCTGTTATTCCTGTTTCTCCCGCAGTCCCGTGGTCTCATGTGACTGAGCTGAACATTTTCTCCCTCTGGTCTTCATGATATCCATGTGCCTGGAACCAAATTTAGAGTTAGCACGTATGTGTTCAGATTCCTCAACACGGACAAAGCCCACATCGTGTTCAGGACTCTATACCGATCTCTTCTGGCATCCACATTCTTTTTACGATAATGGAAAAACACAAAAAGGGGGCCGACCTACTTCTTTTGAGCAAATGTGATTGCCTGTGGAGACTGCTGTGAGACTTTGTTGCCATTTCAGAGGTGGTGTTAAAGACTGAATGTATACTGAACTGAATGACTGAATGCATTATTATATGACAATACAAAGAGCAGATCTGGGTTACCCATTCCCTTTATTAATTACTTAAGTCAGCTTTGTTGCTCTTTCCGCAACAACTGAAGAGGCCACTGTGGGTACTGCGCTTTTGGGACGGGTCGCATTAAACATAATCCCCAATGTCATCGAATACATTGTCAGGGTTTTAGCTACTGAAAGTCTTTCACATGCAGCGAGCCGCAACCAAAACCGGCAGAGGTCCAGAATGTGAATTTCAACATCTGGGCACTCCTTGGCAAAAAAAGGAGAAAATATCCAGAAGCTTTGCCAATACAATGAAAAGATACAATGTAATGTCCTGCTTTGGGCTCCATAAAAAAGCGACCGTCTCTATCACACCATGGGCACTGTCCTTAATTAAGAGCAGAAGACCGTCACTGGAGCAGGATACTGTAGCATCGAGGTTCAAAGTCCAGTGGCGTCTCAAGACCATCCCCTTTCTCAGAAATTTAAGAAAAAACGAGGCTCTGTTACACTGGTTTATAGAACAGGCAAAATTGTTAGATAATCTATTAATAAAGGATAACTGACTGGGCCTCCTTTTTCCGCTAAAACCATTATTAACAAGTTATGTGGTGTCTTACCTGTAAAAGGTGAAACATACAGAGTTAACTGATCTCAATCATTATTCCATCTGTTACTCTAAATGAACAAGCAAGCTGGAAAACAGCAATTTATATGACATTTTTAATGACTGTTATTAGCATTGTTGCAACTTAACTATCTTGCCCAAACTCACCTGTCCTCACAGCGAGTCTTTCTCCTCACAGCCATCTTCTGTATAAGAGACATGTGAAGCGTTTCAGCGAGCTTCAGTGTGGGCAATGACAGAAAATAGAAAGCTAATACTCAATCTAGTACAGTCCAGGGATGACCCTTGACCCTTAGGGTCTAGAATCAACTACGGTAAAGACTACAAAAAAAACACCTGCTTTAAACCCGCTCAACACCTGCTTAATCCTTGTTTAATGTCTGTAATGATGAAGCCTCCACTATAGTCACCCACCTGCTGGAATTGTGAGAATAATTTGATGCATCTGTCAGTGTCTATTTTAAGTTATGCAACGTTTAATGTGTTAAAATATTATACCTAATTGTTGAATTACAAGAAATTCAATTCAATTCTACAATTCTACTCGATTCTATTTGCATAGCGCATTTTCATAACATTACTCTGTATCAAAGTGTTTTACATCAGCCCACAGCGACAGCCACAGGCGACAGGTCAAAGAAGGAAACTACAAACGTTTTCAGGATGACTTCATTAAAGAATGAAAGACGTTTCGGGAACTTTCAGCTGCATGGGTTTGTAGTGATGCTCAGGTGTGCAACACATGCATAAAATTTTACCCGAGATGATGTAGGATCTGTAATTGAACCAGGTACAACTGAAATACTATCACCAAGCTTCACTCTCACACCTGTATAATGGCCATGAGAGCATCTCTGAGGCTGTGAAATCTCTTTTTAAAAACAGGTGATTTCAGCCATCATATTTTCCAGCGTGATAATCACCTGAGAAGGAACCACTAGGCAAATATCACAAGCTAACATTTCTCGTTTACATACATCTCATTTTCCCTCATATTAGGAAATGTGTTGCACATTTCAGCGTGTATCATCTACTTCTCACAGTAGTTCTGGCTCACATGGGCTCCTGACCTTCTAACTCCATACTAGATGAGCTCCTGGAAGGTCAGCAGATGGGCAGTCGTCTCTGAATAACCATGAATCACTATGGACACCAGAGGTGTAGCACTGGGTATATGTAGGTATAATGTATAGTCCCACCTCTACAAAAATGAATTTGCCGTATACACCTAAAAATAGTCAGAAATGCGTATTAATCAAAGGAGGAGAGTGTATACGCAATTATACGGTATAACAGTATACCCACCTACCAAGACACCACTACAGCCCCATCTCACGGCCAAAATGGCTGCGGGGGCGGATGCGAGTACTGACATCAATGAGAATGAAGGTGAAAGGCGGATGGACACATACCCGAAGTGGAACCTTCGTGTGAACCAGCCCTCGTGCGAGATAACGTCTCCTACGGTGTCATTCTCAGGGTGGACAGCGATTGGACGAACATGTGAGGGGTGTGGCTGGCACCAAAGCTGGGATTGGAGCGCAGAGGGGTTGCAGCCTGAGACAGAAGGGAAGTCTGCATTGTACACCCCTGCTCTTAATTCAAAACAGAAATGGTAATATCATAGCGACATAGTGACACGATCTTACAGTAAAATACAAATACTATTTATACATTTGTTTAGCATTTTATGCAAAGCAAGAAAAGTAGGCCCATCCAGTCCCAGGAGACACTTGGGGTAAGGGCCTTGTTCGAGGGCCCAATACTAAAATCACTCTGCTGATCGTGGGACTTGAACCAACAACCTTCTAACTACAGACTCTTAAGCAAATTATGTCCAGCAGTGATGACATGTATGTTTCCGATTATAAAAGGACAAGAAACCTTGAAACTCATATCTAATTGGTGTTTAAAGCATTCATATTAATTTACTATAGTAATTATAACAGGATCTGACAAAGTAAAATACTGTAAAATCACGTTGGTTATGTGGCAGGGTTTGTTTAAAGAATAATGTACGGTGAAGCGAGGACTAAGAGATTCATGTTAGAAACTGTAACCTCAGTAGGGAGCTGACAGTACAAGCAGTGACCCCCCCCGAGTGGGCGGCGGGTGGGTGCCGTGGTAACGAGACAGCGTGCTCACATTAAGCTAACCCCCCCCCCATGTTTGCCAGTCATCCTGCTAGTCACCAGATGAAGAGGGCGAAAGAAAGATCCAGAACCCTGTCGGAGGCGAGGGGGTGAGCAGGCAGGTGAGAAGAAAAGATGGCGAGAGAGGATAAAGACTGTCTCGGCATCTTCTGCAGCAAGAAAGACACTGGATGTAGGCAGCAACTAAGTCAAATAAATCCATAAAAATACTTATATAGCTTATATGACTCAATGTGTCTTGAAAATTATACAATTAATCATATGACCCAAAGCTTCTTTGCCCATGTTTAATAAAGATTAATCATCCATCCATCCATTCAAACATCCATCCATCCATTTTCTGTACCCACCTGCCCTATGCAGGGTCACGGGGGTCTAGATCTGCCTGCGGTTTATTACTATTAATTATTATTAATTAATAAAACCAAATAAACAAAACAAAATATATTGGTTTACATGCCAGAAAACTGGACAAAGACAATCAGTAAAATGTGTCTCCAGTTAAGCCATCCTCTGTGTGCCATCTGTATGAGTCCGGAGCTCATGATGATATTGATGTGCATCGATTATAACATGGTTACGGAGATCTGTCTGCTGCCCCCTAGTGCCACCCACCTACACTGAGCTCCCAGAAAGAGAACACTGCACACAGCGGGGATGTGGGAGGGACCAGTGGTCTAAATGAATTAAAATTAAAATTCCCAAAATTACAGTTGCAGTCGTACTCAATAGCAACATTTATTTATTATCGTCTGCTAAATAAATAAACGTGAATGTAAATAGTGTCTTTTGAGGACTTATGGGGGTATAAAAGCGTAATGTGTTGTGTCGGTGTCAGGCCATGTGACTGAGGTGTCCTTCTGCCCTCCATCCAGCTGCTGTTCCTCAGGGCCACCAGGAGGGGGGGGGGTTCTGCAGCATCTTCTCCTGGGCAGGCTGGGAATCTCCTGTGGGATCTCGCTGGTATGACGCGCGCACACGAGGACACGCGAAGTCATGTCGCGTCCCCGATGCCGCGCGGTGCAATCCCTGACATGTGCACTGCAACATATTTACCTGTCATGTCACTGCAACAGGACGATCGTCCAAAAAGTACCTGCATTCAAGCAAGTTATTCTTAGGCAGCGTACGACGTCATACAATAAAAAAAAAATGTTTTTAGGCATAAGTAGGCAAAACTGATTCCTTTGGGAATTTACTCAATTGTTGTAACCCAAACTGCTTGTAATACCTTATTAATATACATGGATATTAAGAATTGCTATTAATATACAAGGTCACCTTCAACTATTTTTATTCTCCAGTTCTGCAATAAGATGCCTCTGCTGTTTAGCGGTGTCAAAACTGCAGATCGAATCAACAGGAGGACACTGCTGGGAGACAAATGGTGGTGACGGTCTAGTAATAACTGCCAAGAGGGCTTTTTTTTTTAATGTACAATGATCACAGATACATTCTACAAAACAATTTGACCACATGACACATGGTTCAGCTATTTCTATGTTGTCATGGTCACAGTAAGGGTTTTAAACAGACTTGATTTTGTTTCAACGTTGACAAAAACTGGAATATGGTCAGTAAAAATGGCGACGATGTATTGCATGCGAGGTCAGTGTCAGTACCCACACCGACTGCAGTACCAGTGAAGGTATGTTCAGCGTGTGCAGTGTTATTGTTGGTGTCCATATGGCTCCACTCAATGCGGCAGCACCGCTCTCACTGTGCCCAACACGCACCACTTACTGCAGTGCTGCTGGCTCACTGGGTGATCAGCTGATGCTCCTCGTCCAATCAGCTCAGGCTGTCTGAGATGCGTGAAAACACAGGAAGTGACATGTGGTCAGCCAATAGATCACACATGCTACATGAGCTCTAATAAGGAAAACAAGTACAACCACCTTCACTACGTAGGTGGCACATAATAACAAATAATAATTATTATTATTCTAAGGTGCCATCTGGTCAAACGTTCGTCCAGGAAGTCCTGTCTTCTCCTTGGCTCTTCATGCCTCCAAATGGCATGTCAATCATCGCAATGATTGAATAGAATTAAGTGATCATTGTTGACACACCACAGCACACAGTGCACAACAACAGAATGTGTCCTCTGCATTTAACCCATATGTGATGTGACATAACAGGGGGCAGCTAATTCAGCGACCAGGGAGCAGTGCTTGGGGGCAGTACCTTGCTCAGCGTATCTCAGTGGTGCCTTGCTAGTCAGGGATTTGATCCTGCAATCTTTCAATTACAAGTGCGTTTCCCTAACCATTAAGCCACCACTGCCCTCAAGCAGAGCAATCTATCCATGAAGGGCAGCCACCTGTTGGGGCGCCCAGGGAGCTGGGGGTTAAGGGCCTTGCTCAAGGACCCGCAGACGTGCTGAAGCTGGGTTTGAACTGGTTACAGGCACACAGGCTTAGCTCACTGAGCCACACAGCAAATCATCCAGCATACACATTACTTTGCAACATCCATGGGACCGAACCCAAGCAATTCTGTGTTTCACAAGATGTTTTTCGTTCATTATTATGTACCGTCTTTGCAAGGACTGGCAACTGCAAAATGGAATGTATCGGAGAATAAAAATTTGAGGAGGAAACCGAACAGAAAATGGGAAAATGAAATGTAACAATGCAAAATGATATGCTGGGAAGATTTTCGTTAATTTGCCCACTTTAAAATACACGTAATACATGTAAACATTGCATACATAAAAATATAATGCATTAAAATATATACTCAAGGCAAAAAAAGTCTACAACAACATCATTTGATGCCTTGCTGGAAGAAAAGCATGACAGAAAGTACAACGCTAATCGTTTTTGTCCAGATGTTAGAAAGCAAGAGGTTCTTATTGCCTCTCCACCGTCAAATTTCCGTAGCCCCCAGGCAGAGGTGAAGTGCCATCATTTATACAGATAAGGGAAATGAAAGATTGCTTATCAGTAACATAAGTCTGCTTGTATGAACACATCCAAAGCACTGTATAGTTACTGAAAAAACACAGGACATAGAGACGTGTTTCACTGTCTGGTCCTCGGGGATCCGCAGACAGTCCATTTTTTTGCTCCCTCCAGGGAGCAAAAATGTGGACTGTCTGACAGGGAACTGGGAGGGAGCAAAACTGCAGACTGTCTGTTGGTCCCTGATGATCTGGTTGAGAAACACTGATTTAGAGTATACAAGGGGACCTGCATGAAGGATGGCACGGTGACACCGGAGCTAACTGCTGTTGTTTTATAGTTCCAAAGTTGTGGGTTCAAATTGCCCACCCAGTGTCTTTACAGTTTCATGCCTTCCCTGTGCTTCGATGGCCTCTCCTACAATCATAAAAAAATCACTGATATAGATTGTGTGTTCTTGTGTGTTCTAGAATTCTCCACTCAGATTCATGTATGCGACAAGCAATATCTCCGGGGAGCAATTACTTACGCTTACATTTGCATGCATCCAATCGATAAAAAAGACAAGGCTTGTTCCCCGACAAGTGTATTGATTATTTACACACATTAGTGACAAGTTATCATGGGGTATCTTGGATACACAGCTTGGTCACATTACTTTCAGAAGCCCACCAGGCATAAGAGGATGTGCAGAAATACAATCCAGTCTTTTGAAGCTGAATCTTTCTGCTGTCTGCTACCTGTCTGAATCAGCATGTTTTGTGGGAATTTGTTAAAAACTCCTGAAAAGGTTGTCAAGGTTGTCAAAAGTTTAAGCGTCGCAGAAAAAAAAAATCATTGAAACTATGTAGGAAACAGGATATGGACGTTTATGAAACTAGGATGTAGAAGACAACAAAACCAGACAAAGTGGACCATAATCATTCTGGGGCTTTCAGTACGTCTCGTCTGAAGGGCTGCTTTAACCTCACAGGGTATGAATTGCTCTCTATCTTATAACATTTTACACTGTTTAGTCGCCAGTTTTATGATAAACTATATTTTCTGTCCATCAGATCAGCTTATTTTCCAGTACTGACGTTTTCTGATTTGGCGTCTACCGTTATGGCCAATAATATGATTCAGTTTGAGACCCTCCTTCGCCCCCTGCTGGACATTATGGCAACTATCGTCAATTTTGCACTGGAGTAGCTGATGTGTCTCTTTCAGGAGAGCAATCAGGATTAATTCTTCAGCTAAAGGGAGCATCTGTGTCAGCGGGGAATTTGGAAGCGAGCTTTCTGAAGCATTGGCAGTTCACTATGGACCCCATAATGCACAGAAAAAGAAACGTTCCAGCCCTGAACATGATGTGTGCAAGTTGGTGCAGAAAGCAGACATCACTCATGTCTGTTTGAGACTCTTTTGAAGTAAGTCAGTTTCATTTGAAAAATCTCAGAGGCTCTGGGCCATAACTAAGCCTTTTTGTGATTGTATTTCTGTGGAAAACACCCTGTATGATCTGAAAGGCACATATGAAATAGAAGCTTTTTTTATATTATGCAATTTACTTTTCTTATAAGCTATAGAATAGTTGCTCCCACTGCTTCTTGATATTAATGACACCTTAATTACTTACATTCCCCTACAATATAAACCAGATTGAATATAACTTTCTAATCACTGGCATTAATTGAAATTATTATAAACATAAAAGGTGGTAAATAAAAATTAATTTGATTTTCTAATTTTCTCAATTTCAGTATATTAAACTGTAATATTGTACAGAATATTTCAATTCATCTATCCGTCCATCCATCCTTCCATCCATCCATCCAGTGTTGGGCATTTCAGGTCCAGAAGCTACAAATCCAGACCAAGATTTTGTTTCTACTAACCAGCTGACTGTGACTCTTTATGCTCAGCTGGTTGGTACAAACAAAATCTTGGTCTGGATTTGTAGTTTCTGGACCCGAAAAGCCAAACACTCCATCCATCCATCCATCCATCCAACCACTGGTCCAGTACTGGTCCCTCTAAGCAGCTTGGAGCCCATCAAAGGAAACACAGCGCCCTAGGCAGATAACAGTCTAGAATATTCGGCAATATTTGACATTGCATGCACTGATTTAATGTTGCATTTCATGATGTGAGGCAGCTCCCCTGAAAACACTAAACACATAATCTAATTGCTGTCATTCTGAAGACAGCACTGGTAGGGGCCCTGTTCCTGACGCAGATATATGAGGTACAGTTCAAGTACCAAAGCAGTGATGCGTTCAGAAGGAAAAATGTCACTTAGTACTAAGAAGACATGCTGTGGCAACAACATCCACGGGCTACAGCACCCACAGAGATGTCAGCACTGCTGAAGACAAGCTCACATCAAGCTTACCTTTTTAAACGAATGGCCGTCCCAGAAGACATCACCGGGGCATCCCTCATGTCAGTGTACAAGGACCACATCTGACAGAACAAAAATAAAAAATGTATTTCAAGGGAAACTTCATATCCCAAAGCAGAATAAAACCCATAAAATTTCATTTGAAATATAAAAAATAATTACAATGGAGAGACCGAGAGGGAGAGAGAGAAAGAGAGAGAGACAGAGACAGAGGAAGAGAGAGAGACACTGAGAGAGAGAAAGACTTTTGACTTTTCACCAGCCTTTATTGTCGAGAGACAGAGAGCGGGCGAGAGAGAGAGAGAGAGAGAGAGACAGAGAGACAGAGAGAGAGGCAGAGACAGAGAGAGCAGGCGAGAGCCAGAGTCAGAGAGAGTGGGCGAGAGACAGAGAGAGACAGAGAGAGAGACAGAGACAGAGTGAGGGGGCGAGAGACAGAGATAGAGACAGAGAGAGAGACAGAGACAGAGAGAGTGGGCGAGAGAGACAGAGACAGAGGCAGAGAGAGACAGAGATGGAGAGAGCGGGTGAGAGAGACAGAGACAGAGAGAGACAGAAAGAGCGGGCGAGAGACAGAGAGAGACAGAGACTGAGAAAGAGACAGAGAGAGAGGCAGAGACAGAGAGAGCGGGCGAGAGAGACAGAGACAGAGAGAGACAGACAGAGAGAGCGGGTGAGAGAGACAGAGACAGAGAGAGAGACAAAGAGAGCGGGCAAGAGACAGAGAGAGACAGAGACTGAGAAAGAGACAGAGAGAGCGGGCGAGAGAGACAAAGACAGAGACAGAGAGAGCGGGCGAGAGACAGAGAGAGACAGAGACTGAGAAAGAGACAGAGAGAGCGGGTGAGAGAGACAAAGACAGAGACAGAGACAGAGAGAGCTTGCACGCATGAGAGAGAGACATGTGCTCCACTGCACTGTCAGGGTACCACAGCTCGCATGTGCGGCATCCTTAAGCCCATCCCCTTGAGCCTGACAGTGTCCTCTCCCCCCACCTTGAGCCCCCTCATGAGAAGCTGCAGCTTTCGATCTCTCTGAGACCCAGATCCAAACTGCTGCCCAAGCAACACAACGATCAATATCCACGAAAGCATTAATAATTCAACTTTTTTCTTTCGAGAAAAGTGTCTGCATTCCGGTGCATCCCTACACGGTCTTCACTCATGGCTGATCCATTTTTCGAGACGGGGAGGTTGGCCAGGCTGCCCGTCGGCCCCAGTAAAGCCACTAATCACATCTGTTATCTGTATTCCGTCCATGCAGTGCTTATTACTCTCAGCAGGAACCTTCATATCTGATCCCATTATAAACCACCATCTGGCCCAGAGAACAGACCTGCATCAGACCCGGTACCATGTAGAGGAAATAAGAGAAGTAAACATGTAATTATATCCTCATTATGAAAAGGTCACACAATATTTCATGTAAAGAAATTCTGAAGATTCCCAGACCTGAAAAAACACTCATATGTATATTAATATCTTATAGGATGCATAAAATTTTTAATATAGATTTTTTTAGGTGCAGTGGTACTTCAACTGCCACCCCATCCTCTGATATCTATAAAAAACTACAAGAATTCCCACTGCGATGGTCGAAACGTCAACACACAAAGGGAGTTGAGAGACATCCGACCTAAGTGTATCAAATAAGCGCGTATCTCTCTCTCTAACATGCGGGTAAGGGCAATATAAGTTATAATTTATACACTGACTCGGGGACCCGATGCATTAATATTATTTATACATGCGATTTTAACAATGTCCACAAGCTTTAATACACATCTTCCTTGCCTAGTCAACTTCAGCGCCTGACGACATACAAATGCGTTCGCACCAGCGCCAAGTTTTCAGCATAGGTGTGTAAAGGTGTTTATTTTGCCACTAAAAAAAATAATGCTTAATTTGCCTGTGAGAAAGTCGCGCACATTTCCAGTTCACTCAAAAAGTGATAGAGACACAAGCATTAGACACTCTCGCGTGTGAGCGCTGTCTCTGAGCACCATGTCATTTCTGAAAAGCTATTCAAAAAATTACAGGCAGGATTCCTTAAAAACACCTAATGGGAGGCATGCACAGCGTTAATGCATGATAACGTAAAGGAGCTCACTCACCTTGTTTTTTGCAGAAAGCACCTGTTCAGCCATTTAAACGCACCACCAGCCACAGCCACTGCGCTCGCTACCGAGCATCACGGCGCGCTATATCATAGCCGTCTCTACGGAAACGGGGCGTCACGTGACCGCGGTATTATTTATTAAACATATATAATAATAACTGAGCAATATGCCAATTCTGTTAACGGTAACGATGTCGGCATGGGAGGTTCATAAAGGTAGAATAACCTTATTATTCTCTTTCGCACAAATGTATTTTAATGTGCGCAAAAAAGGTCCCAGCTATGAAATGCAAAATTATTCCCCAAAATGTACGTCAAATGAAGGGCATAAACACGGCCATCCTCAATGAGTCAATATAAATATTTCCTTTCAAATGTCTGTGTTGCGTAACATAGGCCTACGTGCTTGACGTAGCCTATATGGTGCATGTCTTTCAATACGTTACTCAAATACTTCCAAAATATTTTCTTTGAGAGATAACGTTTCAGTTAAAAGGGGGACGTTTACACAAAACTCTGCATAGGCGTATCTAAGGATCCAGTGCCTTTCGCCAATTATGTGTTTCCACATGCTTACAATAGTTGAAAATTAGATATGTAGGTAGGTAGCCATAAAATGTTGCCGCTAAATTTCACAACGTTCTAATTCATTTAGATTTGAAATCGCGCTAATATAACCGAGTTACGTTTTGTAATATGCTATACAAATGTTATAAAATAGCTATTCTTTAATACCCCGCTTCTGCACAAGGATTAAAAAACTAAAGTGTATCATACGAGGACAGGTTGCTTAAAGGGATTGAAAAAGAACGTCAAAGCATCTAAGCTGAGAATATATCCATTATTACTGTCTATATCGCATATTTCAATAAAGTGAAACTATTATATAGAGATCAAACAATTGAATATGAATCTCTTTTGCAAAAAGACCCCCCCCCCAACATGCTAACATTATGGGAAATGAAAGAGTGGGCTTGCTTGCTAAAAGCAAGGTGTAAACTGTGGTCAGGTCAAAGCCAAAGTCCATCAATGAGTCAGTTTTCCACACTGGCCTGCAGTGTAGCAGATCGGAGTCTGTCCCCATGATGTTACAGGGTCACATTCACAATGTCACCCTTCCATGGGACTGAACCAGGACTCCGACTCAGATGGTGTTCACCCCAAGACTTAAAGACTGACACCGATTCGGCGCCCCAAACATATATACATGTAGGCTGGTAAACCATTCTCCATTATAGCGGCCCTACCTATTCAACAAACAGGGGACTGCACAGGGCAAATTATTAATCAGAAAGCCAGACTTTCATTTACTAAACACTAAACCGAATTAATAATTCTCTGTCTCCTTATTCTATAATTCAAACAACACTGTAAGGTGCAGGGCCAAGGCGTCACATGATTTGGTGAAAAAACTGATCAGCTGGCTACAGTTCATTTCTTGGGGGGGCGATTTCTGGTTACACAAACCAGGCCTCTTTAACGACACGCAAGGAAAGTGCAAAACGGTAGAATTATAAAAAGCCCACAGCTACTGAGAATTTAAGTACGAATGGTTACCAGATGTTTAAACTTCGTTAGATAAAACAGCCTTGCCTTTAAAATCCAGTAATGAATATTTAATTTTAGGTAATGTCCTAATTTAATGCATGTGATATAGTTACAGTACTGTAGCTTAGTAGATAGCCGGTTAGAATACAGCTTCACGTTTAGTTTAACATAATTCGGTATTAAACAACTAACAGAATTACAACTAATATAAAAATACATGAGTACTTTTTGAAACTCGAGTCTGTCTGCTGAAATGGAGAGGTGTCACCCAGAACGGCACAGCACCATGGAGTAAACGACATAGCCTAGGTACCACAGACACGTATTTTAGGGGGTTTAAAGTATAAAAAGCTCGCACGATTAATTATTAATAAACAGTCTTTGCAGTATACAGTCAAGCATAAGAGATATTTCAAAGACAGAATTTATTATCAGCCATTGTAGTATTCATTGGGGGGAAGTTTTCTATCCTTATTCTGTCATCATCAGCCAGCAGTACTGCTCCATTTAAAGGTAGATTTATGGGGGTGGTGGCTGAATTTCTGATCGGTATCTCAGCTGAAGATTAGCTGAAACGTCTCTCAGGATCATTCTCTTGAAATCGTTGCGGTTACTGGTGATGTTGCTTGAAAGGGATCATGTTCTGAAGAATTCTATAACATTGCATTTTTGCCATATTAGATCAACGGCCGATTCTTACAAGCTGTTAAAAATTTACAGATAGTAGAATAAATTTTCTTGCATAAAAGGTGAAAATGACCTATGGTCTGTATCTAAAATGTGCCTCTACAGACACTATAAAAGAAGGTGTGGTTTACAGAACCAAAAACGAGCACTGCTTCCCGGCGAAAATGGCAAAGACAGTAGTTGGAGTGGCAGGTGCTCGACCAAGTCCCCGGTATATTTTGCAGGTGTTATGCAGAAAAAGGCATCCCTGCCATAGAATGCATCCCTGTGTCTAAATGATCGATATGTCGCTGATCTGAAACGAGTTGAGCTACTTTGTCGAGTTACGCTACCTTAGTGCTAATCGATAGCCCTAACCCTAACCCTACGAGATTGTCAGCTATCGAAAGGGGGACTTAGAACCTCAAATGGCGCAGGCAGCTAGCCGATTTGCAAAATTACAAGTTTGAACCCCACTCAAATTTACTGAACGAGACCTATCGGTCGAGTTGCCAGACCACCCATAAAACACAAGGCATATCACACAAGGCGTATCACATGCAGGCTGCAAATATGTTAACAAGGTGACCATCGCGGTCCCATCAACCCCTCATCATTAGAAGATGTCAAGAGCCTTTAGCTATTATGCAGATGTTATGAGAAGAATGTGCAAAGTATTCATTGTACTTCTAATTTTGGTCAACAAAAATTGACTGGAATACAAGAACATTAAATATGTCGCCTTGTGCCTATAATATTTGTAAAAACAAATATGTAAAACATAACAGTATTACACTAGAATACAAAATATTGAAATTTAGACAGTGTCACTTATTTGGCGAAATGTAAGTCTATTGACCTACATAACCATCTAGACATTAAAACATTATTTTAGCATTCATTCATGTTGTTTATGAAATTTGCTGATAATACAACCATACCAACATACACTGAACCTGACTGATATATGAAGGAACATTTTTGGAAGGAGAGAAATCATGTCAGTAACAAGAAAATGCCTGTGGACTGAAGCGGGAACTGGGTATACTTAAAAAAAAGTACAGTTTTTAAAAAGTAGATCCCATCCAACCATTGAGACTTTGAGATGGTGCTACCACACGCACACACATACACAATAATGATATCATTAAATAATGATATCAAGGAATTGTCTGGCATATATAGTTTACCGGAAATATTAAGTGAAGATGATCATCTATGACAGGTTTTGTGAATAGTGCGGAGCAGATCCATGTTCTATCATGGACCACAATTTAATGGATTTTCACAGTGCTTTTGCATAAAACATTAAAAATATCATTCTCCAAGTTGCCGTGGGCTGTAACATCCCGACAAACAATTGTAACTCCCCCAGTGGGATTATGGGAAATTCAGCACTTGGACAGCGTCCGTTAATGACGGTGCTGCGGTGTCCCGGCTGTCCGCAGCTGCTGCCAGTTATTGCTGCCAGGCCAGCAGCTAGTGAACTGTAATTATGGGCACTGTGCTTAACAGAGTGTAGGAACAGGGAGGGAAGGGGATCCCGGCAGCGCTGAAGTGCTGGAAGAATGAGGGCGACTCCTGCGCGGCACCTGCGGGCTCAGAGGAAAGCAGCGGGGAGCCATTTTATTCTGAAGCCTGGCATAACTGCATTTCTTCATTGTGGCCCTTATCTGATTTTCCTAGAATCTATTTAGATAAAAAGATGGTTTAGGCAGAATGCGCATATTTTGTATTTGATTGTATTTAAGGATTGTCTCTCTGAGGTAGTAGCGTGGTTGTTTTTTAGGAATAATTGAACAATTAGGATTTTTTCAACCACATTTGTCCAATCAACCATGTTTTTAGATAAGGATGTGAATTGATTTTAGAGGCACGTGCGATGGAAACCGTTTCAGTGGTCATTTCAGTGGAATTTTTCCATATTGAAAAGTTAAGCCGCAGGAAGCGCAACATGACAAGCACGTATTGCAGAAAATCAAACCAGGGAAATTCATAAAACGCAAGGAGCAGTTAATAAAGCACGTTACACGGCCGAGAGCTTCGATGATCATTTGAATCAACTGCTTAATCAACCTACAGATTCACGTTTAATCCTAATAAGACTTATAAATAATTCAAAGAAGAAATATATTTTAGCAAGTTAGCCATCTTAATTTGCCACTAAATATATTTATCACTCAAGTGCACTTTCGGTATTTTTAATATCCTTTAAATAAAATAATTATTTTGCAGTTTGACTACCAGTCAGGAATATCAATTGGCATAGCTTTTAGTCTAAGGTAGGATATGAGAATGCATTTCGACAGATTAATGTCAGGGGAGAGAAATGTAATTAAACATTGCTGAGAAAGATGCATTGTTTTGTCAGCAGGTATTAAAATATGCCCCAGATCACCAGATAATACATTTCCACAGCCACTGTATTCTTTCAGTGCTAACATTAGTGGTACTTCTTGAAGTACTTTCTCAATATCGCGTGCGTTTCTCATGAGGTTTACCAATATGAAGGAGGTCAGTGGATACTGGTACCAGCTCTTGCTAAGTGTCAGGTACTCCCACAATTCTCTGATCTTTGAATCTTTAATGGATCCACAGACTAGGAATTTGATAGATCTGTCTAACGAAAATAAACAAGAAAGCTCCTGATTAAATTAAGCCAGAACCGTGGAGCACTAAAGCTATATCTTACTGGTGTCCAGGGATGTGCCAAGGAAAAGATCCAATAATACTTTGGTAAATGCGCAAAAAGATCAGTCCTCCATCCATTTTTTGTTCCTGCTCGTCCAATTCAGGTTCGCTTCGGGTCCAGAGCCTATGCCAGAAGCTATGTGCACAAGGCAAGGAATAACCCAGGATGGGGTGCCAACCTATCACAGGGCACACTCACACACCATTCACTCACACCTTCACACCTACGGACATCTTGGCAAGTAGCAGAAGAAGATGGCCAACAATTATTTAAAAACCACTGGCAAAATTGAAAACCTGGATATCAGACAGAATGTTCCAAAGGGAAACCATATGTGTGCTATAAATACAACGACAACAACATCAACAATGATAACAACAATAGTAATAATGTACATCTTTTGTATATGAGGCACAAGATGACACGATGTAGGCCTATTCTGTCCCATGCAAAGAATTTTAAATTCCATCTACACATTGTCTGGGACACACAGCATATACATTTAGATGACAGAATTATTTGGTTCGGAAGCATCAAACATGTTAAGCAAAATCCGATTTAAGCCATTCATTAGCCTTACGAAGCATGAAAGTTTGGAAGCTATTTTTGCAGAACTTCAGTGCAGAACCTTGAGCGTGGAGGATACTGAACACTGCACTGTAACTGCACTCTCAGAAAAAAGGGTACAAATTTGTACCTTTGCTTGTCACTTGAGGGTACAGACCCTTGAGGGTACAGCCCCAGTGACAAGCAAAGGTACAAATTTGTACCCTTTTTTCTGAGAGTGTGTAAACCCAATATTTCCTATTGTGTTGTGAGTCTATAGACCTGGGGTGGCCAATCTTATCCTCGAAGGCCAGTATGTATGCAGGTCTTTGGGATAACCTTTAGATCAGCTGTTCAAACCCAGGTGTGAGGACTCTTCAGCCAATCAGTCCTCTAATTAGTAATCTAATTA
>JAODLD010000030.1:17514261-17542747 GCA_026781065.1 Mormyrops boulengeri | reverse complement strand
AATGCAGTTAACCAGCTAGTGAGGAGAGCATGGGTTAGAGAATGCAGTTAACCAGCTAGTCAGGAGAGCATGGGTTAGAGAATGCAGTTAACCAGCTAGTGAGGAGAGCATGGGTTAGAGAATGCAGTTAACCAGCTAGTCAGGAGAGCATGGGTTACAGAATGCAGTAAACCAGCTAGTCAAGAGAGCATTGGTTAGGGATTATATAACGTGAGCGCAGCTAACCAGCTAGTCAGCATACGCACATTGCTCGTCATAGCGAGTCCTTGAATAGGACAGGTAACCTGGGCTGGACTGTTGATTGGAAAAATTCCATGCAAGGTGTGCCTGTATATATTGACATAACTATTATGGCTGGACTCAGATGAATTGCTTTATTGTCATGCCCTCTCTATATAAGTAACCAGTAGCTGAAGATCACATTTCCCCAGGACCACATTGTGACATTCAGACAGCAAGTGAGGAAAAAGAGGGATTCACAAGGAACTTCATGAACTACTACAGCATCTACTCTGTACTTGTAGCTGTTAGTAAAGATACAAGTTTAATGGGAAATCACCATCAAGATTCGTTTAATTGTCACATGCATTTGAGATCAATTCCCCCAAGCAGGCATTTTGTAAATGTGAAATGCCTTAAACACATAATGTAAAATGCATTGTTTATATAATTTGGAAGACATAAATTTGGCAGACTGTCATTGGTGACAGAATGCAGTGTTCTGATGAAATATTTCAGAATGTTTCAGTGTGTGGGGTGTTAATGTGCGATAGTGTGATTTTCAGTGTAGTGACCATGCAGTACTTGAGAGGCATTGGTTGAATTTCCTGTTACCAGTTTGATTGCAGGTCTGTGTGGCAAACATGAATGTTAACTAAGCAAATCCATATGTATTTTCAGGGATTGACTTCAAGATCAAAACAGTTGAATTACAAGGAAAGAAGATAAAACTGCAGATATGGTGAGCTGAAACATTTTAAGCAAAAGCTAAACATTTGAGATCTTGTGAAGGCTTTTTGATATTGGGATTTCCCATGTGTATATTATTAAAAGCATGTACAGTAAAATGATAGTAATTGTCTTGCTTCGGGAAAAAATTTTTTGGCTTGTGTTTGGGTCATTTTATAGTGTGTAGTGTGTCTTTGGGTTGTTAATTTCATATGAACCGTTGAAATATCGGTCATTGTGTCAGATGAGCAGTATCTCTGAAGCTGATGGGATTCAGTTTCAGGGTTTTGTGTTTTTTTTATTTTATTTTTAAATTAATACTGTTTTATGTTGTGTCCTCTGCAGGGACACGGCAGGACAAGAGCGATTTCACACGATTACAACTTCGTATTACAGAGGAGCCATGGGGATCATGCTAGTTTATGACATCACAAATGCCAAAAGCTTTGAAAACATCAGCAAGTGGTTGCGAAACATAGATGAGGTGAGATATTTTAAGAAGTACAAATGGATCCGTATCCTACCCAAAAGACAGTTTGATTAGGATTTTCAGATAACACTTGGCAGTGTGCAGCAAAGCTGTCATACCGAAGTCCTAAGATGAAATCGTTTGGCACAGCTAAAAGCTAATACATTTTTCAGACAACAGAAGATACTGGTTATGCAAAAATGCTGTATATTTGTGTGCAACTTCTGAGCTAATTGATATGCGAGTCTGATTAATAGAAATTCTGTTTTGGTTAGCATGCAAATGAAGATGTGGAACGGATGCTGCTAGGCAACAAGTGTGACATAGAAGACAAGCGCGTGGTTCCCAAGTCGAAGGGGGAGCAGGTAAGATGGAAGGCTTTGGCTTGCTGGTTGTTAGTCTACTTCAGTCTGTAGCAGGGCTCATCAAACCTGGACCTCGATTCCAAATCCAGGCCGTGTTTTCAGTTCTCCCAGGTAGTCCCAGGTAATTACTGATTCTGATTGGCCGCAGAGGCTTCACACCTGGCTCACGGGTAAAGGAGGGCTGGCAAATCAGCAGTGCTCGGAACTTGAGAATCATAGATCATATCCCTAGTCAATAGCATTACGCTCTATGGCCACCAGCAGGAGTCCCTGACACCTTTTACTTTTCTCACCGCCTCTCTAGATCGCAAAAGAACACGGCATACGCTTTTTCGAGACTAGCGCGAAAGCTAATATCAACATCGAGAAGGCCTTTCTCACGTTAGCAGAAGACATACTTCGAAAGGTGAGTTAAACATTACTGGCAAGCTCCCTGTGTTGTGGAAGTGTGACTTTTTCATTTATGTGACACTTTGTGACTTTCCCCTTATATATAGCATATATATCTAGTACTTAAAACGTCACTTCTCTTAAACACGAGGGCTATTGATCTCAAACGTCCTGGCACTTCTGAAAGCATCACATTGATCCAAAGAACCGGTGCTGCAGCTACGCTGACTGACGTTCCCTGCTGAAACATTCTCGAAGTAGCTTACTGATCGCCTGTGTCCGTTAGCACAAGGCACTAAGCCTACCCTTAGTGTTGTACTAAATTTGTGCCCCACACAATGGAAAACATTTGACTCGCCACACTACGGATCTTTATGGTTTAGCTGCGGAATTGATGAGCTGCTTTTTTTGTCACTACCCCGCAGACGCCTGTTAAAGAACCCAACAGTGAAAATGTAGACATCAGCACCGTGGGAGGAGTTACTGGCTGGAAGGGCAAGTGCTGCAGCTAAACATCATTCATCTTCCCTGTCGCCTTTTTCTTTGTGTCCCTGTCAGATTTTTGGGCACGGAAAAATAAAAAACCCAACTCTAAACTGTCATCTGATTAAACACCCCTACCCCCCTTCTCCCTCTTCTTTTAAAATAAACTTTTTTTTCCACATCAGCTTACGTTTTACAAAATCGAAAGGTTTAAACATAAAGTCTGCACGGTCTGCCGGCCGTCTTTTTCGGGTGGGTTCTGTAGGCAAAACATTGCACTACATTTACTTCAGCGGGAGTGCTCTGGAAAATGGACGCTTGTGCACTTCAACTGACCCTAAATACACTTGTTTTTCAGAAATAATGAAATAAAAACACTTTTAGCATTAACTTGTTTTTGTACAATAGTGGGATTTATGTTTAACTATTTGGGCTTTGCAATTATCCGTATATGAGAGTGTCAGGATGAACAGGTAGATTTTTTTTGCTTTAACTCTGGCTTGATTTTTTTGTCCTGTGCCTTACGTGGAGTAGGACTGTAACCCACAGAGGGAGAGCCACATGGGTGGTGTGTTGAACATGTGTAACTTGACAAGTATTATTTTTCACATACCATAATATAGGAAATAAAAGGAACTGTAGGCCGTTGTTGATTTTTTTTTTTTCCTTGCGTAAGACTGAAGATAACTATCATTTTTATCACTGGGATTTATTTTCCGTATGGTTTTGGTTTCTTTAGTTATATACTTGCATGTTTTTTTTTTGGTTTGGGAAGGGGTGGGGCTGTACACAAGCTGCTCTCGTGAAGGGGGTGGGGTTAAACCGAACTTGCACAAAGTGACAGATTGAAACACTTTGAATGATTAAAGTTTTGCAAATCCTTTAGAATACATCTGATGTGTGTGGTTTCTGGTGCACACTGGAATGGACAGTACCATCATGCTGGATGTTTATGGAGATGCAGCACTGATGAGCTCATCATTCTGAGGACAGTTGTCGTTTTCCTAAAGTGCGGATTCTTCTTACAAGGCCTTCAGGCCTGTCAGTGGTAGCTTCTGCACCCCAAAAGGAAAGTGCACAGTAAGGCCTGGCACATCACTGATTTTAATATAGCCACACTCTCTGGTGCGACTGGCCAGGGGTCTGAATATGTAGTAACAGTGAATGACACATGAATGAATCGTTTCATGCTTTTAGCAGCTCCCCTGGAACCTTTCAGTATTGTTGAAGTCCAGGGCATTTTTAAATATTAATAAAATACAGACTTAGAAGCCAGGAACGACATTAGCTATGTAAGACTTTCCTAATCTGAATCAAGGTAGAAGGAGTGCAGATTTCCGGCCTGAAGTTGATTAGGAAAACACAAGAAAACCAATAAGGGTTTTTTCCGCCCTTTATTTCACATTCTATATTGTTAGACGAATCATTCATACCTCAGTGCCGATGCGATCGATAGGTCAAATCTCAAACCTTACTGAATGTATCAAAATACTCTTTACCCAGAAGTAGCTGTTATTTTTCTCTGTTTCTGAGACTACATTAAAAAAATGCAGGGGATTCTATGAGACTTTGGACTGACCACAAAAAATTAATATACATACAAGTTAGGCATCTCAAGAACCTGGACACCTGATTTTTTTTAAACACTGAATAAGTGTCCTCATGTTACAAGTAAGTGACTGATGATTAAAACGAAATCAGTCGCTCCTGTTTAATGAGGCAGTAAGAGCACTTGTTGGCAACTTCTTCAGTTACTTATGGAATTTCTTGCTGGAATCCTTGGCGTGATCAAGTAGCAGTTGACATGGAGTGAACTGATTTCCATAAACGCCTTCAAACTTCCTCATCTTCTCCACCAACCTGGCCGCCCCAAATGTGTCTACGTAGCGGAAAGGACCTGAAAAGAGATGGAGGCAATTCTGGTATCAAAGTTTCCTATTCGGCACATAAATTATCTAATCCCGTCCCCCCCAAATGAAGTATTACTTGACCTTAGAAAGGACATTGCACTGCACAGACTGACAATATATAATACTGATGATACGTTAGCTATGATTTAAAAATGCTAACAACCCAAGAAAAAGATGCCGACGATCTCACCTCCAAGGCAGGGAGGGAAGCCCAGGCCAAAAACAGCCCCAATGTCTCCCTCCACTGGGTTGCTGAGAATCTCCTCCTGCAGACAAAGCACTGCCTCGTTCACGAAGCGGGACACCAGGCGGTACTGCACGTCACTGTCAGAGGAGCTGCGGGGACAGAACGCGCCAATGCATGTCACCGGTCACGCATTCTCCACACTGACAGGTCAACAAACAGATGGCAAATAAGAAATCTAATTTACACTGCTGCGTTGGGTGCCATTTTGTATTTTTCCACGATGCCTCCGAGCTCAGGATTAACCTCTCTGTGCTTAGTCCCTTCCTGGTAAACATAGCATCCCTTTCCAGATTTGCGGCCTGCAGAAACAAATGAATTTTCAAAAAACAAACACAAAAAACAAATCAAACCAAACAGTATACTGGAAGAAGCAGGAAGCAATCAGTTAACACAATGATGAGGAGACCCCTTCAGAAACAAAAACCGTACCCTTGAAGCCCTTCGCCACCATGGTCTTCAGCAGCTCCACATTGCCACCCCCAAATCTCGTGCCAAAAGCCTTGCCCAGGTCCTCGGCCACATGGGCGGCCACGTCGATGCCCACCTCGTCGGCCAGCGTGGCCGTGCCCACCGGAAACCCAAAGCCTGTCGTGAGAGAGTCCAGTTTCTTAGGATCCACACCCTCCTATTGGATAACAGGAGAAAAAAAAAAAAAAAAAAAAAAAAAAACATTAGCGACAATGATGGGGCCGCCAAAAAAGGGCCAGGAAAAACACCGCAAACACGATCCGAAGTCCTTGGAATGGTTTTAAACCCAACCTGAATATAAAGGACACACTGACCTGGAGCACTCTTACAGCCTCAGCCAACATGGGAGCCAGACACCGCGTGGTGTAGAATCCAGGCCCGTCCTGTGAATAAGGGGGACACAGCAGAAGGTCATCACTGATGGTGGGGCACAAGGGAGCCGGGAGACTTGAGCATTTGGTGGCGGCAGGGGGGGGGGGTGGACACAAGTGCGGTTTTTCACCCCAACAACTATGATGACTTTGCCTTGCTTTAGTCCAACCGCCACTGCCGACGCCGTGGTGTCCTTCGAGGTCTTCTCAGTGGTTATGATCTCCAGTAGCTGCATCTTGTCCACCGGGGAGAAGTAGTGCATCCCTATGACCTGGAGGAATGAAGGCACTATTGTTATAATTAGCGTTAGCATAGCATAGCTGTAATCGAGAGGCACTCGTCATAACCATGAAGTCCTCATCTCACTCACCTTTTCTGGTCTTCTGCTGGCGGAGGCAATGTCTTTGATGGGGAGAGCGGAGGTGTTGGACGCAAAAATGCAATGAGGTGGGATGACCTAAAACGGCAAGCCAACCGTGACGACATCAGCGTAAACAATCGTATCTACTTCGTAAACATTAACTGGTAGCTGGATGATCAACCCCCACAGCCCTGAGCAGGATTATCCATCTATTTTACAGTGAATTATCTGTGCTGGATGGATTGGGAGGACGGAATGTTTACATACGGACAAAATCTCAACTTGGCTGTATGCTTTTGTTACAATGTCAGGACACTGAAATCCACCCATCTTCCAACTGCTTATTCTGGTCTGGGCTGTGCAAGTTGTAGTAATTTCTAAACACGACACATTCATAACATAATCGTCGATTTTAGCTGTTAAATACCGAACTGCATATTCAATGTTCTTTCAATTCAGTTCTTTCTTCTTTTAAATTCTTTTAAAATTTCCTCAGTCTAGTGTAGTGGCTCAATGGGAAGAACTTTGGCATTAAAGCCCCCCCCCCCCCCCCTCCGGGTTGTGGGTTCAAGTCCCAGCCAGTATGTCACTGTAAAGCATGTTCTGTCTTTTTCAGTGTTCTCTGTCTACTCAGTACTCTGATACTCAAGGCTAATTGTTACCGTTTAATATAACAAAGCAAGCACATTTTAAAGCAGGCCTGGACATCAAAACAATGAACAGCGTTTTCTGCAATGTTCCATATAGCATGTCCACGGTATTTTGTTACTTATGATTAAGAATGTCATTCAGATAATAAGATGAGTAACTATATTTAGCTTCCTCAGTACACTGCCCTGCTTTATTTTAAGTATGACCTGTGCCTGGGTGTGTTTATTCATCTTCCAAACACTCATCCTGGTCAGGGTCACAAGGTGACCGGAGCCTGTCACTGGCAGCATAGGGCACAAGGCTGGGGTGCAACGCAGACAGGATGCCAGTCCATCACGGGACACATACTTACACACACGCAATCACACACTACAAGCAATTCAGAGATGCCCATTCACCTAACTGCAAGCCTTTAGGCCGTAGGAGGAAACCGGAATTCCCAGCAGGATGGTGCCTAACACTAGGCAACATGCAAACTTCACAAACTATGGGGTTCAAACCATCAGCTGAGGAGGTCTGCGGGCAACACAATGCAAGTCAGGGTCACGGGGGCTTGGAACCTATAGCCCAGGCAGCACAATGCTGGGGTACATCCTGGATAAGAAGCTAGGGGGCACACACACGCACAAAGGAAGCAAACTGGAGTACCCATGTGAAACCCATGCAACACAGGGAGAACATGCAAATCTGGAAACTGGGAGTGGGAATTGAACCCCCAAACCCAGCCCCCCCTTTGAAAGACGACTGTTACTTACAGCTTCTATCTCTTTCAGGACTTGGTGCTTTATGCGAATGTCTTCAAAAACAGCTTCGATGACCATATCCGCGTTTTCGAACCCGCTGTAGTCCAGCTGTCCCTTCAGACTGGACAGAACGGTGTCTCTCTGGAACGTCGCAATGGCCTTCTTCTTCGTTTTGTCATTCAGGCTGTGGAAAAAGTGGGGCGAAATCTCAAGTGGGTGGGGGGTTATTCAGCTGACAGCAGGGCTGCAACAACTTATCGATAATGTCAATAATAAAATCAGCGATAAAAATAAGTGACAAATTCTGTCATTGATTTGTTGCATTTTGTAAGTATGCAGCGTAATTTGAATATAATGACCTCACCACCTAGCAATGTGAACGTTGGTGTTAATACTTGGTCATACTTCACTTTTCCGTGTGCTGTCGTAGTCCGTGCATCATTTCTTGTGCAGTTGGCACGTATGTACAGCAATAATATCGCTCCAGACCAACAGAGGGCAGATGTGTTGCAAACACAAATACATGTGGTGCAGTAAAATGGGTAAACATTTATGAATTATTTGTTTTTACTGGCCTGAGCAGTATTACAGTAATACACTGTATACAGAAGTATGAGCAAGTTAAATATGGTGGAGACGGCAAATCTTTGTCCACTGTCAACTTTAGACAGCAATTCTCCGCACCAGCGTGTCTCAACCTGGTCCTGGGGGCCCCCCCAGACAGTCCGAATCTTTGCTCCCTCCCAGTTCCCAAGCAGACAGTCCACATTTATGCAAAACCCGTGAACCCCAAGCACGGCGCTGAGAAACATCGCTCAAATTGCTGTTGCAATTGTGATTTAAGATACCTCTGTTTTTTTTTCTTTTTTCTTTTAAAAAGCATTTGCTCTTTTCTTTAAACCGTGTCTTGGCCCGATTAATCGATTAGTTGATCACCTGATTACACGATTAATCGATTAACAATATAACCATTTTTCTGCAGCCCTCATGGAGAAGCAGCAGCGAGTGTCCCACTCACCCTTTGTAGACCTGCTGTTGGCCTCGATTCAGGCCCTCCTCCGTAGTGTCCTTCAAGATGGTGTAGATGCCTTTATCCACGGTCACTTGGGCGATGCCTGCCCCCATAAGACCTGCTCCCAGGATGGCCAGAGTCCTGTCAGGTTTGAACCAGAAGCAGGTCAAAAAACTTCATCTTACAGGATTTCACTGAGTGTTTAAAATACTGCAGTGTGGTTCAATAATGTTAAAGGTGGTCCTTTTTATTCGTGGCGTGGCGATCTGATTTCAGCACCAACAATGTTTTTGGGCAGCCTAGATCTTATTTATATTTTAATTGTTATTAGTTAAGTTATTATGTGGCCCTGCCCAGCATAGGTAGTCAGAAGATGGATAAATGAATCTTTCCATTAGTTGGTCGCATGGATAAACAGGTACAGAATTGACCACCACTTTGACTGAACCACCTATAAAAGACCAAATCCTTTCAAATTCCTTAACTGTACTACAATACTATTTATCATTTCTCATCCCTTGAGACGAGTACTCCTTTGAGTACATGTGTGTACTTACTTCACGTCTTTCTCAGGAGTCCCAAACCGATTTTTCTTACATGCCACTTGGCCGTGATACAGACCAATCAGAGCTTTGGATTCTGTGGTCATTCCTAATTTACCAAAATTCTATAACAAAGGGGAACAGCGATTCAGAATCTCTACTGTGTCATCTTTGCATCTATCAATTATATATAATGCTAAAGCATTGATCAGAAAGTGGAGAAATTAAAACGTTAAGGCTTTTAATTTCACTTACTTGTGATTCCAGTAAGTACCCAGCTTCTGGTCCTTTGTCTAACCCAGCTTGCACACACTGAGCAGGAAGAAAAGGACATAACAGATGAATATTGACGGATAAGTTTCACAAAGTAATCGGTCTTTTGAGACCCGTTCACTGACCTCAATGATTTTTAGAGGCGCAGGATACAGCCCCTTGGTCAGCTTCATAACCTTTTTACTTGCTGTGTTGTAGATCTGCTTGCGCACAAATTCAATTCCCATGATGTAATCTTGTAATTCTTTTGAGGAGAGATTATACAGATGTCAATACTAGCTTGCCAAAACTGAGAACCTCAGTGTGGAATTTTATATGAAACGGCACAAGGACAAAAGAGAGGATACCCAAAACATTTCAGTTCTTACAAAAAAAAAAAAAAGTTATGTAAAACTGAAAACATGTCTTTCAGCTTTTGTAACAAAATACAATGGATAAGAAAAAAAAAATTGAAATAGACCTTAAAATAACAGTCTTCTGTTGGTGTTGCCAATGGGAGTAAACAGAACAGCAATCCCTGGTGCATTAAACTAAACTTCTCGTCAATAATTATTTCTGTGCGATTTTGGTCTGAAGGTGGAGTCACTTACTCTGCATCAGACCCTTAGGTTTGGTGAGTGGGATTTTCTTATTGGCAATCCCTTTAGCAAAGTCGACGGCCACTTCCTCCAGGTACTCTATCGTTCTCTGCTCTGGATCCTTAAGACCAGGACCTGACAAACAAAAAAAAACAGGACGACAGAAATGAGAATGAGAAACCTGCTTAAATGAACTGGCAAAATCAAATGAAGCTACGGATCTTGTTAAATGAAATGTGAACATCATTAAAAAAAAAAATACAAACATGTAACATCATTGTTTATGGAGAGAATGACGTTACCCAGTGGATCCACTAGCTGATGTACGAGTCCCATCTTCTTTGCTTTGTCTGCCCGAATGTTTCTTCCAGTCAGCATCATGTCCAAGGCGTTTGGAAGTCCAACCTGTTAATAAAATAACGTTAAAATAAACATTAATAAGTAAAGTCACTACTGCTGCTACTACTAATAATAATAATAAAAACAATAGGGATCCAACAGCTACACTGATTGGACCCCTAGTAATAATAATAATGGCTGTGAAAGGATGCACTCAGAGTCTAGAGTCTTCGAGAACGGAACCCCTCAGGCACGAGATTCTGTAGCGATCACGTGACCCGGATTCCAACAGGCACATACCATCTTGGGCAGCCTCTGGGTTCCACCAGCCCCTGGCAGCAGACCAAGCATAACTTCAGGGGTGCCCAGGATGGTCTTCTTGCTGTTGGTCGCTACCCTGTACTGGCAGGCGAGGGCGAACTGAAAGGAAGACCCCAAAATTTTGGATTATTCCCCCAGATAAATCTGACACTACAGGGGTGATAGAAATTATATACAAGGAGCCTTGAAATGTTATGGATTCCCCCTACAGAGGCTTTATGAAATTTAAGAGACAAAGAAACGAACCTCCAGGCCTCCACCCAAACACGAGCCGTTGATGGCAGCCACAACCGGCTTTTTGGAATTTTCTATTTTGTTGAACATCATCTGTCCTTCCTGGGAGAGCTTTGTCACATCTTCTGTAGTCTTACAGGCTTCGATCATGCTGTCACATGACAAAAGCACAGATTGCCAGACTTCCATACATCACTGGAATTTGTTCTCTTACAATCATAGTTTAGAATTCACAGATCAGGGTACAACCATAAAGCTACTCACGGGCCTCGAACCTGCAGCTCCCAGGGTAAAAGCCGTAAAATCTCTCCCCCGCCCCCTATTTCGCCCCTCATTTGATTTTCTAACATTTCTAGCAGACTGTGCTAAATCCCTCCCCCCCGTGACCCTGTTAAGTGATCGACAGGTCTCTGAATAGTATAAAATCAGCCAAGTCACTATGTAGCTATTGCGGTACACACACGAGAAAGCAGTCATCACCATTGTTAAAATGTGCACCGAGTATGACTAACTTGATGTCAGCCCCTGCAATGAAGCAGCCAGGTTTGGAGGAAATGAGGACCGCGCTTTTGATGGAATCGTTGGCCCAGATTTCGTTCATCACCTCCTTCATTTCGGCCTGCATCTGGATGGACAGCGTATTGACCTGCATCCCAACAGGCGAAGAACTAAGAGGTTATCAGTCAGAAAAACAATCATTACAACACATGACAAACGATAAGTTTACGCCTATCAGACCCTGAACAAAAGTCTGATGCCAAAATTCAGTTATGCCATATTCATGATTATTGAGACAGACACAGCTTATTAAACAATAGCAAGCAGAAACAGATTTACCACCTTGGAATTGGGGTCATTTATCCGGACAACTGCCACATCATCTTTGACTTCATAGTTGATATGGGTGCGAACTATATAAAAGCAATACAAAGTCAGCAAGAATGCTGTGAAAAAATGACAACAGTAGGATAACATCTAAACCCTTACCATACAAGACCGACGAACTTGTGATATTCCGGCATCCTTGACCTGAAGCTAACATACAAATAACAAAAGACATAAATCACACACAACAAAAAAAAATATTTAAATATCATATATAATTTACACTGCACTCATCGAATGCAAAACTGTTGAAATGAAATCTCGTTTAGAGCTAAAGACGAAATATCCTAACAAAAAAATATGAATTTGGAATTATAGTATGCAGTTTATATACAGCTAATCATAGATTTCTCAATTGGGGCCACCACAAAATGCAATCAGTTCAAATAATATTTGAGTTTCAAAGCCAGACTAACTTAATTTTCGGCTTCAAGGGCAAAGGACAGACGAACCCCATGCGCCCTGAGAATGACTGGAGTGTCCACACACGTATGAAACACCCTTTGGCCGTTTCCCAACAATGTCCCCTTGTGCACCAGAATAGCACGTCAAACCTTTTCCACACTACAATACACGTAATGCAGCGTGACCTCTGTACAGAGATCTGAAATACCACTGTATGGTAGATGCACGTTTAAAAACATACAACTAGACTGAAATGTTACTGTTGCAGATTTTACTTTACTCCAGTCCAGCTTCCCGTAAAGTTTCGTGAAATGTAAAATGTTGACACGAGGTTAATGATTTACGAATTGACTTGATTTAGAACATGATTCATCTTCTGCCACGAAGCACATTCATGACGCTCAAATAAATAAACCAGGTGGGTTTATTCGTTGAATGGAGCATCAGAGACGGGAGTTTATGCGATGATTTAGATACTAATCCGGGTCATGACTCGCGCTCGGGGTCCACGAGCACCATAATAAAACGCATATAACTTTCCTCGCAAATGTAAGTGCTGGGACGTTCCCGTTAAAGCTTTCATGGCGTCCGGAAAACCTCTCACTTGCCTGCAAGAAGGCAGCGTCTCCTTGAAGATAGCCTGGAAAGGACACCCAGCGCTCGGATACCTGCCATCTCGGCCTCAGTCGGAAAGGAATATCGGCGAGCAGAATGAAGTGTCGATGTTTCTATAAGGAGGGAACGCTGTTCACTGAATTTGATACCGCCACCTAGGCGTGGGGGTGTGAACTGCAGCCCTTCGAACGGCATCTCGTGTGCAACAGACGACGTCACGTAAATGCTATAAGGAGAGTCCCTGCATGTTTTGCATGCGCGGGAGGGGGTTGGCCTACACTGGTTAATGCAACACAGGTCACACTGCTGCCCACGTAACCACTAAACTAGACTGGGCATATCAATCTACAAAACAATATGATTATATTTACAGTTTATTTGAGCAGCTCATGTTGTTGAATATTTACATAATGTAATGTTTAGACTACAAACTATGTTGCGCAACTAGATTGGTCAAAAGCTGTTTGTTTGATAATCTCAACAAGCATTAACGCTCCCCTGTGAGTCTGGGGCTAAAGCGGCCAAATAATTGTGCCCTAGAATCTATGCACCAGCATTTCTTTTTGCAGAATAAACTCACCGATACATATAGGCTATACGGTCTAGGCTAGCACTCTAGACTGTAGCTCCTCTTTTATTAAATGTCATAGACATGCACATTTATCTCATCCACTCAAGGAGATGATGCTTTCTGAGCACAGTGACCCGAATTCTGGTGTGAGGCGTGTTAGTCCAGAGAAATGTCATTGGTAGGTTCATCATGCAAGGCAGCTTTTCTATTGGTCAATGTAGGTTTGATTCCATGCTTCTGAGAGACACTATTGATCCAGGCAAGAGAGCTCACACAAGGAGGGGCTGGACCCCAAGCTGAGTGGTGCAAACTCAGGCTGGATGGTGGTGGCATGGACGCCCTCGCGGTGGAAGAAGTCGGGTGAGATTCATGTAGGAATTCGGGTCACGGCACCTGATGTGAGTGGAGGCGATGAACTGGCCCCCGGTTAGCTGCCTGACGTACAGCTCGTAGATGGCTAGCACGCCCTCCAACTCCGCCAGCCTCTCGCTCAGCTTCCGCCGGTCTATCTGCTCCAGCACGGTCTGCAGAAGGACCAGCGCCGACTCCTGCAGTGGCAGGGAGGTGACGCGAAAGAAATGTTTCTTAAATGCAGTGTTATGACATACAACAATGGCATGCGCTACACAATTATAGCGCAATGGAACAAATCCTATTACATTTTATCAGGCATGGTGTGGCAGTGAATTATTGAAGAAAGCCGAAGAGAAATGTATGGTCGGCTAAGATTTGTGGCTGCCCAGGTTTCGGCCATACAGATAGAAGAACTAACATTAGTATGAAACTGAGACGCAAAATGAAACTGGTCCGTGTAATCTTAGGTTTCGTCAAGAAGTGGTAAATTTATCAGAATATTACCGGAACACCTTATCTTTTACAAAATACAAACATAGATGGCTGATTGCAGAATAAATCGTTGATAGGGTACAAATATATAAAACCTGAAGGATGAGTGAGTTTTACACATGTAGTTTTATAGCTTAAACTCCCACCCATCCATTTTTACATCAGTTACTTTTGGTAATAGTCCAAATGTCTAGCGCTCCAAATGATTAAAAAGATGATTCCCTTTGAAACTGATTACTGTTTGGTTGACTGTTCTGCCACAAGATGGCAGAAAAAGCCACCCAACACATAAAACAACTAAAACACAAAATGCACCTTAAACCAGTGGTTCTCAACCTTTTTTGCATCGCGACCCAACCATGCCAGCTATATCAAGTATAGGTTTAAATTAACGCTGTTATCAAGCATGCAGTGCACTGTGCAGTTTGCACCAATCAATGCCTATCGCACAAATCTGATTGGATGTGCCAGTGAATTTTAAATTAAGCATCTACGGTTTGGCTTCTTGTATTGGTTGACTGTTCACTAGTTTTGCTCTAAGCATTTGCAGACCCAAGACCCGTTTATACAGGCTAATTCTTGGACTGGGGCTGGGAAATCTGATCATGGATTGGCATAGGAGCTTGCTGGTTTTAAAATGTTTACAGTACCAACTCTGCCTCGCGACCCAAATTTGGGTTGCGACCCATGGGTTGAGAATCACTGCCTTAAACTAAAGGCACCTAGTAAAAGAAGTACAAGTTGTGACCGTGAGGAGATTCTGAAAAGTCGGTTAAAACCTTCTTAAAGGGTTAGAAGTTCCGTTAAACTTTGGATGAGAATTACGTGAAATACGGAAGTATGACAAACTAAAACCAGAGATGCATTGTTCATCACTGCAGAAAAAACACCTTTCTGAATAGCCCATGTTTTTTTTTATTATACTATAAATCAGTCTCATGTAAAAAATTTTAAGTAACTCAACCATCAAAAATGTGCTTTGCTTTCCTGTGCAATACTGATGTGCAACATACATATATGTACAACGTTACATATATTGTTGATGTGAAAAAACTACAGATAAATCAGTCACAAATTATAGGTGACATAATAACAAGTCATACGTGTTGAGAGACAAAGACAACATGGTAGCTAAAATGTCAGTCTTCAAAGAAAGGCCCAAGGTCACTGATATCTCACATCTCTAGCCTGTTTTCACCAGGGGGAACATGAGCGTCTGGTCCACGGTAGTGAACACACCACCCACCTCTCTACCTGTAAGGATGGAAATATAACATTTTTACACGTGTCTTTGTGGTATCAATAAATGTACACATCTTATACACGCTTATTATCCCCAAACCTGGAACCTTGCCAAACTGAAATGATATCTTGACTCATTGGTGGAATGTATCTAGGCCTGCAACTTACACCTCTCCTTGACCTTTCGCCGTGTCAACAAAAACAACTTCTCAGCTGCTTACCACCATACGAGCATGACCTACCAATCGCCGCCTTTCCCAGGATGGTCTCATTAATGTCATCAGTGGAGATTTCTCCCATTACATTGACTCCACTCTCGGTCTTGCCTCCGCTCCCTCTCTCTCATTTTGTCTCTGCCACCACTAGTTTCCCCTGCTTTAGCCTCAGGAGCTTGTCTGTAAGAACCAGACACATCGTACTTGAAAAAGTGAGAACGTCCAACTAACCTTCCACATGGTCGTTTTGGGTGACGGTAATGACACTAATGATTGGTCCAGTTTTAAATTCAGAACATAAAGGAGTAGCTACTGTATGCAGTATCAGCTGTCAGAAGGCTCTGGGAGGTGACCATGGACCACAGAATTGGCGAGGGCACAAATAGGCCTGTGCCTAGGTAAATCCCCCCGTCATTGCAAGGGGATGACTCATCAATTTTTTTTAAAAAAAAAGCATGCCAAGGGTCACACTCTGTTACTATTCTAGTGCTTCCTGCAACTGCAGGTGTAGCAAAATGCCCTAAATCTGTGGTAGTGATCCTTACACCAAGTTATTCTATACTATTAAAATGACAAATAATGAATCAGGTCAGGTTTGCAAGGACATATAACAATAATTTTTAAATCATACAAAATGTTAGTGTCTTTATCAGGGGAAAACCATAGTACAGATTATAGGCAAATGCCAAAATGTCAACATAGCTATTAATAAACTAGGCAACAGAAAACGTGGACCACAACTTCCCTAACCACAAATGAGCATCTTATATACTACTTGCATACTGTCTTACAGCAAACGTATTTAATGTTTTACCCTATTTTCTGAGTTTTTTGCACTTAAATTGGGTTTTTGTTTCACAGTAGTTGTGCACAAAGGAAATGTTTCATGACTGCAAAATTCTACAAACTATAAATATTGACCATATTATATATGTACTTAATGATAATATTTTGACAGTCACATGTATACCAAAAAAGATAATACATGGAGGTGTTCTGGGTAGGTACTAATAGATCAAAATACCTGCACATTATCTATAAAAATATATTATAAAAAATATATAATCTATGCAGTCATTAAGTCATTTCACACATCAGCTTTTCTGGACCTTCGTTTAACCTCAATAGATTAAATGAAAACAAAAAGGGATTCACGGGACTTTTTCTGAGATATAACTGCCATTTTGGTGGTGAAAGTTTCAAGTGAAATACCACAAAACACTGGACCCGGTGCACCTTCTCACTGCCACTGGTTTAAATTCACAACTGCCAACGGCAGAATGGACTCACATAAAAGAAAATGGGTACAGGAAGTCAGAGTAAAACCAAACCGGTTCCATCACCTGGCACATCCTCCTGTGGCAATGATTAACAACCATATAGTAAACAAACAAGCAAACGAAACATGAATGGTTTAGAAAGATTCCCAGTGTTTTACTTAAAAACTGCAATTACACGTTAATTTGAATACACACACTGTAAATACACTCCTGTTCAACAGCTGGTCTCAGGGCCTAGCAAGTTACCAACCCAATGGCAGAAAAGATTAAAATAAAAAATGTTAAACAATTTATTTTAACAAAGCAAATGCATAATTAAAAATATAACTCCTAGCATTGCCTTTCTAAGACTGAGTAGGCAAAAAGTTGCAAGAATTTCATTGTTCTATACACACTGCATTTTGCTATAATGCAAATTATGAATTATCCACTATCTCAAAAATGAATGAGTAAATACTAGTAAAAAATGTATCAAATTTGCATTATAAGTGGTCAAAATGTTAATGACGCTCCACTGGTTCTCGAAGGGACTGAAATCAGGCAAAGATGCTGTCCACTATACTAGCTGGCCATATTTAAGGCCACTTTCACCAACATCTCTTGTCTTCTTGGCAGAATGTGATGGAACTTTGTCATGCATGAATATCTTTTGCTTCTGTGCCAGAGGCTTACTTTTGAGCCCTGCAGTCTACTTCACACCTTGAAGAAATGACCAAGGAGCAGGCAGCTGGCCACCAGCCCAGAACATCACGGCATCACCTCCATGCCGGCATCTCAGTCTGAGAGGACCAGGACTTTCGTTTCTGACCTGACCTTTGCTCCATTCTACAGGTTCATTAAGAGCTGCTTGGGACTCATTGGTGGATTACAGTTTGGAAGTCCAACTACAAATATTTCTTGGCCCATTTCACATGTTTTACTTTCTTGCTGCTCTTCAACAAAGGTTGAAAATCTGATTTGCATATTATCCTAGGTGACAGAGTACGGATTCATTGTTGGCACCATCCTTATCAAATACCCTTTTGCCGTTGGCTAAAGGCTGTTTCGTCTCTTAAGGAGGGAGTGTTTACATTGTGAAACAACTTTCATTTTCCTCTTGTATGACCTTTTCATAGCTGGATCTGATTCTGCCACATGGCCTCTGCAAACAATTTCATACTCTTTTCACTTCTGCAGATGAATCCACCTTGCATCCCATAATAACATCTTTGTTATTATTTACACAAGTGGTTTAGTACTGTGGCACAACATAAATGTGGGAGAAAATGCAGTGACGACAGCGGCTTTTATATTCAGGAGCAGTAATAATGAAATTCTCATGGATGATGTAGAAGAGTAACTGTTATTGCAAGTCTTTGCAAAGTAAGACTCCCTAAGAGGAAAGGCATCATGAAAGAATTCCAACAGGCCATTTGCACAATAGCTTAACACAGTGTGTACAAAACAATAAAAAGCAATCAAACATAAATATATACACATAATTGGCCTTCTTGGGTGATGAATTAGTCATGCAGGAACAACAGGACATGAATTAATACCGTCAAGCTTAGATGAATACCTACTAGATGCATTATATAGCAGAATTAATTTTTAAATTGATTTTTATTGACTAAAACACAGCAGGACACGCCAACGCTCTTTTACATTCTACAAAAAAGAACCTCCAAAAATCTGACTTTGATCAACATCTATTTCTCTGCTGTACGCTGCTGGTTGACTCAATATCAACTTATCAATGATCTGAAAGAGGTTGATACGATTACTGGCATGTCTGGGTTCCCTGAGAAGCCTATGACCTTTCCGCAGCGCCTCCAGAAGGACCTTCAGGTGACCTGCGTCATTTCCTTCGCCCTCCTTCTCCGGTGCGCTTTACGGATTTTCATAATCCACTTGACGCTGAGCTTGGCGAAATTCGCCACCTTGAAGAGGGCCATGAAGACACCGCAAAGAATTGCAACGCTGTTCCAAGCGTTCGCCGTGACAATCTGTCGAGCGGTTTAGGAGATTTAGTGAGATGACATAAAAACAAAATCACATGCTGTTTTCCTATATCAATAAAACAACAAACTGAATGATGACTTACGTCCCTAACTTCCTGGATGAACACGTCACGCCACTCAAAAACAACAAAAAACAGCTGATTGGTCCTCTCCGACTCGGGCCTCTTGTCATTGTACTTTACTACACTGGACTGTAGAGTACAAACAGGTTTTTAAGTAAATACCTTTTTAAACGGCATTTAAAAAGGCAAATACAACAGACCATGGCCTTTCAGTCTTTCGAGTTTGTTGAACTACCTATTCTGTTAAACAGTTCAAAATTCTGTCTCTTCTAAATTCTGTTAAAAACAGTGTTAAATTCTGCTTGGCATTTCTAAATGGTTACATTTGAAAAGGGAGTCTAATACCGGGGTGACGAAGCATGCATTTGAGGGGACAGGATGCTGCTACAGGATATTTCTTTGTATGCATTTTCCCTTGAAGAGAGGAAGCCGCAGAAAGTCTTAGAGGTTAAAGGTGCACAGCACATGTCATGTTGTTAATGTGTTAAAAACGATAAATAAAACCAAAATAGCGTAAAAACCTATTACGCTTGCAGAAAACACTCAGCAGCTTGCAATAAAAGATAAAATAGTACAGCTAAAATAGGAAAGGCCTCAACATCAAAATCAAAACTAGGTTTTCCAAGGCGAAAGGCCTTTACCTCTTGTCGGAATTCCATGGACTCCTTCCCTCTCCCGGATGTCTTTATCAAAGACATCTTCACCCAAGTTCGAAAGCCTCCCGAGAAGGTCCACATGGAGTAATTCCTCTCACATTCTTTCATAAACTCTGCTTTATCTGAGCTGGAGACAATGGACAACACTATCAATTCATTCAAATCATACAATAAACAACAAAAAAAAAGAATTTATGATGCCCTTAGCTTATTTAATAAATTATAGTATATTGTTTGGGTGTTTTATACCTTGCAGTCAAGTCAGCGAATTTGTAGAAGAGCATATAAGTGATGGAGCTGAAGTCTTCTTCTGTTTCATTCTGGCTAAACTGCAGGAAAATGAGCTCGCGATTCCTGATGCCGGTTGGCCCCTGAACCACAGTCACTTCCTTTGGTGAGGAAGAAAGACTGTTATATTGAAAAATCTGATAGCAAATCAATAATGTAAATAAAGAACTCTGTGAATAAGTATGTGTGTGTCCATTTATCCTTCTTTCAATTGTTTATCAGGGCTGCAGGAGGCCTGGGGACAATCCCAAGTCACACAGGGTCCAAGGCTGTGGTACACCCTGGATGGAACGTCTGTGTGTGTGTACCAGTGTTTCCCAATCCGGTTCTTGGGGACCCACAGTCGGTCCACGTTTTTGCTCCCTCTGAGCTCCCTACATATTTGTTTCCTCCCAGCTCCCTCAGAGTTGGGAGGGAACAAAAAAATGGACTGTCTGCGGGTCCCCGAGGACTGGATTGGGAATCACTGGTGTATACTAATATGAGATTTGACTGGACAAAATGTATACAAGGGTAATTCTGTTTAAAAGGAAAAAATAAGTCAATAGTTTAGACCTAAAGTAAATTCTGTAAAAAAATAAGACATTTAGGGATTCATCTCGCATTGGTTGCATCAGTCTTTTAAGAGAGACACTGATATACAAATATGTCAGGCAGCTTTTTTTATTTTAAGGCTCAATGCAGATTACCCTGGTCTGGTTGGAGTAAGGATCCATGTAGGAGACCGTTTCCATCACGCAGCCCCCTTCCCCAGGGCTCCCTGGTGATACCAGAGCCGGGATGTAGTCATGCAGGTGGTGCTGACAACTCAGAAATGTAGCCTTCCCCAGATAGAGGGCGATACCTTCTCAAAAACAAGAAGACAACGCCTAGTCACTGGTTCTGCGTGTAGCAGGGCAGCTGTGCTGTCTTGTAGAAGTAACTGGCCAACGGCTCATGGGAGATTTACTTATACAAAAATGTTCTGAGGGCAGAAGGAAAAATGACTGGTTCAGAGAGATAACCAATCAGATTGTAGAGGAGGTGGGTCCAAGCAACTAGCGTAGGTGGACCGAGACATCTGATTGGTTGGTCCTGCCTCGTCTAGCTGCTTGGACCCACCTCCTTTACAATCTGATTGGTTATCTCTCTGAACCAGTCATTTTTCTTTCAGCCCTCAGAATATTTTTGCGCAAGTAAAACTCCCACAAGCTATCCAACACCAGTCTTCAGAAATTAGCACCCAGTTCAGAAGTCAGGAGTTCATCCGCTTCGACGGAGATGATGACCCGCCGCATGCTTGCACGCCACAATCACCCACCTACAGCCTCGTACTCGTCCACTTCTTTGAAAGTTACTGACATCACCGGGTGGCTGAGCTTCTCTCTGAAGTCAGAGATGGTCTGGTATGCGAGGAAGAGTGCCACGGCCGTCAGCAGGACGTATATCGGAATAAGAAGAACAGTAAAGACATTCTTCAGACAGGCCTTGTTCAACCCCATCGAGATGCTCCCCGTGTCGTCCTCCACACCTGAGGATCCACAATACACATTTGTCAAGCCCCATTTCTATCACTAGTGTCCACTGAGCTTTCTTACTCTCTCAACTCACTCGTTTCATTGTTGTATCTGCAGCTGTTTGTTGTGTAACGCCCACCTGGTAAATCGCTGTCGTTGGCATCATCAGGGATCTGGTCGTTCTTGCCATTATCTTGGCAAACACTTGGACACTGAGCATCATCGCTGAACTGTAATAGAGACAAGTTTAAGAATGATAATAATTGGTAGCATGTCTTTCCTTTACTGTACGTATTCTGGCAACATCTGAGGGGATTTCTCCAGAACAGTTTGAAAAATGAAGATGACTGTAAAAGTTGAAGTCACTAGAACATTAGCTTTCACTAGTTTCCAAAAAGCCTGTTGTAACACAACTACACATTAACATTAGAAAAAGAGAAAAATAAAGTTTTTGTGTTGGACGTGCTAGTTATAATTAAAAAATAAAATTATTATTATTAATAAATAATAATAATATAAATAACAATAATAATAATGTTTTTATATTAGCTCATGCCTGAATCCACTTCATATCCCGTCATAAACAGACGGGAGACATTTTGCAGATGTAGTACAAATATACGTCTTGACGCTCTGTGACTGGAACGTGAACACCATATCAATAAAAGGGTATTATATATTTTCCCTTCCAATTGTAAATCCCTCTATATTTTAAAAACACAGAAGCCTTTACAACAAGCGTTATACGCATGAATTAAGAATTGAAAAGCGCTCTGGGGACGAATCACATGACCACGTATCGGGTGTTAAGACTGCTCCGCTTTCTTCGTTCACGTTATTCTTGATACTTTTCATCACTAAACAACGAAACACAGCTCACCGTGTTTAGAACACGGGACAAACATGCTTTTGAAAACGCTCCGTGGGTTTTCAAAATGTGGGATTTTAACAGCTAACAGTCAGGCCACAAAACTTACTTTTTGGTAAGTCCGACAGTTGTCCCTTGTCATTCCGACAATCGGCTGATCACTATGGACTTTTTAACTAAGGGCACCAGCTTTTTCCTCCTGCTCATTTGATGACCATTAAAAATGCGTCCCAACGCGTAGAAGTAGCTCCATGCAGCAGTTATCGGGGAAGCAGATAATCCGGCGGGGACACTGCACAGCCCGACATGCCCGCCTTGACATCACATTTTCCTCCCAAGTCCGCCTCCTAAACTTCCATAAAGATAAGTACCTCCAGGCTGAAACACGCCTTTAAAACAGCCCTTTCGCGTTTAACGTGCAGCGACAGGTCCGCTGTTTTCGCTTGGGTGCCACATGCCATTGACTTTTAAACACATAAAGTTACCTTTTTAGAATCATAATACAATACTGATTTCTTTTAAATTAAACACAAAAACGAGATTGCCCGGAAAAAAATGTTTCGAGTGCCCTCTAAGGCAATGCAAACGCAGTGAACCATGCAATTAAGAGTGATTGTGTTTCTTTAAACACTGCACATATAGATAACATACTGATAAGAGACCGTAGTATTTTTGACGTTAAGCTGTTGCACGAAGGATTGTCATGAATGAACCCTCACGTGATCTTTGAGACTGTATTAAAACGAGTATCTCCCAAACAGTGATCGCTCTAAAGTTTTATTGTTATTTCGTTGTTGTGGATTTTACTTTCTAAAAGCAGCCTCACCTCCTGCTGTCTCCATTTTAGAAGCTGTTATTAATTATGGATGTGTTATGTATGCAATTCGGGAGCTATACGTCTGCAAAAAGCAGGAAGTCGGCGGACTTTCCGCAATGGCAGCCCCGTGGAAAGCGCTCGCCTTGGTGCTCCTGGAGGCTCTGCTGTGTCCTGCGGATGAGGTTACATTAAAGCCGAAACCTGCCCGCAAACCCGTCCGATTATTCACCGACGACGATCTACAAAGTTACAACGGCCTGGAGGTGAGGAATTAATGTAATGTAATTTTACTCGAGTCGAGTACCTTCCCCTGTCTTAAAACTCGGAGCACAACTTATGCTGTCAAACTCTCCATACGACAGTTTTATTTTTCCTCATTCTTTCCAAATTAGGCGTTATAGGTGATAATTTAAAACCCTAAATCGGCGGAAAAGCTGCTTCTCTACAGTGTAACTTAATACTTCTATGATCAGAGCCTCGTCAAGTCTTTGTGTTTTTGTTTACAATTAGGGTGACCTGTTACAATATATCGGCGACGGAACGTGATCGATCATTTTGCTAACACTGTGTTGTCTTGTGGATGTAAATGTGATTTATATAGTATCATACCTGTGTGAAATCCACCGTAGCTTAATCATTTGTATTGCAGGAAGGGAAGCCGATCTACCTGGCAGTGAAAGGAGTGGTATTTGACGTTACAAAAGGGAAGGGTACGTAAATTAATAACTTTATATACAGCATATATACTCAGTAACAAAAAGAGTTACACCCTACTGACATGGGACCAGCACTCTGCCCATACTGCCAACTCTGTTGTCCGTTTGATCTGATATTATTATAGTCATTTCGATACAGTCACATGACCATTCATCGCGTGCAGATTCATTTCATTTCCACCACTCCGTATTGGTATTTAACTTTTTTTGTTACTGTTTATTTATGTATTTGAGATTCGCTTGCCTTTTGAACTAAAAAAAATCATTTGTATAAATTCAGGATTATTTACATAATTTACATGGATTTTGGGCCCCCTTATAGCATATCATATTGGGCCTCCAACCCAGACCAATGTTGTTATGTTCCAGATGTTTTAGTGTCTTCGCTTTACCCCGTTACGACTCCCCTGGTTGGTTAATATATCAAACCAGCACCCTTTGTGTTGTATAGGGCATGCTAATTATGAATAACACAAAGGGTATTAATTCTGTTATTTGAAAAATATTTAAGTTCATTGTGGGTAGGCCTATGGATGTGCCTTTTCCGTAAGAGTGCGGACTCTCTTTTTAAAAATCGCCGCTGTTGGTGAAACATTACATTTGCTTTATTTGCAGAGTTTTACGGGAGAGGTGCGCCGTACAATGCCTTGGCAGGGAGGGACTGCACAAGAGCTGTTTCTAAAATGTCTCTGGACCCTGAAGACTTAACGCATGACACTGTAAGTAAAGGCACGTAACTGCCAAACTAGATGACCGCATTTAATATGTTTGTATGCACCCTGCTCTTGAGCACGCTGCTTGCAGTGTTTTTCATGTCCAAACACATGCAGTTAGGCTAGTTGGTGCTTCTGATTTTCTTGCAGTGTTGGTGTGAATGTGCTTTACAGTGCACTGCCATGAAGCTGTGTGCCTGCCTTTAAAATGAGATGATCCTTTATTTCTCGTTAACCACTGGAACCTTCCTATCACAAACACAGAGGCTTAACCTGCTAAGCCCTTGTACCCTGTGATGCCAAAATCTGGCTTCAGGACCCCTGTGACCCCATTCAGAATAAGCAGTAAGACTGATGGATGGATGACACTCTGTATGCTATGGTTGCCTAGAATGTAGCCTTGTATGTCTAATTAGGTCTATAAACTATCAGGAGGGCGGCGTGGTGGTGCAGTGATTAGCCCTGGTGCCTCACAGCAAGAATGTCCTGGGTTCAGTCCCGGGTCCTTTCTGTGTGGAGTTCACACACTCTCCACGTGTTCGCGTGGATTTTGGACGGGGGCTCCAGTTTCCTGCCACGGTCCAAAACTGTGCAGGATGGGTTGATTGGTGAGTCTAAATTGGCCCTTTAGTTGTGTGAGTGTGTGCGCCCTGCTGTGTGTTGGCGACTGCCCAGGGTTGGTTCCCGCCTGCGCCCATTGTTCCCGGGATAGGCTCCGGTCCCCCCCATGACCCCAGTTGGGATTCAGCAGTTTCAGGAGATGGATGGATGGAAACTATCAGGGAAGGCTGGGAACAGTGAAGGGAGAGTGCAGTTAGGGTTTAACCTGAAGCCTGCTAGCTCCGGTATCAGGACTGGCTGCTATCCTGTAACCTGAATTGTGAGGTAACTTTGGAACCTATTTTTTTTGTACCTGACAGACCGGATTAACTGAAGAAGAGCTGCAGTCGCTGGACAGCATATTCAAAGACACCTACAAAGCGAAATACCCCATTGTGGGCTACACAGCCAGGCGCATCCTGAACAAGGACGGCAGCCCCAACAAACACTTTCAGCCTGAAGATCAGCCCAATTTCAACATCAAGGATGAGTTTTAAAAAGTCAGCTCCATCTGGCAGTAAAAAACAAACCTCACATTTATACATCAATGATGCAAATATTTGGTACCATCTACAACGGTGCGACAATCTCTCGTACTTTTAAAATGTGTTCTTCATGGAGTTAAAAAGCCTTCGCATAATTAGGTATTAAGCATTTCAGTCCATGTAATGTAGTTAACATGGTCCTGTTTGCGACTAAACCTCCAGGCGTTTCCTTAGAGGGTAAAAGTTTAAACTCACATAGCGTTTAAATCTATTTACCCTGTTTTATTTTGTGAAAGGAGAGCATGACTCCAATGCCAGATCATTACCTCAAACCCTAACCTGGTTTAAACCTGGTATTAAGAGCAGTGATGTGCTTTTGGTTGACCAATCATCTGATCTCCACCAGTGTCCCAACTTCTGGTACCAGAACATGCCAGAAGTTGGTGGCTTCCGGGTATGTTGTCATTTAATTTATCTGGTGTATTTATGAAGGAGGTCACATCTTTGGATCGGTGGAGGGTGCTCTTGTCATATTTGATAGGAAACTCAATGTGATGTCAGGTATAAATGGGATCCAATTGCAATTCCAATCTGGTCCTTGGAGACCCACAGTCAGTCCAGAAATGTGGACTGACTGGCAGGTAGCTGGGAGGGAGCAAAAACGTGGACTGACTGGCAGGTAGCTTGGAGGGAGCAAAAACGTGGACTGACTGGCAGGGAGCTTGGAGGGAGCAAAAACGTGGACTGTCTGACAGGGAGCTGGTAGGGAGCAAAAACGTGGACTCTCTGACAGGGAGCTGGGAGGGAGCAAAAACATGGACTGACTGGCAGGTAGCTGGGGGGGAGCAAAAACGTGGACTGTCCATGGGTCCCTGAGGACTGGGTTGGGAAACACTGCAAATTGGATTCCCATCTCAGCTGAGTAAGTGAATCGATCTGAATCTGAGACACAGCTGTTTAAAGGAAATGTTTTTCCATTCATCTTGTGGTATAATGCACACCTCTGAGATGTGGTTTCCAACTACAGACTATAATTAGTTTTTTTTCTTCTATCTAATTTTATAGCATTTGTGAAGTGTCTGATATCTGATTGCTATGGTACAAAATATGTTTACTGTATTTTAGTGAGCTAAAATTCTGTGATTTATTTTGGGTGATATGCTTGGGAGATGAAAATTCTAGACGCTGACATCACAGAATTGATGCATTATTGGTACTAACTAAGTTAATCACGAATAAACATGAATAAATGCATCCCCGTGCTACCTTTGTTATCCACTGTCTCTGGTTAGTGTAGTACACTATAAAGCATATTCTGGGAGTGACTACAGAGCCATGTAACATGGGGATTGGAGCAAGATATTGAGATTTTATTTGGGGATGGTAATGAAAACTGATCTATTGACAGTGGGTAGGAACAAAAATAAAGGTGGCCATTTTGGTATGAGGATGCATTAAGGTCCGAGCGTATTTACTTGGGGAGAGAAAAATGCTGATTTTAAATGAGAAACACTATTATTCACAAACACACAAGCAACATCACTGCTCTTTTGTCGCTACCCGGAATTCTTCCGTGCAAGCGGTTATGCTTATTTATTTATTTTTACTGTGCCTTGCCAAACAAAGCTACTTGGATGTGTCTCTCAGAACATTTTGACTATAGAAATCTCCTCTCTGTTATGCAGTTTCAAAAACGCAGACAAAAAACAAATCTACATAGACTGAAGGATGAAGAATACATTTAACGAGCATCTGTTATTTTTGTTTTTTAATCATTCTGACTCAAAGGATGAAATTATAGCCGATGATGTCACATAGAAGCAATCCTCATGTTATGCTGCCAAGCAAGCATATGACTGAGAAAAAGAATGGATCCTGATGCTTGATCTTCAACAAATAAGTTACCAATTACAGTATAATTTGAGTCACAAATCTCACTTTCAGTCATATCTTTTTTTTTTTTAATCACGGTGGTCTCTGGCACTCACTGGCACTGCTATATGCAAATAAAATCAGACGATTTTCTCACAGTTCTGCTCTTTTCTGGGTAATGTGCATTTTTGATATTAACCGTGTATGAAACTGGCTCTTGGGTGTGTTTTTTAACTTTAAATTCTCAGTCAGTGATGGGGATGGCAGCTTGTGGGTGACCTTAATTCTGTAGAAGACATTCTTTATACTGTGACTGCTTTTTCTGTATCAAGTGAGTCTCATAACGAGAGCTGGGGGGATTTTTTGCTGAAACGTCTGGCTGCTGTCAAAAATATCAATGTTTTTGAAATTATTATTTGCATGTTTGTAGATTTTTTTCCACATCATTGTACTGTAAATGTTTCTAAGGAGTTGGAGTAAAGGGCAGGGACCTGGAAATGTTTGCTCAGCTTCAATTTTGAGAATAACAAAGCTTTTCTGTTGGATGTCACATGCTTGTTGGCTCTTTTGTGTGTTTCGAGACCAGTGTGCCGCTTAGTGAGTTACAGCTTTGCTTGTGATCAGTAGTTTGCTGGTTCGAATCCCAGGCCTGACAGACTGCTGCAATGGGCTGGGGTCCTGAGCAAGGCCCTTCACCCCCCCCCCCAGGCTCCTGGGGGCACTGCATCTTGGCTGACCCTGTGCTGTGACCTCCCAAGCTCGCACTTGTGTCTCATGGAGAGCAAGATCGGGTTGGCAAAAAGGGAATCTCCCTATGAGGATCAGTAATGTATCACTATTCTATTCTATTGTCGCTTTAATTGAATGGTGTGGATTTCACCTGACTAATGATAAGCTGTTCAGGTGTTCGGAAAGATTAAACCTGGATTTTAGTGGCTAATAGATATCAGTCAAAATTGCTCACCATGTGGCCATTACACAAAAAAGCTAATTTTACTCCTTTAGAATACGTGCATCTGAATCAGTTGACAGTAAGAGGCTGACGGACTGTTTTTGTCGTTTGGTTTAATTTTATGTTCTGCAGTACAGTTGGGTGTCGCTGGAAATTCTGTAGGTGGCATTTTATGGCATTTAATGGTTCCATCATT
>JAODLD010000030.1:17501590-17512613 GCA_026781065.1 Mormyrops boulengeri | reverse complement strand
GAGAGAGAGAGAGAGAGAGAGAGAGTTATTATGGTTCTGCGATTAAAGATGTTTAGGTAACTTTGATGTGCACCGGGCTAATTTCAAATTATGGATTATTGAATTATGAAGTATATGGATTTTTTTTTACTTCTCACGTTTTTTAAATATATATTTTAATAACTTTCAAACAATTCAGGATGAGCAACACAACTCGGATCAGCAGCACATTTGTAATTACGCTCGTACACAGAAGTGTAGTTGTAGGGGGTCGTGAGGTGCACCCATTTGCATAATAGTTTCATGTTTGCTTATTGTGATAGTTGACTTATAGTCAAGAAAGGTATTTTTGTTTGAGCTGATTCAAACAGAGACTGACGCCCCCGGGGTGGCGTGCGCACGCAGATTCCCACTCCGTGTTTCATGCACAGCCGCCTAGCCGAGGTTTTTGCTCCTGAACATGAAGCCTTTATGCATCCATAGAGGTAGATCAAATCAGATTAAGCACTTCGTTCAATGGTACAACAGCAGGACCCCTTCAGGCTTGTGAACTGAGACCCTTTAGGTTATGAGGGCTGGGTTGGATTTCGGAGCATTATCTGTTATCTCTGTGCGTACCATAATTGATGGAATATCTCTACTAGCGTACACCAGTCTATGTTCCTCAAATGCTCTTAGTGTTGCACTTTCTGTTGATTTGAATATTCGTCTCTTTAATTGCTTGCCTTTTTCTGGAAGATGTTGTGTAGCCCCTGTTCCAGCACTGCTTACTCTTGTACCTGGGCCTTCATTAGAAGCTCAGCCTAGCCACACTTATGCCTATTGGCTCTTTGACAGCCGTATGTCTGTAATGTGCTATTTGCCTCATTTGTAATTCGTTTTGGACAAAAACGTCTTGCCATACAAAATAAATGTAAATGAATATACAAAATATGGTACGTGCAGCTGTCATGGTGAAGTAGGGGTTGTGGAATCAGATAACTTAAGGTGGTTTTCTCACTTTAGTGAAAGAGACGACAGAACGCGATTTCCCCGTCATCACCAAGTGTACTAATGAAAGTGCTGGTTGGTTGCACAGTGGTAAGTTCCATGCACTCTGCAGTGTGTCTTTCATTCCTATGACATTTAGCAATGCATTGAAAACACGTTTACTAATGTTTACTAACACGTCTCTTTTTCCCCATCAGTCTAAAACACTACCTGAAGGCAACATGAACTCAAGCATCGACTTGTCTTCAAATGTAAGTACAACATTCCTGTTTTGCAATTCTTGTCCTTTTATAAGGCAAACCAGAAAAAAATACAATATAAAGTAAGGTAAAAAATGATGATAAGAGCACATGGGGGATGAAATTGCTTACGTTTGAAAAATAAATACATGCCAGTTAATGAGATGTTAGGAAATGTGCCCATAGCTGATAGACGGCAGGTCAGCACTGCATGCTTGTGGATGGAAGGCTTTTGAAGATGATTTCTTTTAAGTGAATTCCAATGTCTTGAGGGCAGCACATAGATCTGATCTAGATGAAACATCCTCTGAGTCGGGCATATCTACACACCGATCTTATGTTCCACTATCTAATATAATAAAATCTGTTTCCAGGGCGATGTAAGGAAATCTTCCATTGCAGTGGAAAACGTTCCAGACCAGGTTACTGGTGAGTAAAAGCACTTAAATTCCATTTTGATTTTATTTTTTTGCCAGCATAGGAAACAGAATACAGAAAAAATGTTGTTTTCACACTCATTGGACCAGCAGTAGGAATGTTGTGATGGATTTACGCAGGCATACATCACACAATAAGTATAATAATTACTCATGTTTTTCTTAAACAGGCATTAACAGGTGGAGAAGGCTGTTTCTGCAAATTCAGAAGAACAAAAACCCACAGCCGGAGATTTCCCGTTGCTGCCAGTTCAGGACCGCACTCTTCGGACAGCCACTTTCTGCTGTCTGTGAGGAGGACGGAAGCCCTCCTAGGCCCATCAAGGTAGGCCATCTTTTTAAACTTCGTAGATTTGGGAACATGAATTGTCATCCATAGCTACCGTTTGGCTGCAGAAAGAAAACAAACATTCCATAGTTCAAATTTCATAGGATGCACATAAATGGCAATATGCCTCAAGATATATTCTTTCATTTGATTAATGAAGATAGAAGCCGCTTTCTGTGGCAGATGCAGAGACTGATGGGATATTTTCTCCTCCTGCCCTTTACAGGACATGCTAAAATTGTTGCTGAATAGAGGTCCCTCTGCTGAGGGAATATTCCGGAAGCCTGGCAATGCCAAAAGACTGAGAGAGATCAAGGACCAGCTTGACAGAGGGTTGGAGGTGGATATGGAGGTGGAGCAGACCCCCTTACTGGCCGCTCTGCTAAAGGTAGGAACAGAACATGACTTGATATTTTTTCTGTCTCATCTTGGGATCACAGGAATAATATTTGTAAGAAAAAAAAGAAAGAAATCAAATAAAAATAGCATTTTCAAAAATGTCAACAGCACATATTTCAGTGAGGAGTATCATTCAGTACCTAACGTATAAGATAAGATAATACTTTATTGATCACAGAGGGGAAAAGTCTTGAGAAACAATGGTCTAACATCGGTGATGGGTTATTATAGTTTGTATAAGAGACATGACATGTGTACAGTGTCTCCCATGAGTTAAATGCAAAGTTTAAAAGACATTAGAGTGAAAAAATAGTTTGGACAACATGTTTGGACAATAGCAGTATTGCTCAAGACGTGCTCTGTTGAATGATGTGAATTTTAGGATTTCCTGAGACACATCCCTGGAGGACTGCTCGTTGCTGATTACTCCCAAGCCTGGATGACAGCTCTGGAGAATGAGGACCCTGCAGAAAGGTGCATTCAGCTTAAGCTGTAAGTGTCAACTTACTAGACGAACAGCTCTTATGAAAAAAGAAAAAAGAACATTATTCAAGCAGAATTAAGGGAATCGATTAATCTAATGAGTAGTACTCGGTCTCCAGTGAAAAGTAACTTCTTTAAGCTTTCTGTAAAAAGAGACTCTAGATGAATCTGTTCCTCAACTGGCAATACAAGTCTTGTTGTACTATAAATGAGAATCATACACAATTACCAAGCCCAATAAAGGTAATATATATTTTTCATTTGTTTTTTCAGGGTACATGACAGTCTTCCAAAGGCCAACGCCATGCTTCTGCAGTACCTTCTGTGTGTCCTCCTACACATCAGTAGGAACTCCAGCACTAATAAAATGGATGCTAAGAACCTAGCAGTCTGTGTATCACCCAATCTGCTGCAGTGGGATGGCGTGGATATGATTGAGAAGGTGAGGTCTCGCTTCAGGTCAGTCAGAGTAACATTAGGAGATGTTTCTTAATGCCAATCCATTCTTAATGGTATATTCAGTCATATACTATCTAGATATGAAAGCAATACCAGTCTGATCTTAATATTGTAAGTAAAATGCTCATGAAATGTCTATTTTGTTTTTGTGTAGGTGACATCCCTAACCCAATTCCTGATTGAAGACTGTTGTGGAATATTTGGAGAAGACATTCTGACTCTTCTTGGAGAACCTGATGATGAAGAACTTTCTGATAACTTAGGTATAATATTGATTTTTTAAAATTCCATTTTAATTCCATACAGTACATTTGCCATGTATTCATAGTACTTCCTGAAATTCTCTGAGAAACTCTGCAAAACAAGTGCCTTTGGGATCCACTAAGTTTCTGTCTGTCTGTCTGTCTGTCTGCCAGCTTGATGTTCTTCTATTGAATGAATTTGTAGTGTGCACAGATTAACCTCTGCAGGATGTGCATAAATTATCAGGACCAACAAATTTTCTCTTTTTCAGATTCACTCTTGCACCAGCAAGACTTGGCTTACGAGAGCAACGATCCAGATACTGACTGTGACCTAGGGGGCAGCATGGAAGGCCAGCTCAGCATTGCACATTATAACAAACAAAACCGGCTAAAGGTGGACGCGGACTCCAGCTTGACAAACGGCGCTTTGCGCACGACGCCTCCCTTCAACAGGAGACGCTCAGAGCCCATCATCTACCTGCCTGCTGGCAGGAAGCCTCTTCTTATGGTGGCCAGGAGCCATGATGACTTGAAGAAGGAGCGGTCGGCCATCCAGCTGCTGAAGAAACAGACCTCAGAAACCTCCTTCCTGTTGTTCAACCGGAACTCAAAGAGGCAGACCGCCCACCACGTAGACAGCTCATACTCCTCCTCCTGCTCCCTGGAAAGTGCCTCCTCCAGCCTTTCCGATGATGCTATTACCATCACCAAGAGTATCACGAGGTCTAACCCCAACCGGCGGTCTTTCTCCACTGTACGCCGCGAGGAGCCAAAGAATCTCGCCAAAATGGGAAAGAGACGCTCCTTGTCCATGAGGATAGAAAAACCTAAAAATCTAAAGTTCAAAAACAGGTGGAGTCTTAAGAAGGTGTCGACCCAGTCAGAGGCTCTTATCCAGTCTGAAACTGCACAGAATGAGGTTGAGAATGATACAGAACAGCCTGATCCACTGCCTAAGCCAAGACCACTGTCCATATCCACCACAGAGGTCTTCAAGCTGGTGGACAGCAGGATTCCCAGCCAGCCCCCGTCATATGAGCAAGCAGTCAACAGCACTGCTTCTCAGCAGATCCAGCCAAAGACTGTGCGGGATGCTCGCAACCTCCTTGGAAACAGAAGATTCAGCTTTGAGTCAACGACCAATGACTTGTTAACAGAGAAGTTCTCCTATGAGGGAACCGCCGAGGAAGCCCTAGTGGGCCCTTTCCGTCAAAGGGCCATGTCAGAGTCGGTATCCGACGCCAGCTGCAAGAGACTGAGCCACAGAATCAGCCAGCCCCTGATGGAGGTGATATTGGCGGCAAAGGAGTCTTATGTGTGAGCTTCCATTAGAGTCCTTCCATGTAATTAATCAGGGACGAGTGCAATATGTCAACTTTCTGTAAGGTTACAGGTTCAGAAGTTGTACAATTTTTGTACAGATTTAAATGTTTTCTGCTTAAGAAAACTATGGATTATACTGTATATAAAAGAATATATACTATGTGTGTGTTCTATAAATGTGTGCATGTCTTGTCACTCAGAAGCTATATAAGAAAACAAAAGCTACCAGTTATTTTAATATGCTATGTAACCAAAATTTTATGGAACTGTACTTGTATATATAACATAATGTATCACGTATGTCTTTTGTCTCTCTTTTCAATGTTATCTGTGTCATTCACTACATTAAATTGTATTTTTTATTGTTAAAGTTCTGGATAGGGACTGTATTTATTTCACACGCATCTCACCTACCTCCACTGGTTTTGTGGTGAGGGCTGGCATTTTCTGACATTTGCACGTCAAGGTGAGAATCGCAGGGACTCGGTCCCTGCCATCCATCCAGCGGCACACGTGACAGAAAGGTCAGGAAACAAGCTGTGCCACCGACCAATCATAACGAAACTTGAGTGGGTTGAAGGTGCGACATAAACATGATATCGTCCTTACATACAGTACTGCTGTATACCTGCATGCCTGCTGTGACCTAGATAAGCCAAATTCCTCCATCATAATCTCACATGTCCCACCTAGCTGCGTTAAAGATGCCTCCACCAGCCGTGCTCCTTCTCCTACGCCCATGTTCCGTTGCTCAACGTCAACGTTGTAGCCACATTGAGAAGGAAACCAGACCACAGTTTCTCTGAATTTTATTTGCTCGCTTGTTGCGACGATGCTATCAGAAGAAACACGGTTTCCTGTGTCAGATCTTGTGCTCACGATCCATCAAAAGATACTGAGTTTTATTGCTGCCAGACAGTCTTGGTTTGGAGTGGAAGGACGCCCTATGAGATATGAAAATATATTCTTGCTTATTTATCTCCTTTGCTTGTTGACTTCATGACATCATTACGTGCTTTTTTTTTTTTTTACCGTAGGCCTACTCGTTTTTGTTTGTCTACGTTTACTACTGTACACACAAGAATTTCCCCCTGGTATCAGTAATGTTTTTCTTAGCTTACAACTTCATCGATGCAAATATTTTTGATAGAAAGAGGAAGATACAGATACCAGTAAATTTATATTGGAAATTCCAATTAAATTTCTTAATACAGATAGTATTTGTATTTGAGTACTTTAATCTGCTCAAATTTTAATACATGCTGTCAAAAAAACATTATTTTGGGATTCCAATGCCAAAAATATTTATCCTCCAGATGGGAAGCCAGTATGACTGTTGTGCAGGCCACAGAAATGTGTTTTCATTGGTAGCTAGAGGTAGTTTCCTACCTCCAAGGCATTCTGGGGCCCTAAGCGAGATTCTGCTGAGCACTGAACTTTTGAGAATGTAGCACGGTCTTCCCAGAAAATGTGTCCAAGTGAAAGACGCAATCCAAATCTATTACTTGCAGATTTTAATTCAATTTTTGCCCTATGTGATTTTAATTATTGATGTCTTCATGTCTCAGTAGGTGAAGCTGTTGCGTCATACCTTTATGGTTGGAGGTTCGAAATTCACCTCTGCTCTGTTTGTGTGGAGTTTGCATGATCTCCTTATGTCACATGGCTTTCCTGGATGTCTTCATGCATATGAACTTGATTTAAAGCTGTGCTAATTTCCAGAGGCGGATATTTCTGGTCCAGAAATTAAAAATCCAAACCAAGATTTTCTTTTAACCAAGCAGTTGAGTGCTCTGTGACTGTGACTCCATTTACTGAACTGGTTGGCTGAAACTAAATCTTGGTCTGGATTTTACTTTGGGAGTTACTGTGGGAGTTATACTTAAACAAAAATGTTTCGAGGGCAGAATGAAAAAAAAAAATGATTGTTTCAAAGACATTACCAATCAGATTGTAGAGGAGATGGTTCCAAGCAACTAGAGGAGGCAGGACCAACCAATCATATGTTTTGATCCCGCCTCCTCTAGTAGCTTAGATCCACCTCCTCTACAATCTGACTGGTTATCTTTCTGAACCAATCATTTTTCATTCTGCCCTCAGAACATTTTTGTGTAAGTAAAACTCCCATGAGCTGGATTTTACTTTCTGGACCTGAACTATCCACCTCTGCTAATTTGCACTGCTGTGCATGGACTGGGCAAATTCAAGTCAAGCACTGTTCCCAACAGAATGTTCACATCTAGGATAGCAATTGCAGATAAACAGTCATACAAATACAGCATAACTTCACCTGTTTATGTGAATGCATGCATGAATGTATTTTATTCAGTGTGTCTAGTTACCCATTAGCTATTAGTACAGACACAAAAATAAAACTTGAAGCTGATGGTACGTTTTAGTGCTGCCTAATTTATATGTCAGGCCCACACGTCTCACGCTGTGGTTTTCCTAAGAATCGTGCGCTTAAGTGCTGAGCCATACACATCTGTCTTTTGCCGCCCTTTAGCACACTCTGACACTTGTTCAGCTAAGTCATTTTTATATTTACCTTTCAATTGCAGAATATAAAGTGTCACTGGTTGCCAATTTGGTAGAGGTGATTGAAAGACGTAGAAATGGATAGTTCAGGTCCAGAAAGCAAAAGTCCAGACCAAGGTTTTGTTTCAACCAGCAAGTTGAGTACTCTCAACTTTTTAAAGTTGTGACTGTAACTTTATATACTGAACTGGTTGGTGAAATAAAATCTTGGTCTGGATTTTTACTTTTTGAACCTGATTTATCCATCTCTGGCAAAAAGACTGTACAGCAATGCTCGTCCTTATATACTACTGAGAACAAAGGTTTTTTTTCACCGATAGGCACCATCTTCATTATTCTACTGGGTGTCCAAATTTTGGTGATTTGCAGCTCGTTCACAAACGATCTAAGCTTTACGTGTGACTGATAACCAATGCCTGGAATCATCCAAGCACACATGACCGTAACTTCTGCCGAATTTCAGCAAGTCGTCATTGGCATTGAATCATCTGGTTCCCAAGGAGCATAAGCTGACTTGTATGCCTGTAAATAATATCGTGGGATTTCATAATGTAATGTTTCTCTACAGGTTAAATTTCGTGTCACCACACTGGATTCCAAGCTGGAGTTATTCATCCAGGTTAACACCACTGGGAGACTGTTTTTCGAACAGATTGGTGACTGCAATAAACCACTGTATCTGTAATATCGCCACGGAAATGTTTAATCGAAACGGAAAGTATAGAATATGCGTTGATACAAAATTTTCGCAATAGGGATGCTCGAATGACCACACTTTACAACCACTTCTAAACGGCACCATCAAATTCGCATATAGCCTCCAGATTGTCACAAGAGCGCCATCTAGAGGCAAAACCTAAACCTGCTACGCAGGATAGTAATAAAACATTTTGATCTCGGTTAAATTGTTCTATGCATACAAAAAAGCGGGAGAAAATATGTACAGCGCTATTTTTTCTTCTATGGGTTTTGAGAGAAGAAACTAAAGTATATAGTAATAATAATAATAAATTATATTCGTATATAATAATGTTATTATTGTGATCGTAATGATAATAATAATGATAACATATTATTTGTATAGAATAGAGTAAACCTTGGTTTTGCGCCAGGTTTTTAACAATGTTGATAAGTACAGGCCTAAGAAAAATACACAGAGAAAAAATGAGGAAATCCTTTATCAATTAACTATGTTGACGTTTTGGATTTACTTAATGCTTTAACTCCGCCTGCTAGGATGTTCGATGTCATATATGCTACTTTCACATACTTTCATAAACGTCAATAGTCCTACACATCCATCCATCAACTGTTAATGAGTAAACACACAGTGGTACCGTATAGCTAGCCCACAAATCTCTTGTATGCTGAGTTTGCATGTTCTTCACACCTTAGGTTTCTTCATGCAGTCCAAAGGTTGGCTGATGTGTGCGTACCCCGGCTCTGCTGGCGTCTTGTCTCGGTACCCTGCCTTATTCCCGATGCCTTGGGGTGGGATCGCCGCAAAATTAATTGGAAAATTGGTCGGGGAAAAATGAATGTGTCAGACTGAATTAATCACGCCTTTAAGATACATGTTGATATAAAATGTCTGAAAATATATTCTAAATAATCCCGTTATACAAAGGGTGTCCTTGAACAACGGTCCAATCAGATGTGAATTGGCTGTATACATGAAAACCGCATGTTTCGATTCATACCTGACCAAGGGTCACAACTATAACGAGGTGCCGAGGAATGTATTTGCGCAGGAGGGTGGGGAATGGCGATTTATGGTCCTGTTAACTATACAACTCGACTTTCACCTTGGTTGGGTGCGCAGTCTGGGCTTGCGGTATTTATAACTATAGTACACTACGCTTTAGGGATTCGGAAAAACGCACAATACAATAAAAATATATAATAAGAATTATAATAATAATTTGCTTCAGGATTCACGGACGGGACCCTAGCTGTGCTTTATTTTATTTCACAGGACAACACTTAAGACAAATCCGCTTGAAACGCGAAATTTCTTTGCTGCGATACCTGGAAAGGACTGAAAATGCCGAAACCAGTAAGAACCTTTTATGAGCACTTTCTGCAAAAACACTTTTATATAAGAATATTTTCAAAATACTAAATTTCACTATGATTGGGGGCTGAAACGAAATATTTGTTTTAAAAACCCAACCATCCATCAATTTAGACAAAACATGCGTTAAAAGGAACTGAATTTCATTGCTGATTAATGTATGAAAGCCGAGTGATCGTTTATAAGTATAATTTTTTTTTCAAGTGACAGTCAATAGTAATTAATATACGGGAAAGCGGAAGTTCTTGCAATATTTGAAATGGAAATAAGCCTCTGTTAGTCTAAATAGGCCTTATCGTTCGGTAGTGACCGTATATGGCAGATTTTCAAAGTATTATTTAAATCGTAAAATTGTTTAAAAATATGTCTCAGTCAAGCACAAGATTGTCTGAAAAATGTAATAAAATAACGTCTAAACTATTTTCCAAATGGATAGCTTGAATGTATGTTGCACATTTAAAGTATGCCATTTTATTAATGTAATGATCATCACGGCACCTCGTAACGTATTCTTTAACATCTTAACAGTCTATATCCAGAACAAACTTAATCCGAGTGTCCTGCGATTCAGAAGTGATCTTCAGACTCGCCCATCGCCCTAAAATGTACTCATTAACTACATTCATGGGTGATGACATCGCTGGTTTCTTTACGTAATTGGTGGTTTTCAGGTCTCACGTGTAACTTTTAGACATTAAAAGTTTGGGATAAACCAATTGTTTATTTAATTGGTTCCATCATCATCTATCTTGGTTTTCTGTACATGGTACATTCTCAGAAAAAAAGGTAAAAAACTGTACCCTTGATTGTCACTGGGGTTGTACCCTTGAAATTGTACCTTTAAGGTACAGAAATGGACTCTGAGGAACATTCCCAAGGTAGAAACAGCAAAAGCAAAGGTATACATTTTCCCCCTTTTTTCTGAGAGTGTATGTGCCCGTAATCAAACTTGGTCTTGGTGTAACTGTCACAGTCTTACTCAAGCAGAGACAGAAGAATATGCATGAAAAGTACATCAAACTGCACAATTGCTTTAAAATGTATTCTTTTAAAATGAAGAATGACACATGCTTTAAATTAGGGAAGTAACTAATTGTGAGCTCGACATGAACTTGTATCCACCTTGCTTATCTAGTATGCCAAGAAACGCCAGGACAAATCCAATGCTAACTGGCATTAATGGACAAAATTAACATAACATTAATGGTGAAGTGAATTAAATAAAATAAAATAAAATTAAATAACTGTCAAGTTTGTTGGGTTTAACCAATGGCCTGTAGCAGGTCACCTTTCCATGCGTTGGCCTCCCTGCATATCTCAGCTTTGTTAGCTCTTCTGACATGCGTTGTCCTGTATGGCTGCTGAGAATTTACGCCCGGGGGGGGCAATCTTATCCGCAAAGGGCTGGTGTGTATGCAGGTTTTTGGGATAACAAGGTCAACTGTTCAAACTCAGGTGTGAGGACTCTTCAGCCAATCAGTCCTCTAATCAGTGACCTAATTAGGGAGTTGCAGCGAAAACCTGCATAC
>JAODLD010000030.1:17446560-17501490 GCA_026781065.1 Mormyrops boulengeri | reverse complement strand
GTGAGGACTCTTCAGCCAATCAGTCCTCTAATCAGTGACCTAATTAGGGAGTTGCAGCGAAAACCTGCATACACACCAGCCCACTGCGGATAAGATTGGCCACCCCTGATTTACGCAGTCTGCCCCAGTGACTGAACAGCCAGGGTTCACAAGTGACTTCCAGTGTTGATTTTCTCAGACGATGAGGTACAATAGCTCTCCAGCCGGAGATCGGGTCATACTCCATGGACTTTGTGACTTCTGCCGTAGTGGATGTGAATTAGACTATTTTAAAGCGTTACTGAACGTCAAGACTCAAAAGCCGCTGGAAGTGTGATAGGACGTGTTGTTTTTCGTAATCTACAAAATATTTGATGCCTCACCTTGTAGACAACCTTGAGTTCCCCCAGGAAATAATAATAATATATACATAATTTTTTATTTGCAAATGAGTGATGCTCACTTGAGTTTTAGAGTTGTATTCCGAGAAATTACTCATTAATTGGGTATTCCCAAGAGTTTATAGAAGCAATTAAGTAACCGAGAGACAAAAGTTCTACCAGCATATTTGATATCAATATTCAGATTTAGAGAGTATCACCATCTAACCATTTCACGTCGCCTCAGACCATCCCTATTCAGTCACTCAAATGTGTAAAAATGAAATGTACTGTAGTAACTCCAGAATGGAAGTGAAACAGAGTTGACATGGCTGGCCTTTTCTACACTCTGCAGTCACATTTCCATTTATCTAATCTTGCCTCCTGCATGACAAAACAATGGAAAATACTAATATTTTTCTTTGATAAATTCTGAAACCTTTCACTGATTAGACCGAACTGTTATGAATGTTTTTCTGTGGTGACTGTGTGTCTCTTCATTGTTCTAAAATTTAATTTCTAGTTTAAAAGCATATGTATTTGATTTAAAATTTTTTAAGTACCACAAATTGCATTATGTAATAATGTTTAAAGCACTACAGAGGAAGAGTGTTCCCCTGACTGTGTGGTATCAGAGCTCTATATAAATAAACATTTGGTGAAGCTTTATCGATGGATAGATGACTGTTATATTAAAATCTTTGCTTATGTTTGTCGTAATGTATACAGCATAATCGTATGTCACAATGTTGTAAAGGTATACAGTAAAGCTTACAGTGCGTTTCTTTCATTACTCAAAAATAGTAGAGCGCTTTTATCTTTTCGCATATCTGGTTTTTAACTTGCATGTAATGTTATTCTACAGGTTAAAATTCGTGTCACCACAATGGATTCCGAGCTGGAGTTATTTATCCAGGTTAACTCCACTGGGAGACAACTTTTTGACCAGGTGGGTTCTTGCAGTAAACCAGTTTATGCTATCATGGTACTGAAAAAACTCTTTCATTACGACAATCTGGTATGCTAAGCAACGTGTGTAGTCAAATAATCATTAACCAATGAAGAGCCATTGAAGTGATAATACAAGTCTTGAATGAGTGTTCTTAATTTACAGATTAAATTAGACAAAAACATTAAGGATTATGCTCCCATAAAACTATTTTCATGAATCTGGTGTCATAATTAGTTTGGCACGTACATTCCAGCAAAGTGAAATACTCATTACCCATTCTTTTTCACCACAGGTTGTGAGAACTATTGGTTTGCGTGAACAGTGGTATTTTGGTCTCCAGTATGTCAGTAGCAAAGGATACCTCTCCTGGCTAAAGCTCGATAAGAAAGTACGGTAATAACCTTTTCTATAAACTGTTCCTATTAACACTGTTTCTAAATATAAGTTCTATGAACTATTCTTAGATTATGCATTACCATTATTTCTGGTAGTCAATATACCCTCAACTTCATCTAACAATTCTTGACTGAAAATGGTTTTGAAATAATTTTGGTTTTTGAACTATTTATGCATAATTTATAGATAGATAGATAGATAGATAGATAGATAGATGAAATCTTTCAGGCAGTGTTTTACAAAAAATGTGAATACAGAAAATAAAGGCAGATAAAGTTAGCTAGGAGCAAACTATTTTATTACTGTGCCAGCATCTTCATTCTTCTTCATCTGGCCTGCTTCCCTCAGCTTTCCGCGCATGATGTTAAGAAGGACAACCCCATGCAGTTCAAATTCCGGGCCAGGTTCTTCCCAGAAGACGTGTCTGCAGACCTCATCCAGGGGATCACCCAGAAGTACTTCTACTTGCAAGTGAAGGATGTGATTCTGAACGATGAAATCTACTGTCCTCCAGAGACCGCTGTGCTGTTAGCGTCCTACTCAGTGCAGTTCAAGTATGGTGACTTTTCTGAAGAGATCCACCAGCCTGGATACATAGCATCAAACATACTGGTTCCCCGCAGGTCAGTGACTGCTTTCGCCTGCACAACCTTGTTCTTATTCATGCATACAGACTCATTCCTTATTCTCTGACTCTTTACAAAAAAAAAAACAACAAAGAACGTAACAGTACAACATGCTTGGTGATTAATGCTGTGGCTACATACCTCTAGGTTTGTGAGTTTGATTCCTGACTTAGATTATCCCCCCTGCATCTGTTCAGGGTTGCTTTTGGTACTCTGTGTTTTTTCCCACAGCCCTATAAACATGTGGTTGTATTAATAGGTGTCTATACTCCACCTACAGCATTTGTCCGCTGATGGACTTGCTCGCTTACTGGTTTCCTGTCACTTCCTCTTTGAGATCTTGTACTGCTTTCTGAAAGTTCTACGAATCCAGCTTTTGTATTTATATTTTGACCTTGATGATCAACAAACACCGCTTTATACCTAAGTTCTATGTATGGCCCATTTTGAGTTATTCACATGAAGCGCCTTAATTAGGATTCCCCGAGATGAAAGACCCTTAGTAACAAAAGAGTGATATACTTGGGGAACGTTACGAAGTAAATGGGCAAGTGAACAAACCTAACTGCATTGATGCTATATCTTTGGTCAGGGTTCTGGAACAACACAAGCTGTCCAAAGAGCAATGGGAAGAACGCATCCAGGTGTGGCACAAGGAACACCGAGGAATGCTGAAGTAGGTCTGAAGTAGGAGAGTGTTCTTCTGCCCACTCATGTCCAGTACTGGATGAGTTCTGATCATGCTCTTTGTTTCACAAGTATTTCATTTAGTGTAATTGATTTAGTATATAGGCTGGCATCAGGGTTTGAGTCTCCACCATGGCTCTGTGTGTGTGGAGTTTACATATTCTCCCTGTGTCATTGTGGGGTTTCCCCTCACAGTCCAGAAACATGCCGAGGTTAACTGCAGTTGCCAAATTATGTGTGCCTGTGTGTGTGTGTCCATTCTGTTTGTTGACTTCATCTTGGTGTATCCACATGGCACCTACTTGAAGAACATCTGCATGACTTTTCCTGAACAGGGAGGACGCTGTGCTGGAGTACTTGAAGATAGCTCAGGACCTGGAGATGTATGGTGTCAACTTCTTTGACATTAAAAACAAAAAAGGAACCGAATTGTTGCTGGGAGTTGATGCTCTGGGACTAAACATTTATGAAAAGGAAGACAAGTAAGGATGAACTTTGAAGTGTTTGTACCCATGTACATCACCAGTCTTATACTGTAGGAATTCATAAAAACATAATTCATTGTTTAGAAAGTAAAGTAGTATACCTGAGAGGTCATTAAGTGAATATATAAATCTATTTCTCCCTGGTAGATCATTTTTGTTCATTTTATTGTTTTATGAATGCACAGATGATGGAGATGAACTTCAGTATTTTTGCTGAATAGGTGTTGCAGAAATATTTGCTATTGTGGAAAATCAATTTTAAAAACTTTGTAGTAATTGTGAAAACATTATGGTATGATACACTGTGACATTCTGGTGCATAAGTGCTTGATCTTATTTCAGATTGACTCCCAAGATTGGATTTCCTTGGAGTGAAATTAGGAACATATCATTTCATGAAAAGAAGTTCACCATAAAACCAGTCGACAAAAAGTCTCCAGTAAGTAATTTTGTTTACTCAGAAAAAAGCTGATTTGTCCAATTAATACAGCACTGCACCATCTGGGAACGTGACACTGAGCTAAGCTTATCTTGATATAAGATTCTTTATTTAAAACTTGTAGTTACTAACAACTGAACACTTAGCAAAACTTTTGATGAGTAAAACAGAAAACAAGTTACTGCTTCTGATCGTTGTATTATCATGTATATTAATAAATTATGAGATACGAGAGATCTTCCTTATCAGCTTCACAAGCGACTGGCAAAGCAAAGTTTCAAGTAGACTTGGACTTCTGTCGTTACATGCCTTGTGTAAATAATTCTGAAATACGTAATGAAGCATCGGTGCTTTCAAAGAAATCATAGTCAATTTAAAGTTTTAATAATCAGACTCGTGCCTAGCACCCTGAAATAATAAATGGCTGCTTTTGACTTTTGCAAAAATTTGTTGTCCAGTCATACCCTTGTGAGCTCTCAGGAAACTCATTTTATTGCCTGCATCTTTGGCTGTATGCTGTACTGTCGTGCATTAGATAAATAAACCTCATTTTGATTTGCTACAATAGCTGTTGAGTTACCAAAGCCAGAGTCATCATAGCAGTTGAAAGTCCTCCTCATAACCCTCTTTTTCGCTCTGTCAGGATTTTGTGTTCTATGCCCCTCGTGTGCATGTCAACAAGAGCATCCTGGGTCTCTGCATGGGCAACCACGAGCTGTATTTGCGTCGCCGCAAGCCCGACACCACTGAGGTGCAACAGATGAAGGCTCAGGCCCGTGAAGAGAAGCACCAGAAGCAAATGGAGAGGTGAGCGTCCACTCTGGACCGTCAGCTTCTAGAGCAGAGTTTGGCCAAACCATACGCAAATCACACCTTAGTTTCACCAACAACCCCAGCTAAAATCTGAAAATCCAGTGTGGTAGATTAATGCTCACTCTTCAGCGTCCAGATTTCCAACTGATCCTACAATAGTGCCACATTTGTATATGCACCATCATCGGGTTATTAGGACTGTCTATCTCAGTGCCATTGATGTATTCTTAATTGAATTTCCCAACAGAGCCCAACTGGAGAATGAGAAGAAGAGGAGGGAGGCCATTGAAAAAGAGAAGGAAGAGATGGAGAGAGACAAAAAGCAACTGATAGCGAGACTCCAACAGTTTGAGGAGAAGACTAAGAAGGCAGAAAAGGGTATGTCAGGGCTTCCCTGGGACCTTAAAAAGGCTAAATCCAATAATCTGAATGTTAGGCCTTGAAATGTCTTAAACACGATTTTGACATGTCTTAAAAATGTATTGGATTAAGAAGTTGTTACGATCTGGCGTGCGGCGAGCAGAACAAGCAGGCGATCAAGCCGGGAATGGGGGTAAACGGAGACTTTATTACTGAGATAAGGCAGACAGGGGATCACGCAGGAGACTAACATCAATGACTGATCTAGGGAGACTAAACAGAGCGCAGACTAAATACACCAGATAACAAGCAGGAAACGGGAAACAGCAGGTAAACGGAAGGATTCCACACGGGGTTAACGAGGAGGCGTGGTCCACATGAGGGTGATAGGGGCTGGGCGTCACCTTTCTTTGATAAAGTTGCAATAACTTAAGTGTCGCTTTTCTCAAGAATATTTTTAGTTTTTTTTTTTAGTTTTAGAAAACAAAAAAGTGCACACAAAATTGTAGAGTGTACAGTGATTATGTCACTTCCACAGGAATTACAGTGAAACAAAATTTGTTTACAAAATTATACATAAGTTTCTGAAAAGTCCAACTGATATGTCATTTTTATGGAACGTAACTATAAGCTTAGACAAAGTGTGCGTACTTATCCCCGTAAACCTACCCTCACATTAATCCCATCCCCAAACCAAAATTATGATTATAAGTCTTGCTTTTAAATGTGTTTCTGGGGGAAAAAAAATGTATTGATCACATTGTAAAAATACTACAAAACACAACCAACATGGAACCACTAACTGCAGTCTGTGTAGCCCGGTCAGAATTTATTGGAGCGCACAAAGCTAATGTGTTTTATTAAACTGTAAATTAATTTACTTTGCAAGGAATTCTAGGACTTTGATTTTCCTTGATGTCCTTTATAGTATAGACATGATATAGCCCTTAAATTGCATTCATAATGGTCTTTAAAAGGTGTTAAAAAGTCTTAAAGTTGTTGAAACCTGCAGAAACCCTGGTGTGTACTTTACCCAGAAGACATGAGATCAGTTACGGTGTATTTATAAGACATTTGTTTAATGTAACATTATCCAAACATGATGTTAATGTTAAGAAACAGTAAGTAGTTTGTCAACAGTGCTAAGCATTTACCCAGAATACAGTCATGGGGGGGGCTGGAGCCTATCGCAGGCAGCATAGGGCACAAGGCTGGGGGGCACCCTAGGTGGAACACCAGCACTTTGTCACACACGTGGATTACCTAGTTCACACTAGGAATTCCACCTGAAAATAAGCAGGTTTGACCCTGGCCAGTATTTGGAAGGAAAAAAATACAAACTAGCCCTCAGTAAATGACCATGCCACCCACATATCTAAATTCATTATTTCCTGAATGTGCCAGCACTCAGACGGAGCCATGCTCCTTGTTGTAACACGGTAGTAAAACACTGAGTTATCCAGTGAGTACGTTTGTGATTGTGACTTCCCAAATATCAAGTGTAGATATCAAACATCAGAACTGCAGGAACAGATGATGCATGCACTGGAGCTGGAACGGGAGAGGAGGCGGGCCGAGGAGGAAGCTGTGAGGCTGGAGGCAGAGAGGCAGGCTGCTCTCCTGGCAAAAGAGGAGCTGGCCAGGCAGGCTGAGCACCAAGCTCAGACCCAGGAACAGCTGGTGAGAATGGAAGACACAGGCCAACCAAAAGGTGATGATACACACAGCAGCTTTTTGAGCAATGTTGCTGGGCAACTGCCAACCAAATGAGACAAAGGGCAACTCATCTGGATCTGGGTGATTGCGAACAGTTGCCCACTGCCGATCAAAGTTTTTCAAATAGAACTATGTTGCCCAATATCAATGGGAAAGTGCCTGAGATTCACTGGTCAGCAACATTGCCCAAAATGTTGCCCCGTGTATCATCACCCTTAGAGACCAAAGCTTCCAATTCTGATTACTTTTTGTGTTCTGCCTGGAATATTTTTGCCCAATGATGTGATGAGTTATATTCTTTATTCTGATATTGAATGAAAAACTAGTATGACTGAATATAAAAGTAGGATCATGGGTCTCACTTATAAGCACCTTGTAAGGACTGTGATCCTTAGATTGGACATACTTGATCTTGAGTGACAAGTCAGATTTCACAGTGCCTCAGAGAGTTCTCCTCTCTTAGGCTGCAGAGTTGGCTGAATACACAGCCAAGATTAGTGTGTTGGAGGAAGCAAAGAGGTGCAAGGAAGAGGAAGCCGTCACGTGGCAGAGCAGGGTAAGTGTCCTCCAGCTACCTTCATACCCAGCATATCAAGAAATTAGGGAGTCTGTATGAGTGGACACCTTCTTGAATGATACTATTGAGGAGCAAACTCAGTACAGTCAATATTCCTTATCTGAAGATTAGTTTATTAGCTGTGTCGGAAGACAATGTTCTGAGGGTGGGTTGCCCTCTCTCAGGCCATGGAGGTCCAAAATGACTTGGAGAAGACAAAGGAAGAGCTGCAGCTGATAACAACAACACTGAATACCAAGGAAAAGGTACTGTGCTAATAAATTATATACAATGAAACCTCAGTTCTTGAACTTAATCTATTCCAGAAGGCTGTTCAAGAACCAACTTGATCGAAAACAGGAATCTTTTTTTCCCATAAGAAATAATGTAAATTGGATTAACCTGTCCCAGACACCAAAATGATTGCCTACTTAAACCTGTATAAATACATGCCTAATGCTAAAACCATAATTAAAAACTTTAAAACCCATAAATAAATACATGACATAAATAAAAAATGATTTCACCATTCCGTACTCTGTAGTGAGATCAGACATGCAAACATCTCTATCATACTTTGCAATAATTTCCTTTTTAAGCTCTATCATGTCTTCACAACTTTCCTTTTTGGTTTGCTGCTATCACTAACCTTCTTAGGACCCATGGTGGCTTATTTAAAAGTAAAATAAAAATAAAACAATATAATATTCACAGCACAGTTCAGCAGAGATGTTCACTGCATGAACGCTAATGAATTGCGAACCGAGAATATGTTCGACAGCCTAGACATTTTTTTTACTGAACAATATGGTTGATAACCGAACTGTACGAGATGTGAGGCGTTCGAGAACTGTGCTTTGATTGTATACATATTTATTCAATATTGAAATACACAAAGCAGGACTGCAAAGACATTAATCATGGAATACTTCTGTCATACTGTGGTATTAAAATATCCTATACTCAGAAACAATATTCCTCAAAAACTGATTACGACTGCAACTGAATTGTTGAATTCCTTTAAAAGTGTGACTCCAGGCATTGTAAACTGAAAATTCAGAAGTTCAGTGGTTGAATGATAATATCCAGGACAAAACTTAACCGCAGTCAATATTGGGAGGCAGTATGTGGCTCAGTCAGCTACAGCAAGGTTCTGTGCCTGGGATCAGAAGGTCACTGGCTTGACCCCAGCCACAGCAAAATAGTCATGTCTGTGGGCCCTTGAGTAAGGCCCTTAACCCCCAGCTCCATGGGTGCCATTGAAGGTGGGTGCCCTTTGCTACCAAGCTTGCTATCACCTATATATGTGTCACAGAAAGCAAGACTGGGTAGACAAAAAGAGCATTTCCCTCCCCAAGGAATCAATAGAGTTTAATTATTATTTCTTGTCTAAAGAATAACTGATTAGCATTAGTGTTATGTAAACCATGTGTTGTTTCTTAGGCCACGGAGGTCCAAATGGACTCAGAAAGGATGCAGGAGGAGGTGCAGATGGAGATGATGCCCGCTACCTATCCAGCCGCCGTCGCTGAGTTTGCTGAAGACCATGACCACAATGAAGCAGAGGAGCATAACACCTGTAGCGCGGAGCTGCAGATGGAGGGCATCAGCAACGACCGTGACGAGGAGGAGCGCCTCCCAGAGGCAGAGAGGAACGAGCGACTGCAGATGCAGCTGAAGGTGAGCACATTTATGGTCACGCTTTTCATCCCGCTAACTCAAAAGTCTTTGTTGTTGATGTCGTACACCTGATCAACATCCAGTGTTCTAACAGTATCAAGAAAAGCCAACATATCCTACCTATTCTTGATGCGTGTGATGTATTGTCTGCCCCAGTTGAATGCCACTTTGGACAAATGTACTGCTAAACAAACAAACAAAAAAAGTAAATAAATAAATAAAATGTAATGCCCTGACACTAAAACGCTGAAAAATGATCTGTGACTGACTTCCAATGTGTTCATCTAGGCTCTCAGCTCAGAGTTGGCCCTGGCCCGGGATGAGACTAAGATCACCCAGAACGACCAGCTCCATACAGAAAATGTGCAAGCCAGAAGAGACAAATACAAGACGCTGAAGCAGATCCGGCAGGGGAACACCAAGCAGAGGATCGATGAGTTTGAAGCCTTATGAAGGAGGTTTGAGTAACAGGTGGTTACAACAGCAGCATCTACACTGCCCTGAGCTACACTGCTGTAAATTATTTTGTCTTCCAAAATAAAAGTCCTGTTGAAAATTTTTCCAGTGGACGTTTCTGATCCATTTAGATAAAAATCTTTTACAGTTTTTTTTGTCATAATAAAATTAACGTAGCCAGATAACAGTAGGAAAATAAATAATTACACAGTTCATAGTATAGGCCAGGGGTCACCAACATGGTGCCCGCAGGCACCAGGATGCCCCTAAGGACCACATGAGTCACCCACCGGACCTGTTCTAAAAATAGCACAACTCACCAGTGAGCAGCGTCTAAAATTTAATTTTATTAAATTCTTTAATAACATGTGCATTTATATAGATTTGAAAATGACAATATCTAAATAAAAAGTGTTTAAAACATGTCTATTATACATGAAGTTTAAATAAGTTTAGGAGGGCGTTTCAAACTGGTAGCCCTTCGTATGGCTCAGTACCCGTGAAGTAGCTCTCAGTTTCAAAAAGGTTGATGAGCCCTGGTATAGGCACTGCTCAGATGATCAAAGCCAATATTGGTGTTTGTTCAGCTACAATGATACAAAGCTGATTATTAGTATTATTTGGCATAAACAGAAATATAGTACAATATGTATTACAGAAACATAAATGTTTTGCTACTTTTGCCTTGATTCCGTTTTATGTTCCTTCCCATTTTATGTTAATCAAATCATTATATTGAATTTACGTAAAACTCGAAGTATAAGAGTATTTTTCATTTTGTTTGTTAACAGTGAAATCAAATTACATTTTTACAATCATAAACCAAAATTTTGTAGTTTATGTATATCCGAATAACTTTTAAAGAAACGGAACTCTAAGACAAGTGGTAAATACTTCTATTGCACCACATCATTAATATGTACTATACTAAGAAAAGCACTCCTCAAAAAATTGGTTGCAAACGCATTTCAACTAACTAAAAATAACTGTAAAATGATTCCTTGAAAAGAGCGACACCAGGCTCAACTAAAATCCACCCGTTGCTCTGTGAGTACGCGGAGCAGCGGAATAACCAAAGCGCCTGCGCAAAAGAGCGAGCTCCACCTGTTATTAACGCAAGCCCCGCCCACCAATCGGAGACGGCCCTCTCCGTGTTGCACGGCGAGGAGTCGAGTCCGTGCGCGGCTGAGCGAGAAACCCCGGCGATGGAGGCGAGCGTACGGCGTGAGCGCGGCCGCCATTTTGCATCTTTCTGTGTGATAACGCGGCGCCGGGCTTGAGCCGGGGAGTTGCACACCATTTTTAATTTTTGGGGAAAACACATTTCCTTAAAAAAAACAAACAAAAAAGAAATAAAAAAACTTAAAAAAATAGACCACTTGATTTAGTCACCATTCGGCAGGTAGGAAAAAAATATTTATTTGAAGTGTCAAAATCGTAGCTGAAGTAGTGGCTCTCTTAGTGCCGTATAAAACGGCGTGGTAACCGGTCTGGGGGCCGGGGGTTCATGACCGGCGGTTCGAAAATCGACTCCGCTTGTGTTTGCGTACTAGGCCTCTGCTTACAGTGGTGGAAAAACTAAAAAGAAAGAGAAATGTAGTTTTAGTGGAAAAGTGTCACCAGTAGTGAATGTATACCCTCCCATGCCTCCATCGCGCGGTCTAGTTTGAGTGGCCTTTCCGCCGTTCTGCAGGTTACTTTTCATTATTACTTTATAGCCTGTACACTTTTTGTTCACCTGGCTAGCTTTTGAACTTTTTTTTTTCTTCAGCAACGTAAATTTGTTTTTACGCTGGTAGGAACCTATTTAAATCTATTAATCTCTGAAGTAAATTGACAAGTTAGCGGCTGGGGACATTTTGCTTTTGCCGTTTTGACGGGTGTTGATTATTTGGGCCCTGCTGCGATAATCGGTTAAATGCCATATTTTGAACAATTAGCTAGTAGCCGATTTCCGTGGGGACTTTTGTGGACGGCGGACCGGTTATCAAGGTTAGATTTTATAGGGGAAAATACGGGTCACCAGCCCGTTTGTCGTAAATTAATTTTTGATCACGAGTATGGCAGGAAGCTTTAATGACAGTAGCCTGCATTGTGATTAACCGGTGGAGTCACCGCTCCCACTGGTATAATGAAATCATTAATATGCATTTTCAATTTTTACTCAATATTATCTAGTAACCGGAAGCTCGGCGGTAAGCAGAAACACGTGTACTAGGGCTGGACTCGGCACAGCGTGTTGGACTTGCCCACGAAAGTGTGAATGGGCATTGTTCAGCGCTGCTGAATTCTCAGCTTCCCCCAGCTGTGGCTCAGGGCAGGAGACCTGTCAAACAGTAACTTAGAGAGTGATCTGTTAACTATTGCCTGCCAGAACGGGCAGTCCAGTCTATATCATGGTGTATACTGTCATTGCCATCCAAGAATGTAGTGAAAGTAAACCGTATTCTTTGTGAGGACTTAGCAGTTTAATTTCTCTAATAATAATTAATTACTGTAGTTACATTCATGGATTTGTCATGATTTATCTGGATTTGGACCAAAGTGACAGGCTAGGGGCTTTGAGTACATATTTCTCTTCTATCATCTAGCATCTACTCACTAGCACTACTGTGATTATTGTAGCAGAATCTGCTAGGGTGACCTCTGGACCCCTCCCCCAGTCATGAGAAATTTTCCCTACAACTTTTTTATTTTTATCACCATATTTTTGGATTAATTTGGCTCGTTGCGTTTACACAGATTTCTGGAAACATGGCCACTGAACACATTAATGGGAATGGTACAGAAGAACCCATGGACACGTCTGCTGCAGTTACCCATTCTGAGCACTTCCAGGCTTTGTTAGAAGCTGGTTTACCACAGAAAGTTGCTGAAAAACTAGACGAAATTTACCTAGCAGGTAAGGCACACGAGCATTCGGACCCTTGCTAACGTTTGCAGTTGCATGTCCTATAATGTTGAGGATCTCTTCCCTTTTTGAAAGTGGGAATTGGGATACGTAAGCAACTTTTTGTGGTTCCTCAACAAAATGGGTACTGCAGTGTTTAAACAGAGACTTGCTTCCTCCCCACACAGATGTTTCGTTTGAATTCAGTTTGTGCTTTGTAAAGCGTGGAACATGATACAGCGAATCGCAATCATTAACGAGACTTTGTGGACTGCGAGACAAATGGCATAGAGAATTATAGCTGTTTGAAACCACAAGTTTTCCTGCCGACAGAAGCGTGGCAGCTGCTGTCATACAGTGTGAATAAGCTGCGTTGTTACTGCAGTATCATTTCCAGTGTGATTATATGATTTTTTTAGTACAGTTTTGTTGACGGTTTTTCTTCTGTTTTCCACAGAATCTGCTCCTATTCACCATTAACTGTATGCTTAACTGTAAATTATAAGTTTAACTGTGTCAGGCTTTATTGAGGGTAATTTATGATACCAACTTTGATTTTCATGCTCTCTGCCGGTTCCAGTTGTAGAAAACCTGTGTGTTGACAGGTCAGTTCTCTGCCCTGTTTAGCCTGTGGTACCGAGCTCGGTTCTGTGCCATGAGATGCTTTCTGTACTGCCGCTTTTATGTGACCTCTTAGCGTGGGTCAGGAGCATGCCCTCTGTCGGTGTTGTCAGTTTCAGTGTTTCCTGTTGTTCCCCAGGTTTGGTAGTACACAGTGACTTAGACGAACGGGCACTTGAAGCTTTGAAAGAGTTTAATGAAGACGGCGCTCTGCAAGTACTCCTAGAGTTTAAGGACAGTGACCTTTCACATGTACAAGTAAGTGTGTATCAGTGACCTGTGGCTGGAGTTATGTCTTTCAGAGGACAAGAATCGAAATTTCCAGGCTGTTGTAGACAAATCGTCTCGCCCTCCATTACAGAACAAAAGTGCCTTTCTGTGTGGAGTAATGAAGACCTACCGGCAGCGGGAAAAACAGGGGACAAAAGTATTGGAAAGTAACAAAGGACCTGATGAAGCCAAAATCAAAGTATGTCTTTGCTTTTTGCTGGGTGTGTATGTGCTAAAGTCAGCGCTCATCATGCTCGTGGTGAGGGAAGGACTGATGTGTTGACCTGTGAGATCGTCTCTGAGAACCTGGACTTTACTGGCTTTAGTAAAATATACGGCCCTATGAAGGAGTAGTATTCTAGACATTTTTGGATAGAATCACAAGCTAAGCCGCGAATTAGTAATGCTGTTCAATGTTGCAAACAGGCTGGATCTGCTCTGTGAGCTAAAGCCCAGTGCCTGTGGCTGTAGCAGGCGTTTTAAAACTTTGTAAGAGCTTCTGGGGTTTGACAGTTGCAGAACAGTCCTACGGGACAGCGAAATTATGACTGCAAAAGTAGTTTCCATTTGAACCTCCTGCTGTCACCCATCTTGCCCCACCCAAAGTGTACTGCAGCTGATTGGTTGATTGGTGGATTTGTAATTGTTTAATGGGTGGAAGTTGTTCGTTACACTAGTTGCTATAGTTGTTTGTGACGTAAACAATTTTAAACCTGAAACAGGCCCTGTTGGAGAGAACTGGCTACACACTAGACGTAACCACAGGTCAGAGAAAATATGGAGGTCCCCCTCCAGAGTCTGTGTACCCAGGAACACAGCCCCCAGTGGGTACAGAGGTAAGCCTGCTCATGTCGTAATTGCTGGGCACAACCTACACATCAATTTCAATCTTTCTTTCAATCTTTCTGATTGTGAGATCTGTTAAACTGGTTGGATTTACTAGCACAAAGAGACAAAGGTTTGACAGTCCACCTGCAAAGTTGGAGGATTCCAATGCCTTGACCTTGGAGTTACTAAGTCATTGCTTTGACGTCGCAGGATAAATGTGACCTTGGTTTGATGTCACTCTTCTCTTCAGATATTTGTAGGCAAAATCCCCCGAGACTTATTTGAGGATGAGCTTGTTCCACAGTTTGAGAAGGCTGGGCCCATATGGGACCTGAGGCTAATGATGGACCCCTTCAGCGGGCTAAACCGCGGATATGCCTTCATCACTTTCTGCACTAAAGAAGCTGCTCAGGAGGCTGTGAAGCTGGTATGTTGCTGAGAAGATGCAGGTAAACAGAAGGTGAAGAGCAGAGGTTCAAGTTTGGTAACTGTTGGTATGTTCCTCTCTCTCCCAAACACCGCAGTGTAACAACACTGAAATACGGCCTGGCAAACACATAGGAGTCTGCATATCTGTTGCTAATAACAGGCTCTTTGTTGGCTCGATACCCAAGAACAAAACGAAAGAGCAGATCTTGGAGGAGTTCGCTAAAGTCACAGGTAAAGTAAAGACAGTGGAAAGTCGAGGGAGATTTAAAGATGATTCCTTCTCTTGAAGCTCCTCAAGGAAGGAGTGGCACCCTTAGTTGTGTATGCATTGAGTTTTTTTTTTTTGTTTGTTGGCTAGATGTGTATACAAAAGTCTCATAGGCCTATTGGTCTTACGCCTTATTGACATGCTGCCCTTTTCTGATCCCCACCCCCCATGCCATCTGCATCCAGAGGGTCTCAGTGATGTAATATTGTACCATCAGCCGGATAACAAGAAAAAGAACAGAGGCTTCTGCTTCTTGGAGTATGAGGATCACAAAACTGCTGCACAAGCACGACGTAGACTAATGAGCGGGAAGGTGAAGGTGTGGGGCAACGTGGTGACGGTGGAGTGGGCCGACCCCATTGAGGACCCAGACCCGGAGGTCATGGCCAAGGTACCTACCCTGAACGGAGCGGTCTTCAGCTGGAAGATGAGCCGTAGGGCGATGTGGGCTCCTGGCTCCTGGCATCCGCTGTGGAATTGAAATGGCTAGTTTTTGAGTTGTTGGGCCAAGAATGTGGTTTGAGGTAGCCACCCCAACTTGGATTTTTAATGGAAGTGTGTGTTTAACTGTTGTGGATTCCTAAATGTCTGATGTCTGTTCTTCTTTGGCCTAAATATTGTGCTTTGTTTGGCAGGTGAAAGTTCTGTTTGTCCGAAATCTTGCCTGCACAGTAACTGAGGAGATCCTTGAGAAAACATTCAGCCAGTTTGGTAAACTGGAGCGGGTAAAGAAACTGAAAGATTACGCTTTCATCCACTTTGACGAGAGAGATGGCGCCGTGAAGGTACAGTTGCTGTCTGATGCGTAGCCTTGCACCTTTGTCTAGGACAACGCTTATTTTTCCCCTCCTCTTCCTCTCCGTAGGCGCTAGCTGAGATGAACGGCAAAGATGTGGAAGGAGAAAGCATTGAAATAGTTTTTGCAAAGCCCCCTGACCAGAAGAGGAGGGAACGCAAAGTCCAAAGGCAGTATGCTAAAACAACAATGTAAGTAAAATGGGGGAAGAACAACCAATAACTGATGAAGTTCCACCTGACTTTTTGGCACCCGCTTGCTGTATGTTCTGCTGGGCTGCTTAAGTTTTCCCCTGCTTCATTTCATGACCCATGGCTGCATGCAGTCTTGGCACGTCAACATGGCGAAGATGCTTTTAAGATCCCGTGTTTCAAGCGAGCGGTTAGGCTTTTACCGATTTGTTTTGACATTAATCAGGCTTCGTGGCAGTTTTCTTGTAGTGTGTGAATTTATTTGTGCAAGTTGTCCCAGTGTCCCAAAATGAGAAATGAATCTGAATTATTTTATGTAGTTGTATATCAAATTGTCCCTGGCTGTTTTATTGTGAAACCACACACGGTTTATGACAGGTCAGAAGTAGGGTGCCTACTTTCCTACCTGCTGTTAGAAAGCTTGTGCTTTGAGCTTGTATTCAAGGTAGACAAATTCACTGTGTAAGCTACTGTCAGGTCAACATTTAAACCGCAGTAAAAGCTAGAAGTTTATTTTATTGGCTAGTTGATGCTGGACTCTTCAGTGAGCATTATATGAACTGAAGTATTAGATCAGGAATGGTTTGATGCATTTCCTAGATGGGAATCACCCAGCAGAGTACTTTTACATTTGGTTGACTTAGGAGTATCTAGGCTAACTCCGCCATAACTTTTTCTTTGTGCCGATTGTTGTCAGTGGTTGTAGGAAATGGTTTTTCAGTGTAACACTTGTCTTGAACAGATGTGTGCATTTGAAGGGCTCAGATGATGGCTGTGATGTTCCCCAGGTTTTCATTTTATGCTTCGGCTGATGCTCTTTATCAGTGGATCCCTATTGTTGTATTACCTTTTTTTGTCATTTGCCAATTTTATGAAATGCACTGGAACTAGCTAAATCCGTTTACCTTTTCACTGTTAGTAATGCCACACGGTACACTGTCCTTTTTACCCTATGGTGACATGACTGCTGACTGTTCTCGTTCGGTCTAGATGCGCTTACGTTGTGCTTAAGTGTAGTGCTGCTTGATTTCTTCCTTGTTCACCTGTTTGGAACGTGCGATCATCTGCACCCGTCGATGGTAACAATCTTCCTCACCTTGTTTGCCTCAGGTATGACGATTACTATTACTACGGCCCATCTCATGTGCCCCCTCCTATGAGAGGCAGGGGCAGAGGAGGAAGGGGGGGCTACTCCTACCCTCCCGATTACTACGGTTACGAAGACTATTACTACGACTATAGCTACGACTACCACAACTACCGTGGTGGCTACGAGGACCCCTACTATGCCTACGATGACTATCAGGTCCCCAGCCAAGGGAGGGGTGCCAGGGGTTCCCGGGGTGCCGTCCCGCCCCGAGGCCGCGGGGGGGCGGCCGCAGCTCCGCCGAGGGGAAGGGCCGGCTTCTCACTGCGGGGCGGCCCAGGTCCGAGCAGAGGCATGCGAGGCGCCAGAGGGAGCGTCCAACCGAGAGGCCGCGGGGTACGTGGTGCGAGGGGCGGCCGCGGTGGAAATGTAGGAGGCAAGCGCAAAGCTGACGTTTACAACCAGCCAGATTCCAAGCGGCGCCAGACCAATAATCAGAACTGGGGCTCCCAGCCCATTGCTCAGCAGCCGCTGGTACATGGTGGTGACAATTCTGCTAACTATGGGTACAGACCTGACAACCAGGAATTTTATCAGGATTCTTTTGGGCAACAATGGAACTAGAGGGTTAGAGCTCCAATATACAGAAGTGTTGTGTAGAGACTCAGGAGATGGTCTCTGACCGACCCACCCTTAAATATGAACAGTTGCCACTTTATGTTGGTGTTTTCTTTTTGTATTTTGATAATTTTTATTTCTTTTTTTTTTTAATTGGTGACAAGATTCCACTTGTATATATTTTATTAAACCGCTTGGACTGAACAGCAGATACACTCCACTTCTGACGAATTGATTTTACCATTTTTTTTTCCAGGTATAAAACAATAATTAGGTCTGGAAATTTGCAAACTTGCATTCCTGTGCTGAAGCTCAGTCTTTATGAAATAGTCTTATGTATGTTCAAAAAAAATAATTCTCCACATGTCCTAAGTAGGTTAACAGCAAAAAAATACATCAATTTATTGTATCAAATATAAATAACCATGTTTGTCACAACAATAACATTGCTAGAAAATAGCTTGTCTTGTTCTGTTTTTTAATAAGGACGTTCAGTCCTCGTTTTGGCTTGTATTCTTTGCTGTTTGTCTGCTTTAATAAAAGTACTCAAGTCAGTGTTAAACTACAAATTGTGTTTTCAAATTCATGTTTGGGCAAAACTCTCTTCTCAATTTGCATTCAGTCGTTCAACTCCATGCCAAAAGATGGCGAATGAAGGTTTGCACGTATTATTGACGTGCTGTAAATATCACCTTGTACACCATTGGTTTTTTTTTTAAACTTAAACTGAATTTAAGTGAAATTAAATTGAATGTTTATAAAAGCATCGTTTTCAGTTATCACTTTAGAATTGCAGGATCTGTGTTTACAAAAATGCTATGACAAATGCCAGTAATGTACTAAATGCACAGCAATATCAATCCTATACAAAAAAGGACCAAAACTAAATTTGCCATCTGGATTGAGTACAATTGCCTAACATTAAACGATTTCTAATTTCTAAGTCAAAAGCACAGTTTGATAATGAGTCATTTCGTAAGTTGATCCTGGTTGGAGTGCATGAGTTCAGTGCCTGTCATCCTTTTTTATTGATCTTTTTTATGTACTACAGTAGCTTTTACACAAGCCTGGCTAAAGTTGTCCTTCAAGAATAAATTAGCATGCTAGCTAGTCATGTTAAAATGGCATTGGTGCAGAGCTGCTCTCGTGCCTTTTATAATGAGTGTTTTTTTTTCTCTCCTGCTGTGCGTGTGTGTGTGTGTGTGTGTGCGTGTGCACACGCATGTGTGTCGTGTGGGTGTCTGTCGTGGATTTTCTTCTAATTGCATCCTTTTGTCACCTGGCTAGCAGGATAAAAGGGTCGAGGCCGGTCCTGACCTGTAACTATGAAGACTGACTTGTTACACCGGAGGCTGCCATTGGATGAGATGGTAAGGTCGACGCGATGGCTCATCAGCCTTACAGAACAGTCTGTCCAGAGCCATCATAGTACAATGCTCAAGATGCTTCTTCCTTGGACTTTACTTTAGCTGCCACTTGTATCTCCCTTTGACCTTTTAAAAATACACCTTTTAAAATATCAGTTAAATTTGTTAATGGGGAATTCCACTGAGATTTAGTCTGTTCATAAGCTTGAACTCGCTGCGATGAGTGATCGACGTCTGGACATTTTCCCTCGGCCTTGCTGTGGTTTACCTTCAAGTGCTTCAAGGTATCATGGGAAATGGGTGATTCGAAGCTTAAAAGGGTGCAGTTCCTGTCTTGTAAATATCACAATATAGGAAAAATGGGACTGCATACAACAGATGTTGACTTCCAAGATCAGGTGAAACAGCGTACCACTTCTCAGTTCCAGTCATGTATGAGTACGTAGACACACACACACACACACACAAAATATATATGTACACAATACACACACATTCTTTTTTTTGTTTTGAGTGGAATTTCCCCTTGTATGATGGCTGAAAGGAACCGGAGTCTGAAAATGTAAGATGTATTTTGCACTTAAGATTGAATTTATTGCGGCCTGGAGGAGCTTGACGGTGTTTTTGCTGGAATATCCACTTGATTTTTTTTAGTTTTGGGCACCTTTGGGGCAAAGATTGGTAGATTTGGGTGTAACCAAAAGGCAGGAATAGTTGGGCATTCCAGGAAAGTGGTTCTTTTCAGAACTTTAAGGGTCTGTTTAACTACCTCAGTATGGAGGATTTAAACTGCCTGGGGTGTAAATAGGTGACTTTGCTGATGAAAGCGGGGCTTGTTCATCCATATTAAATATTCACAAGGGTGACAACAGATACGCTGTTGGCCCGACGCTACAAACAGTCAAACTGGGCGTGTAAAACGGTCTCATGTGATGAGACGCAACAAGCCTTGCTTCCATCATTTTAACTGAATTGGCTGCCTTGCTTCTTCAGGTGAAATAATTATGGTCATATGACAGTTGGGGGGGAAGGGGGGGGGCTACACTTTTGTAACATCCTAATGACATTGACTGCTTTTAAGTCTTGCAATGTCCCAGTTTTTTCCAATGGAAGAGTGTTTTCTTTTTAATAAACCTTTTTGTAGTATTAACGTGTTTTCCTTAAAGGTTGCATACACAGTTGTAAGAACCATTGTTTGTTCATAGACATGTCCTAATTCAACATGATGTTGGCTAACATTCTGATATCCAAACGACAACGTTTTTCATTTTATTTTGTCTGTTAAGTACCCCTGAATGTTGTGTTAATGCATACCGTGCAGGCATTACACCGTAGCAGTAGGCCGGACAAGGCTGTTTGGTCATCCGGTGCACTCCAGCTTCTGTTTACACTTAAAATATTGTATTCAAACTTCATACACCGATGACATCCTCCCTCTAAGTGTCATTACAACAAGCATTTGCTTAGGGCAATATTACCCATTGTGAATATTTGGTGGCCAACAACTTTTGCATTCCTGCAGACTGTTTTGTACTGTTAGATGAAGTGAGTGTAACTTATTTTTGTAATAAAATTTTTGATTTTTTATTGGTGTCCATTTGGTCTTTTCTTTATCCTATTTTTTTTTTTTTTTAACTATCGATGCTCCAGATGTATATGTGTGTGTATATTTATATATATTTTATATATAATCTAAAATTCAGTCGGGATATCTTTGACCTGGCTGCACAGAAATTGCATAATGAGTGATGATATCCTCTGACCCTTTTACTGCTGTGGCATCCTAAATATCAGCCTGTTTAATCTATGCCTGGTACTTGTATGCTAAGTCAGAACCGGCAGGCCCTAAAATATAATTAAACAAAGTAGCCAAATATCCCTGTGAGAAAGGTACCTGGTCTGAAAGTGCCTCATTATTATTATGATTATTATAATTATGATTATTATTATTCATTGGACAATAGTCCAAAATGGAGTGAGAAGCTGCAAAAAAATAAGTGAAGCTTTGTCCTTTGTCTTCATTTTCGGTTTTCAGGTGGAGCACTTTTGAGCATACCTATTCACGGCATTGAAATCTGTACATTTTGCTGCAAGCATTAGGACGGGAGCCTCAGAATGTAATTCTTGATGAGAACGTAACCCGTTAACTTGGAGAACAGTTGGGACTATATACATGTATGTTTTTTTGTCCTTTTTCATAAACTTTGTTTTCAGAGGAAAAAAATATAAAAAGAAAAATAGTAGAAATCTTGAAAAATCAATGCTGATTCGTAATCTTAGGTTTCTTTTTCATCTGATCAGTGCCATTGATCCAACTGTCTTTCACGTACAAATGCAGGCGGATTTAAATGGTAAAATGTTTTTCACTCACTTTCAATGTACTGAAATTCCAACCACAAATCGTGTGAAGCTTATGTAATATGATTAAAATTTATGGCTGTACTTCCGCACTATTGTTGCAATTGACTTGGAATCTATTGTTGTTTTACTGTATTTGCAGCATCCTCCCCAAGAAATACTGCCTCGCTTTAGTACATTTATGCTCTGATTTGATTGATATTTTAAAAACGTGCGATTATTTCGAAATCGGACCACCTGCTGACAACCGGAAGCAGACATTTCTCTGCGCATGCGTCCTACGAACTGCAGCGATCGAACGAACGAGTGTCTTAGATGGCGCACAGCAACAAGGCGGAACGGAGGAAATTACGTCACGGGGGAAAATCATTTCCAAGCAAAATGTTTCAGTTTTATTATAAGGCGTTCAAATAAATTGATATTAGTTGTAAAACAAGATTAATGACCATCCCTTATTTAGCTGCAGATAAGCACGGCCTTGGACTTTAAAGCATGCATGAGCAGGATGTTTCACATACTTTTATACTTTATACAGACGCGGTCTATGTACATTTGCGAGTCACGATTGAACGGTTTCTACAAGCTGCGATATAATCTGGCCGCTCTCACATTCTTGGCTTATGTGTACCATAAGTGGCATGGGATTTGCGCGATACCCTGCTGACTTTTGCGAACGCAATCGTCTGCTCATAGCTACTTTACCATTTACCATTATTATTATTATTTTTAAATTTCCATTATAAATTCGTGCAGCATATGCTGAGTGAACAGTAAATATTGTGATGCGTCGGGCAAAATAAACGCTGCAAACTGCCGGGAAATCGTGCCTTGCCTCCTCCGACAGCTCTTATAAAACCAGCAAATGCGTATTTAACGGTTTAACACGATGACTAGCTTAAGAAAACACATGGAAACCCTGAAGCAGAGGCTGAAGGTGGATCTCTTCAGAGAACTGGGGCGCCAGTATCCTGTCTTCTGTTTCATTATGCTTTGTTTGCTTTTATCCACCGTTCTCCTTAATAGGTACCTTTTGCCAGAGTTTAACTTAAGGAACATAATGTAATGTTGACATATAAATGCTTGATATGCGTTACAGTGTATTACAATAATAGTTTGAAGAAGTGATGCAGGAGGAGAAAAAATCAATGATGCATGCAATATTTTATTTTTCGTTTTTCGTTTCAGATATCTTCACATTTTGATGGTCTTCTGGTCGTTTTTGGCTGGCGTTGTTGTATTTTATTGTTCCCTTGGCCCAGAATCTCTACTGCCAAATATCTTATTTACAATAAAACCGAAGACTAAGGTAAGTGTTTATATATACTTGTAATATTTATTAATGACCAATGAATCGCCTTGTGTATAAATTATATTGTATAACATATATTACAAAGGCAGTTAACGTGTAAAGCGTAATATTAAATATTATAAAATGATTTGTGGCGGAATATGAAAAGCGAAAAAAATGTCCGTCAGGTTGTTAATATTTGATTTACTTCTTCAGCAGGAGCAACAGGAGTTGTTTCCCTTGGGCCACAGCTGTGCAGTTTGTGGGAAAATAAAATGTAAACGACACAGGTAAGCAAGTCAAGTGTCTTTCTGAAATTGCGCAAATATTGATTTTTCGTTTGTGCGGATTTTGGTGACAACAGGGACAGAGAGTTGACCCTTGTAGTTGCTTTTGGCATTGCCTTACGGAATTTTCTTAGTAACCAATACAACAGTGACCATAATAATAATAATAATAATAATAATAATATATTAGAAATCTACAAGACGACAGGTTGTGTAATAATTCATAAGCTGCAGAGGTATTTGCCTTAAAGTTTTCTACACCTTTCAAAAAGGCAAGAACTTGTAATTGCACCAGCAGCTGTGAAATTTCCTCTTGTGATTATGTATCGTTTTGAATTGTAGACAATCCGGAGCTGTCTCTGGGCAAAGCCTGTCGCATACTGCCATCAAGTGGCAAAGCGCTGGAATTGTTGATCCCATCGTTTGACAATATGCTTTTGCGAGTTAAATGAACCTCTTAACCCGATAAGACTAACTTCATTTAAGAATGTTGTCTTAGCATAATTTCTTTTTTTCATGTTTTCCTGCAGACCGACCCTGCTGTTGGAAAACTACCAACCCTGGTTGGATTTGAAATTGCCGTCCAAAGTGGACGCTTCTCTTTCAGAGGTGAATTTTCTTCACTAAACTTGCAGTTTGTTGTTTTTATTCAATTATGTTATTATATCAGATTCTTATGTGTCTCTGTCTTTGTATACAGTATATATGCTTCACAGGAGAAATGCCCTATAAATTAATTTACATAATTGAAAATTTAATTTATGAAATGTGTTTGTAGCCGGCTTTGAATGTTTTTGTGACTATCAACTGTTTATTTTTGGATGTGTCTGTCCCTTACAGATTTTAGAACTGGTTTTAGAAAACTTTATTTATCCTTGGTACAGGTGGGTGTTTCCATTTCTCATTAAAAAGTTGATGAATGGCATGTCCCCTATTCACTCAGAACATTAATAGCTGTAACGTTGCTTTTGCACTACAGGGATATAACAGATGATGAAGCATTTGTGGATGAGTTGAGGGTAACCCTCCGGTTCCTTGCAGCAGTGCTAGTGCGGCGTGCGCAGAAGGTACTGGAGCACATTACTGACCCGTGACAAACGGGGCTCAGGGCTGAAATTATGGGAGATGTGCCAGTGAATGCATATGGGAAACGCAAACACCCTTGAAATGATGGAAAACACTAATGCTCATGTCACTAAATTTGTTTCATTACTTTTTTGTGCTAAAAAAAAATGTGAATGTGCATCCCACTGAAATGTGAACTTGCATGCCAATGAAATGACTGGAAACACAAACGCGCCTGGTGCTGAAATAACAGGAAACGTGAACGTGCCTGCCACTGAAATGACTGGAAACGTAAATGCGTCTGGTGCTGAAATGACAGGAAACGTGAATGTGCATGCCACTGAAATGACATGAAATGCCACTGAACCTGCCACTGAAACAACAGGAAATGCAAATGTGTTCGCTGCTGAAATGACGGGAAACGTGAATGCGCATGGCGCTGAAATGACAGGGAACTAGAACGCGAGCGCTGCTGATTCCACAAACCGGTCACGGCAGCACCAGGAGGCGCCCTCCAAAAACCGCCTATGTTGATCCCTGAGCATTACCCGGCTTTATTACCGGGGCCTTACGGAAAACGTGCCTCAGTTGCTTCTTTTCTTTATTTCTGCAGGTTGATATTCCGTCCCTTATTACGCTCAAATTGTTGAAAGCCGCCATGAAGCACATTGAAATAATTACCAAAGCACGACAGAAAGGTAACCGTGTACTGCCTGCACTGGAAAGTGCTTCTTTTTATTTATGAGATCGGGGTGTAATATATGTTTTTTTTACATCAATATTATGAGTCTCATTTGTTGCAGAGCGTATTTCTGAGCTGACAGTCTGAAGAATGTTTGCCGTTCCAGTATTTAAAAACTGTAGAAGGGAAACACACTTTTGTCCATAATAGGCCACTGTACAGACACAAACCCGACTGCCGCCTGGGAAAATTCCCCGCTTGGCAAAATTTACCAAGGGGATCGGGCTTGTTATTCTTTTCTGGAGGCTTTGATTCTGTAGTCCCGTAATTTGGAGTGGTTACCCTTAATACATCTGTGCCCCCCTCCCAGTGAAAAACTCAGAGGGCCTGCAGCCAGCTGCCTTAGAGGAGTATGGACCTGATCTCCACGTGGCCCTGCGGAGCCGGAGGGAGGAGCTGCAGTACCTCCGGAAGCTGACAGAAACACTGTTCCCCTATATTCTGCCGCCCAAGGCCCTGGACTGCCGGTATGGGGAGCCACAGGGAGCTAGAGAGCCTGTCGGAGGTGGTGTTTGGCCTTGGTGGACATGAGATATACCCACCTGGATTTAGAGTCTCTATATATTCACAGCTGAGGGAATAAACACTATTAAAAGTCATAGAATCATAAAATAACTCTTCTGCTACTTGTACAGCTTTACTGCTTCTGTTTTTACTACAGGCCCTTTCTACTAGGAAAATACTGTACAGTTTGAATTTATAGTACCCTAGTTTTATTTTTACCTGTTTGTTCCCAGATGGTTGATGTTTTCCGATTATGTGCTTTATGTTTCCCAGGTCGCTCACCCTTTTGATTCGTGAGATTCTGGCTGGTTCCCTCTTTCTTCCTTCCATGGACTTTTTGGCTGATCCAGTAAGTATTCATAAGGCTCTGAGACAAGATGTATCTCGGTAGGAACAAAATTCAGTCACTAATATATCAGCACTGAACGTTTGGGAGTGTTCTTACCATTATCTGATATTTTGAGTTTCATGTATTTGACTATTAATCTTATTTGTTGTAATTGTCATGGTTTCTTTCTTATAGGACACTGTGAATCATCTTCTCCTGATATTTATTGACAATTCACCTGTAAGTATGTAATATGGAATTAAATTGAAGTGTTATATTATGGTAATTTTATGTCATGTAATTGAAACTTTATAATATAGTAATGTATAAAATTACCTAGTGAAATTGTATTATTAAATAACCTTTCATTTTTTGCCATCTAAGTGAATTGCATATCATACATTATGTGCATGTTTAATCAGATGGATTTTTAAAGTAAAGTCTGTTATTTCAGCAGTTCTGTGGGACACCATCATCTGGGGTTTGAACTAGTGACCTTTCGGCGTGGACTGCAGGTCCTTAATTACTCTGCTTTCTTGGTCACAGGACTGGAGACAGCTTACAGATGTTTTCCAGGTGTCATGCAGGTCCGCCCCTGGTTTTCTGTCTCACCTCGCTGTCGTGGTTTTGTTCTTCTCCCAGCCTGAGCCAGCTACGGAGCCCTCCTCCACCCTGGTGCCCTTCCTGCAGAAGTACTCAGACCCCCGCAGCAGGAAGCCGTCGGTAAGGTGCATGTGCTATTCTCTGCTTTGCCCGTTACCCCACATCTGGCCCGACCTTGAAAGCCTGACCCCACCTGCTTCTGCACCTGCTTAAGATGTTGAAGCTAGAGCTGAAGGAGATCCGGGAAGAGCAGGACTTGCTGTTCCGCTTCATGAACTTCCTCAAGCAGGAGGGTGCCGTCCACGTGCTGCAGTTCTGCCTCACTGTGGGTGAGTACCCCTGCCACCCCCCCGTGTCTCTCTGGAGAGTTTGGATGCACATCTGTAACAATGCATTATGTAAGAATGCCACATCACGTAAGAACTCGACACAATGTAACAAATTTTCACTTCCATATGTAGTAGCACCTGCATTTTGTAATAATCTGTAATAATAATAAAAGTTATTACATATTGTGGTGGTTATTACAAAATGCAGGAGTTATACTTTTTAATGATGAAAATGTAATACTGTGTATTATGTAATAAACAATCAAAATGGATTCCTTCATTGACACTTTGTTGACTTATTGCATAATGCGGTGTTACTACACAATGAGTTGTTATAGCATCACTACATTATTTTCATCTTGGCACCCTCTTCAGGTTCGTAATGACAATGACAAAGCTGACCAGGACTCTGCATTTTTTTCCCTCATAGAGGAGTTTAATGACAGGATTTTGTGTCCGGACCTGGCTGATTCAGAGATGCTGCTGCTGCACGAAGAGGTTAAGAAGATTTACGAGACCTACTGCCTGGACGAGAGCATCGACAAGATCCGCTTCGACCCTTTCATCGTGGAGGAGATTCGGCAAAGTGCGTGGCTTTCGGTTTTCTTGTTGAGAAGTTTGCTCCTTAGACGCTTAGACGTGAGTTGGGCTGCATGATATACTGTTTCAGCATTGTCTTCGCGATCTGCGCAAGCGTAATAATCACATTGCATCTGTCGGCACTGTTTTGTGCCTTGACATAATGGATGCCATAAAGCGGGGGAAGGTCAGGACGATTCCTAGGGTCCCTGAGTGACTACGGTCTGGATTAGGGGCCCTGATATAATACGCTTTCAAGGGGCCCAAAAGTCTTTAGCGGCAGCCCTGCTTGACACAACTCACCGCAACACCACCAAACTTATGTGACACACTCTACTGGTAGATAATAAAAAGTTCTATTTGGCTATAGTTTATTTCGGGTAATTTTATCTCCTTTTTTGTATTATAAATATCGTATTATTACTCACAGAAATTTCACAAATTACGATGTGATCGTACACCCCTACTCATGAACACAGGACATTGCGTACTACCAAATTCAATAATTGATGTTCCATTATTATCCCATATCAAGTCCCACTTTGTCTTTGAAGGTTTCAGTGGTGTAACATTAGTTCCTTTAAAGACACATGATACATCTCTTTGACCAAATTCATGGGTGTCTGGGCAATGGAAGATGTTTAAGTTTTCGATTTTACCATCAGCATCTTCAGCATGGGTCTGCTATATCCCCTTCCCCACAGTTGCCGAGGGTCCCTATGGCGGGGTGGTGAAGCTGCAAACCATGCGGTGTCTGTTCGAGGCCTACGAGCACGTCCTGTCCCTTCTGGAGAACGTTTTCACCCCTATGTTCTGCCACAGCGATGAGGTAGTGGCTCACGGGCTAAGCCTGATTCAGTATCACGCTGTTCCGTTTGATAAATGAAAGGAGAGATGGCTCGCTATGGAGGGCTAAAAAAATGTCTGTCGCTGGACGTGAATAACGATCTGCGAAATATGTACGTTCGATAAGATCGCTCGATTTCCTGGTTCGATTTTCCTTGCAGTATTTCAGGCATCTGCTGAGAGGAGCCGAATCACCGGTGAGGAACTCCAAGCTAAGCAGGTGGGCGGATGTCCCCTCTTTACCAGCTCAACCCATTAGCGGCGCCCATTAGCGAAGCCCGTCCGCCGATTCCGGAACATTCTCAATCACTTTGCACGACCGTTGTGCAAGCGATGTGTTGGTTTACCACGCCCACTCCTGTTAGCGTGGATTGTCGTCTGACATCTTCTTATGTTGGGGGGGGAGGGGTAGTGTTTGCTCTGGCCAGAAGTAACTCCTTGTGCCTGTTATTACAGAAATAGCCTGAGTTTGGATGACATCCGGTAAGTACACCCCTGCATGTTCTCAGCCTGTGACACCCATTGAACGCTGCATGCAGGACGCAAGACAGTACAAAAGCCTGCTTTGTTGTAACAAGCCAAACACCCATCTGTGTTCTGTCTCCAAGGGTTCGTCTGTGGTCTGGATTAAATCAAGATCTTAATTTTAAGGCGACCCCTTAGCTTGGAGCATTTATCAGCGCTTTGGCTCGTGACGTTAATGTCTTTGCCTGGGTCTCTGTTGTAGTATTCTCGTTTACGTCTTACTGTAAGAGTCTTTGTCTACAAACTGCTAGATGTTGTATTGATAACTGGGAAACGCAGTTGGATGCTGAGGTGCAGTATTGCAGGGCCTTTTCTGGTCAGTGTTCCCCCTTCCAGTTTCAGTGAGTCTCGTGCCCCCACCCTCCACAGGACTGACGTGTCTTGTTCCATGCACACCTCCTCTACACCGCCCCCCATCCCCATCCCCATCCCCATCCTCCATCTCCTCCCATGAATGTTTCTTAATCTTAAGCTGATATCATCCCATGGACCAACATGCTCAGATCTGCTGTCAGGAAGAGTTTTTGTTGTTAAGGCAGTGGTGAGGACAGCATGGAGGCTGAAGCATCAGGAAGGGGCAGGAGGAGGAGGAAGAAGAGGAAGAGGATGACACTGCGCAGCATCCCGGGGCCCTCGGCTAACCCGTGTCTGTCTCTCTCTTGCACCCGGTGCCTTCCGCGCACGCCCACCCCCCCAACCATGTCTGTCCTACTGCCTGTCCTGTGTGTGCCTCGGAAAACATGGACGCTAGCTCAGCGGGGTGGGACTGCGCACAGAGCTCCGTGTCCCCGTCGGTCACCCCCGGCTCATCACCGGCATCTCTGTTTCCCCATGTCCAGTCCATTCTAACCCTCCCATCTGGCATTCTCACTTCTCTCCCTGCCGCGCTGAAGTAAGTCAGGGTCCATTACAAGCCATGTGACCCCTCCCCGGCAAGTCATGCGCATGGCCCTTGTAATACCGACCGTCTGTCTCTGTATGCATGGTCCCCCAGTTAACGCTGACAATCGTCGCTGTTGCTTTGTGGAGGAGACCTTTATCCTACATTTTGTGTTATCTACTGATTTACTAATTTTTTTTTATTTATATATGCACATGGTTGTGTTTCTGCAAGTCGATAAGTCTGTACGTTGCAGCAAGAGGTCTGTGTATAAATACCCAAGAGGTGTATTTATAAGAACCCTCTGTATACCTTTCTGTTTACGTCGTTTTTGTACGTATCGACTGAAAATAGTGTTATCTGTATAATATCTGTATAATATCAAAAAATTATTTTGAGGCTTGACTGGGAAGTTTTATTTTTTCATAATGCATTCTTTGTTCCGTATTGGATTGCATTTGAAACACACATCCATCAACCTTATGAGAACCTTAATGCTGTTTTCAGAACCAATGTTTTCGTAGAGTTTCCTTTTTAGAACTTCCAGTTCTGCCTTTTCTGTTCCTCTGAACCTCCTGAAACGCCTTAAACGATCCGGAGCCTCAGGGTGTGTTAGATTCAGCTCAGCAGTAGGGCTTCCGTTGCATTGCTTTAGTGATCAATTGGATTGAACTGGAAATGTCACCTAGGAACCAATTAAAACGTTTGTTAAAACTCACAACACTGACCGTGGGGGACTGGGTAATGTATATTTAAGTGATTGGTTGGCTATTGCAATGCTTTATGTGATCGGAGGAAATTAAGAGGTTTTAGATTTAACGCGCGGTATTCGTGTGCAGCCTTACCGTACAAGTAGCTATTTCTTGCAAATGGTTGCTGATTTACCTTGTTGGTGCTGCAGAGTTTTTAACCCGCAAAGCTGCCTTTTCGGCTGTTGAACATTACCCAACCTCCCCGTCAGGTGAGACAGCTGATCATTTATCCACACCATAGCCCCCCCCCCAAGCTGCATGTGTTTGGGCTGTTCCAACTTTAAGCCCCTCCCCTTCGGCATCACTGAAGGCGGCCATGTGTCCCATCTGCCATGCAGGGGCAGCTCCAAACGCGGGGAAACTTTCGGCATCAGCCGCATCGGCAGCAAGATCAAGGGCGTCTTCAAGAGCACGACCATGGAAGGAGCCATACTGCCCTCCTATGGCCTGATTGAGGGTGAAGACGACATGGTGAGCATGCTGGGAAATTCATACAGGCGCTTATGACCAGGGAACCATCGAGTCTCGGCCCTCGCCGTCCCGGGCCAGCCATGTTTATTTACATGTACATTCGGATTTTTTTTCAGTGCAGTGCGCCTGGGTCAGTCCTACATTCACTGCCTTTAAATTTCAGAATATCTCTCCAACTTAATATACAGTTCCAAGCAAACAGCTCAGCCTTTAAATATATATTTTTAAGTTTTTTGAGTGTGTTGTTTGGAAAATGATGTGAACTTAGCAGCATAAAGTTGAGTGCATTTAAAATCAGATAGGGATATGTGTAAATAAACCAGAATTTATACACCTGTAACTGTAACTGAAATTCAAGAATTTCCCTCTGGGATCAGTAATGTTCATCTAATCTAATGTACAAGAAGGACTGTGCATGTTAGACATCTAACCTGAGGCTGACTCTGCAGAACGATGCCAGTAGTGGGATTTCTCTGCGATTTGCTGATCGCTCAGGTTTTCAATGCCAAGTACACAAAGATCGTACTTGCAGTCTTGGCAAGAATAGTCTTGCTAACATGTCTTCCAAGAACGAACTTGGGGCGCAGTGAATCATGTCGATTGGTCTCGTGCACTGAAGATGCTTCCAGTGTACCCTTGATATTTGGGGTGGGACAAGACCTGGGGATTTTTTACCGTCCTCTGTTCTTAGTACTGGAACTGGTCTTCGGCAATGGAATAAGACGTAGAATGGGTACATGAGACCCCAAGTACAGCCAAGTACGCATATTGAGATTCACCCTTTCGGTCTGTGCCTCTCCTCGTCTGCTCACAGGTAGAGGAGGCCATCATGGTGGTAGAAGACGATTGCCCCGTGGAGGCGATAAGCACGCCCAGCACCCCCCGAAACCTGTCCGCCTGGGACATCAGCATCCCCTACGTGGACTTCTACGACGATGAGGTGAAGAGGGAGCGAATCCCAGTCTTCTGCATCGACGTGGAGCGCAACGACAGGAAGGCGGGTAGGAGCGGCTTCCTGGCCTCTCATTGGTGGAATGAGTGAGAGTGACGTGGCTCCTGATGCTACTCCATTGGCTAAAAGAGAAGCGGGAAAGTATGTCATTTGTGTTGATCGGTCTGCCTGTGTGTCTGTCTACCGAAATATCTGTCTGTCTGTCTATCTATCTATCTATCTATCTATCAATCAATTGTATATCTCTTACTTTCTTTAGTAGGCCACCAGACAGAGCACTGGTCTGTATACAGACGATACCTTGAATTCTATGTCTTAGAATCCAAACTCACCGAGTTCCACGGTAAGCTCCCCGTGCCCACACAGCCACACCATAAATTCAGTCTTGCTTTGTGTGCAGGTTTTGATTTCCCTGTTTATTATATATCGAAAATATGGCTGACGGATGAAAAAAAAACTTTTGATGTGCTTTTTATGGATCCAGTTGCTGAGTGTCGGATACACTGAAAATGCTGTAAATTGTAATTCTTAAAATGAAGTACCATGGTATGAGTGGAATCTCTGTCAGTCTCATGCGGCCCCCCCCCCACCCCCGCAGGGTCCTTTCCAGATGCACAGTTGCCATCTAAACGAATAATTGGACCAAAGAACTACGAATTCTTAACATCTAAGCGAGAGGAATTCCAGGAGTACTTACAGGTATCGCCTTTCCAGCCCAAAACGTAGAGAAACAGAACAGAAGGAAGGAAGGAAGAGTTTCGAAAGGGTTTCGCCCCCTTTCACATCTGTTTTTGTTCCCATTACAAAACAAAGGGCTTGCTCTTCAATAACACTTCTGCATAATAGATCGCTGCCGTTCTCCAGACTCTGCCGTTTTTAGCTGTTAACAGATAATCTCATTAGTGCGGAGAAAGATGCCTAATTAGGTGGGTTAGAAGAACGTTCGCTTCATTAAAATGCTTAAGTGCTTGGGCGGAACGAAAGAGCAGAAACGGGAATGATGACCCCTCTAAGGGTTGCTACCTCCTGCTGCCTGGGCTGATGTACTGTCGCGTGTGCATGGGGGTTATGAACATAATACATTATGGTTTATGTATATATACTGTCGCGTGTGCATGGGGGTTATGAACATAATACATTATGGTTCATGTATATATATATTGCATTTTGTGGACCTGAGTGGGATATGCACATATTGTAGTTTATGTGTGTATTACATTGTGGGGACCAAATGTTCCCAGAATGTGATAAAAACCTGTTATTTTGACGTTGTGGGGACCATTTTTTCGGTCCCCAAAATGGGAAACTCAGTTTTATAAAAATCTGTGACTGCAGTCAGAGAATTAAAAATGCCAAAAGTCTTGGATTAGAGTTTTCCCCATAGAAATGAAAGGAGAGTCCCCACAAAGACCTGTGTGTGTGTGTGTGTGTGTTCTTCTTCATCCTTACAGAAACTGCTGCAGCATCCAGAGCTCAGCAACAGCCAGCTGCTCGCTGACTTCCTGTCCCCACACAGCGTGGAGTCTCAGTTTCTTGACAGGATGCTACCAGACGTCAACCTGGGTAGGTGTCGCAGGAAGTGGACAGTGGTCCCTTCCCCCCCAAGTGGGAGCTCGTGGGCGGTCCCTTCCCCCCCAAGCAGGAACTCATGGGCGGTCCCTTCCCCCCCAAGCGAGAGCTCGTGGTTGGTCCCTTCCCTCCCAAGCGGGAGCTCGTGGGCGGTCCCTTCCCTCCCATCCAGCTCGTGGGCAGTCCCTTCGGTCCCAAGCGGGAGCTCTTGGGCGGTCCCTTCCCCCCTAAGTGGGAGCTCGTGGGCGGTCCCTTCCCCCCCAAGTGGGAGCTCGTGGGCGATCCCTTCCCTCCCAAGCAGGAGCTCGTGGGCAATCCCTTCCCTCCCGTCCAGCTCGTGGGCGCTTCTGGCCATTAATATTGCATCTTTCGTTTTCCCTTTCAGGAAAAATTATCAAGTCAGTTCCTGGGAAACTGATAAAGGAGGTACTGTACATAATTTATTCCTTATTTATCCATATGACACCATGTAAAAAAAGTTTCGATTTTAGATATTTTTCCTGTCAGCGCACATGAACTTGTGCGTTTGGAACAGATTCAACAATGTTGCTGCTGCAGCACCTAGAAATTGCAACCATGACAAACTCAACAAAGGTTTGTCTCAAATGTATCTCCAGAAAGGCCAGCACCTGGAGTCATACATACAGTCCTTCTTTAACTCCTGTGAGTCTCCGAAGCCCAAACCGAGCCGTCCGGAGCTAACTATCCTCAGTCCGACATCTGAGAACAACAAGAAGGTGGGAGGAGGACTTTCTACTGGTTTTAAATGAACTCTGCTCTAATTTGACAGCTTGTGTTTGTGTTCTTGCGCATGTATGGTTCGGTTGCATGAAAAATGATCAGAAACACTTTACTTAAGGACATACTTTAGTCATTTATAAACATTCATAATGCATTATAATACATTCATACAGCGTTATAAATATGGTTATAAATATTTATAAAAAGGCAAAACACCCATCTATAATGCACTATAGATACCTTTACATTGCAGTACAGAACATCCTTAATGCTTATACCAAGCATTAAAATGCATTGTAATGGTATTTATGGTGCATTATAGATTATGCCTTTTTGTAAATATTTATAGCCATGTTTATAATGCTTTATGAATACATTGTTATTTGTTATGAATGTGTTCAGAAATTACTAAAAACATGGCCTTAAGTAAAGTATTACCGAATAATCTGATGATGAACAGAACAGCTTTTTTGGGTGTAGTTCCTTCTTAAATATCTTCATTGCCTTCCCGCTTTGGATTCCGTGCTCATTACCAACCTGTAGTTGTTCAACGACTTGTACAAAAACAACGCCAACCGCTCAGAGGCCACCGAAAGACGGCACAATCAGAACTACTTCATGGAGATGATCACTGTCCAGGGCGTGTATGACTACCTGATGTACGTTGGTAAGTGAGTACGTGACATGATGACCTTCACCCTAATGTAGCTTCCTCTCATAGAGTGAAGAAGTACTTGAGAGTGTCCTGCCAACCATTATACAATAAATGAATGTGTTTCCAGCTTATTGGAGCAATGAATCTGAAAATTAAATCCTTTCTGCTGACATTTGTAATAGAGTGAGACAAGGAGGCGGCCAAGTTTAATTTGTGTTAAATCATCAATGTATAACTAGCTTATTTTGTCTCATAGCTTCTGGCTCTTTGCTGAGGCTGTTGTATAAAGAAAAAAAATTGTGCAATTTCATTGGCAGGTCGAGTGGTGTTCCACATTCCTGACTGGTTGCATCACCTGCTGATGGGAGGTCGAATATTATTTAAGAACACGCTTGAGGCCTACACGGACTGCTACCTGCAGTACAAGCTAAACCAAGTCTTCCAGGAACATCGCGTGGTCTCCCTTATAACTCTGCTTAGAGGTGGAGGACCTCTGTAGAGCTTTACTGAAGCATGTCCCTTGTTTCACACAATCACACACTTTAAGAGCTTTAAATGTAGCACTCCACAACTAATAATTTTCTGCTTTCAGATTCGGTTTTCTGTGAAAATAGTGAATCCCGCTCATTTGAAGATAAACAAAGGAGGGCCAAGAAGACTTTTGAGGAAATGATGCACTATGTTCCAGGTCACTCAGCCCTTAATGATCCCGACGTCCGTTTGGGACGTGCCGCAGATCTGATGCGGATTCATTACGTTTGTAGACGTAGCAGCCCAGTTCATTTTCCCGCTGTTCTGCTCTGTGTAGCTCACAGGTTCAGGTTTATTATCAGCTAGAGATGTAGTTTCCACTTTATATAGGTCATGCCAATTTATTTTTCAGGGTTACATTCATAACACCCTATTGTATAACCTTGTTCTCTCCTTAGTTTTGTGAAGGCTATGCTCAGCTTGTGAAGATCGCATGTTCTCGGGATCGCTTCTTTCCCCACAGACTTCCTGGGCAAGTGCATCGGAGAAGAGGCCAAGTACGAGGGCGTGAGGCTGCTCTTTGACGGTCTGCAGCAGCCGGTTCTCAACAAGCAAGTGAGTGGCGTCTCTGGGACTTTCTAGGTGCCCCAAAAGAAGTTTGCTAAAATCAGCCATTCAGCTACCTGCTAATGTATGATTTAGATCACAGCAGCTCAGAATTACATGCTCCTTTTGCTGCTGTACAGATTATTATCTTAGAAATATAAGAAAGTGCATATAAAAGAAAACACAAAGACTCTAATAAATTGCAGTTTAGGGAAATATCCGTCCATCCATTTTCTGAAACCGCTTAATCCCAATTGGGGTCACGGGGGGACTGGAGCTTATCCTGGGAACGATGGGCGCAGGCAGGAACCAACACACTGCAGTGCGCACACATGCAGGACCAATTTAGACTCACCAATCAACCTATCCTGCACATTTTGGACCGTGGGAGGAAACCAGAGCCCCCGGCGAAAACGGGGAGAGCGTGCAAATTCCACACAGAAAGGACCCGGGACCAAACCCAGGACCTTCTTGCTGCGAGGCAGCAGCGCAAACCACTGCGGCACCCTTAGGGAAACATTAATCGAAATATTTATAGAACTCACAACAGCAGCGGACAGCCTTAGAATCTACAGTATATTTGTAAACACGCCTCCACTTCACCCCGGATGGTTCTTTGCTTCAGTGTTTATAATGCACAGCGTGTCGTGCCTTAACCTTTGCATAATTAATGCATTCTTTTTCTCCTGTTTCTTTTAGCTGACATATGTTCTTCTGGACATGGCCATACAAGAGCTATTTCCTGAACTGAATAAGGTAAAAAATTGTACCTGGACTGGAAACTTTTAATGAGATTAGCTTTTGATATGTGACTCCGGCATACATTTATGAAAATTTTCAATTTTTGTGTTTTATTGTTATAATATCGTTTTGTTGTTATTAGTATTTTTTATTGCATTTTTTTTTCTCTCTGCTGATTTTTAGTACTACTGAGCAAATTCCCAATTGACAAATGAAACATTATGTATAATGCAAGACAGGGTTTTGTACAGCCACCTAGCAACTCATTATCGTCTCAGGGGTTCTTGGTGCGTTGCTTACGCCGCATTAGCAGAATGTTGGCCCATTTTGAGAGGACGATGCGCGTTGTCTGTCCAGCACGTGCAGAAAGATGCCCCTGCCATGGCTCCTTGGATGTAGAGATGGGCCGAGGCCGCGTCTTGGCCCGGCGTTACGCGATGGACGCTCGGCGCACCATCACTGACACCAGAAGCAGATGGAGCTACTGAACTCACTGTGGTTTCGCTTTGACTGTGACTCTAACTCTCAAGGCAAAAGCACCTGCCTTTAAATTAGAAACTAAACACTTGTGCAGGGATGTGTAAGGTGAATAACATTCAATGTGTAATGTCCTAGGAGTTTAGATGATGTCACTACTGATATTTATGGTTAAAGTTATTTGTCAGAATTCATGTGATCAGAACATGATGTTTTCCTGCATTTTATTTTTGCCAAGTTGGTCATTATTTCTTGAAAGGATGTGTAGATTGAACTATGCCAAAAAGGTTTTCTTTCGAAACTTCGTTTAACTGTCTTCCAGGCCTCATCTCTTGCCTGTAATTAGCGCCGGCAGCACGTCTGTTCCCGGTCGAAACTGCGCATCTCACCCACTCCGTGTCTAATTATGACACGTGTCGGGCAGAAGGTTTTTGTGATCTGGTCTCCTTGTAAATTAAGGAACTTGGAAATAAGTTTGCTCGTCTGACAGTTTTATTGAAGTGGTAAGAGTGCGTGTGAACTCGCGAGCCATCAAAGGCGAACGCCCCCCCCCCCGTATCAAGTCTCTCAAGATGCCCGTCCAACTTCTGGGGACACACCGTGAGCCGCGTGCGATTCATGCATTGACGGGTGAAACGTACAAGTGCTAATGACTGTTAAGGGCAGGTGCACAAGCACGGGACGCTAATATTAAACATCTGTTCAGCCTAACAAGCTGAAGCCCGGAGGAAATAGCTATTGGTGATAAAATGACTGCTTGTTGATCATTTTCGCAGGGTTGCACTGATCTGTTCCGCTTGGGGTTTGTGTATGGCTCCCGTTTCTAGTGAAAACTGATATCACCAGCTACCATGTTTATGTGACTTAACATAAATCAGTTGCACATCTGAAGAGCGATGCAGTCACAGAGTGGCTTATGACCGGCTTATATCCGTGCTTCTTTTGCATGTAAATATAACAGATTCTGTTTTATTTGTACTGTTCGATGTTTTTAAAAGCCTGTTACCTGTTAATGTCCATATAAATGTTGTTAATATTTAAACATTTTATTCTATATATGTTTGGCTGATTAAGTTAATTAAAATGTACTGTAGTGAAACTGGAAACTTGGAAATTTAATTTCTGTAAAATAGCAGAGTGTTTCTGGGCTTCATTTTTTCCAGTAATTAAAACACTAAACTTCCTAGGTGCCTTGTGGCTTTCTGCATCTATATAGACATCTCAGTGTTATGTAACAATAATAAACTGTTCGGCTAATCACTGTTGTCCTTGTAAGTTTTTCCCTTATAGGTGAGCATGGAAATGTTTGTTTATTGTGTAGCAAAAACACATTTTCCTCATAAAATCTCACAGTCAAGTGAGCACAGTCATGCTACTTGAGGAAATGATTATACTGGCAAATTATTTCTTGATGGGTTACAGACTATCAGTGTCACAGGGACTTTAGATTTCAGAAATTCCTGGCACATATAAAAAGGTGAAAATGAAAAACCATCTTATATATGGCTTTGGATAAAAAGTAGGTTGGGTAACTATATGACTGGCTAAAACTGTGAATAATCGAACGTGTATAATTGAATTCAACCTCAAAGATTGGCTTCAATGACACTTTGAGAATTGTGTTCACGCTGTTTGCTTAGATAAGGACATTGAGGCTGTCTGAAAGTTTTAAAGGTGCTACCGTCTTTAAGAAGCATGGGTCTGGCTGCAGCCTGGCATTCCTGGCCGTGTCTGCGGCACACGGCGGTCTTTATTCGGGCAATTTAACCTTTCAAAGCTCATAATTCAATTTTGACCTCAGACCCACAATAAACACACAGGGTGGTGGATGACATGCTCACGTTTGAAGTCAAGTTTCTAAATCCAGGAGGAATGGAGCGTGTACGTGGAGTTTTCGAACTGTAATATATCAGGCGACATATTAAACCCAGAGGACACAAGTCTCAAATAACCTTTTCCCAAATCTATGTTTGTCCTTTAATATTAGGAATTCTCCTCCTGTCTGTGGATGATCTTAAATCCTCTGAGGTGGTGTGGAAAGCGGAAATATCAGCGTTAGCCTGATTTGTGACTCATCTCTGCAGATGCAGGAGTGAATGGGCTGCTAATGAATGAAAGCATAACCTTCAATGACCTGGGCTGGTTAGTCGCGTGGGTGACACAGGACGCCATCTTCTGGGGAGGTGGCTGCTTAGCAAACGCGTCAGGGCCTCTGGCTTCGAGGAAGGTTTATCGTCTCTGCCCAACCCCCCCCCCCCACGACCTTGATCTGCACTGTTTCAGAAAACTTGAAGCTCGCTGGGGGCAGTGGTGAAGCTTGCCTGCAGCAACATATGGGCCTCAACCAGCCCTGTAAACAATGGTTGACAATGTTGTCAATGCATATAGGAATTCAAGATCCCTTTTCTGTGCACGTCACACCAGGCTGCACTGCATCCCCTTCACGTCCAATAGACGGATGAGCGTTTCTGACCGAACCCAGTTGTCAGGCTCCTGCATCTTTTGTGATACCAGCAGATTTCACACAGCAGCACATTTCCTGTTTAAGATTAATCGCACGTTGAGTCACAAGGTTCCATCCAGGAACCTTGGGGACATAGTTCCAACCTTTATTCATCTGACAATTTGGGGGGAATGATTCCTTCATATTGTTTGCCTGTGGCTGGGAAAAATGTTCATTGGCAATCAAATTTGTAACATTTATTAAAATAATCTTTGGCACTTACCCTGTACGGAAAATTAGTGTGTGCCAAAAAGTTAGGTTAAGAAGAGGAAAAAAGGATAAGGAGTAGGTACAGACTAGTTCTGTGTGATGATTATGTGGTAACGTTAAGTAATTTAGAATCACATACTAAAATAAATGTGCTTATCTTGCTCAGAAACACAGCAAAATATGAAATATAATAATATGAAATGAAACGAGATGATATCAAAACGCGAGTGGATTTTCTCAGTAATAAAACTGGAAAAGTAATAACTCGATGCCTTTTTCGCAGAACAAATGGAATGTTTCTCTCTGGAAGGTTTGCTAAATATGACCTAGAGCCGTAGGAAATAGTTAAAAAAAAAAATATGGAGAATAAAAGGTACGGTTCGAGCGGGGTAACATTTTAAGATTGACGCTGGACGATGAGATCAACCGGCCGAACTGGCCAGCACACCTGCTCCTGTAGGTCGCGTCTACTGGGGCTGCATCCGCGCAGCTTCGATCACACCGGAAATAAAACCGCCACAAATAAATAAATCAGCCGCGGGGGAACAATGGATTCACAGATGGCCACACACACCAATGAAGGTGTCATTGCAATTAATAGGGAACTGTGATGAATGACAGGGCCCTTATGGATAAGGCGTAATTATCATTGCTGGGGAAAAGAATAATCCAGAGTAGTAAATATAGTTTGTGGCTCTGGTCTGTCCTCTCAGACCTGCGGCAGCTGACATTTCTTAAATCAGACTCTTTATTGGGATTTCTTTCTGGTTCTGCCAGATTTCACAGACGTCTCCAGGTGATTGAACGGCTTGAGTGTTATAGTGCACGTCGTCCTTCTCGTGTCCTTGCGGCGTCTCCCCCCAAAGCTGAGTAAAAAACAAATAAAATTGAAAACCACGCTGGAGAAAAAGCCCACATTAGTAATGTGGAGAAACGGGGCCCTGAAACGTCCTTTCACTTCCATCGTGAGATGCATTCATTTAACAGCAGTGGGCGTAAGCTTCAGCCCGGAACACACGGCCGGGGCACCCGAGCCACTTTCTTCCAGAAAACTGGAAGTTTTCGATTGTAAATGTCGCCGGACAGAGTAAAGGAAAACAGCTCCTGTTTTCCCCAGATAGACTTGCTGTCATAATGAAGACATATGATGGTACAGGTAGCTTTTTGAGGCCTTGACATTTACTATTATGGTCTCAAAAGCTGAAAAATTCTAAACACCATGGAATGTGCAACAGTGGTGCACATGGATTTTAAAGGAATCTGGACCTATTCAGCCTCATATTTTGGGGGTAAAACAGAGACATGTAGACAACTTGGCTGGACATGCCCAGTACAGGTGAACACGATAAGGACGCGATAAGCAGCCATCTGCCTAGCAGTTTTTCAGTCACTCGGTTCCTTGTCTCCATGGCGGAATAGTCTTCCTGGTTGCAAACTGTTGCGCGTCAATACCCTGCAGATACCAGTGGCTCATCAGATCTTATAATGTGTTATGGATCCCTTATTGGTGGCAACAGCTCACGGCTTGAACAAAGGTGGACGCAATAACCTTCGATGATCTCATTATACTTCATTATTTGAGACATAATTTTACATTGGGGCGAAGGCTCATTGACAGACGTCAGGGTGTCCTGAGACTGGGAAATGAGTTGAGGACATTATTCAGCCTTAACGTACCGCCTTTGACATTTTCATAACGCGAGGCCTCGTGCAGCATTTTCCACATGATTATGCATGGCCTTTGAAGAGGTCTTTGGAGCAAGGAGGACATAGGAGCTATCAAGGAAATTTAACACCTTCTGCTCATGCTGGACTCAAGGTTGACAGAGTTATATCAATGTAGCTGAGGAAGAAGGCCGTGGAAGACTGAGAAGATACAATGGAATATAATAGAATAGCCATAGTCTCACGGATACTTTTCTTTCCTGAAAACTACGCACCCTGCTAATTCATTGAGCCATTGCTTTCTTTACGACTCCAGGTGTTTGCTGGAATGCTATACACGTGCCATACTGGAGAGATCTGCTTCGCAACACACTTGAATCAGTAATGTTCCTTGTTTGTACTCTTCATTCCTCTGATCTCTGGGTTATGAGTGTTCAGTCTAAAGCTGTCTGGCTTTTATATTCTTACACACCATGCTATCTTGTTTTGGTCCAGGGTGTTCGGCTGAAATGTCGCTAATTAGTCTTCTTTTTCTATTTTACGACTCAAGCAAATTTCCACTATGTTCCCAAAGACATAACTACATTATATCCAATATATATTCAAAGTACATTATATCTTTATCCATATCCAATTAAAATGTCATATATAAAAAGGGGGTAATTAAGTATATATTTTAGGAGATATGTGATATTCTTGACTTATAGTCTTTAATTTTTAAGAAACGAAATGTAAATTATAGGGATGAAGGAAGTCAAAGCACTCCATAGTCTAGAGTAGGAGCTTGCCAGTGAGGAATTATATGAAGTGCCTGCATGGCAAACCGTCCATCAATGCCAAAAGACACTGTATATTCTATAGAAAGTCTGTCGTGATATGATTGATTAATACCTGTAGCACCTGTCTTGTATATTGAGGTGATTACTGTGTGGTATACACCTTGAAGGTTACTTTACTGACCATGTCCATCTGAAGATAAGCAGGAGTCATGGAACTTTTACCAGGAATTACTATGGTAATGCAAATCCCTGATCCAGAACATTACACAAAGACTAAGTATAATCTGGGCACCCGGAATACAATTCCTGTCCATTGCTGGTCACTACAGTACGTCCGAAATTGCATACTTGTTTACTATGTAGTAGGCGAGATATAGCACGCAAAGTGAGCAGTATGTCCGAATACTCAGTATGGATGAGATGGTAGGTGAAGAGTACCTATATGACATACTACATTCTATGTACAACTGATGGATGCTGATGTTACGTAAGTTGACTTGAATATGTAAGTTTTCAACATTTTTTAACTTTTGCAGGTGTCAAGCTATGTCATTGGTAAATATCCAGGTCAGGTAATGTGCAAGACGGTGATCTAAATTTGTCTGAGTGTACGCATGCTGTCCTTATGCACAAATATAGTATGTACTACATTACCAGTCGAGTAGTAGGCTTCTAATGGAATTCAGTACACATGGATTTCGGATGCACCCTATGGCTTATTTAGAAACATCAAATTGCCAAGCCCTTTTTAGACTGAGGGAGGAAACTTGGGTCCTCATACGAAACTCAATGAATCCTGTGTAAAACATGCACAGAGCTGAATGGTAAGGGTTCCATTACAGGTTCTCAAAGTCTAAGCATGAATGGAGGACTTATGCTGTCTTCCATCCTGCGCACACAAGTACCAAAAGCCACACACTTAAGCCGTACGGGATCTCTTACAAGGCTTGAGTCTTTGTTGAAAACCTGGTCATAGTTTTTGGAAACTCTGCACTGTGGAATCACCACATCTCTAACGATGCTTTATAGCAGGTTCAAGCTGTGGATCACTGGACTTTATGAAAGTGTTACAAATATCTTTGATGTGGACCTTGAGATTCTGAGGCTGAGAGAGGTTTTCAGTCAAGGATAGCTTTAAGCATTTCACAGTGTAAGTTCAATTCTTCTCACAGAAAAGATACTAGGAATATTAAGTAGAATTCATTGTCATTAATTTAACAATGACTTGAATTCCCCACACCAAAAAAAGTTTTATACATTGAATATTTATCCTACTAATGATTTCTTGACTTCATATTTTAAGGTTGATGAATGTATGTTCTGGATGCTTGGTGCATCCATTAGCATTGTTATGATCCAGGCATCATCTTGGGGATGTTACTGAAATAATTATCGGGCCGCTTCTATATCTTCCTGAGGCAGTTTAGCAGACGTGCAATGCAGCCAGCTGGCCGAACTGTTGATAAGGTGATGGCAGGGGCCTGGTGGCTTGGGTACGGAAACGTAAACGGTATCCCACAATTCCCAAGGTGAAAATAATAACATGGCCATTTAAGAGGGTAATTAAATATAACAATAAACACTACTGGAACCTGTGCCAAAGTATAAGGGAGAATTGTAGTTTTAGGCATGACTGGGGGGAAATAATACTGTTCATCATTTACAACTGTTTTTTCCAGACATTTTTCAGGGCAGATCCCGTCTCTGTTCGATCAAAATGAAAAGAGACAAAGGAAGAGAGAGTGAAAATGTTAACACTACAGTATTGCAATTAGTGCTTCTGTGCTGAACAATGTCTGAATATGTATTTAATAATTTATTAAATCTGACAGATCAACTGATGTTTACTCCTTGGAGCTTCGGATAGTGAATTGAAGGCGAGGGGTTGTATGCAGGGGGTATATGTAGGGGGTGTATGTAGGGGGTGTGTGCAGGGGGTGTGTGTAGGGGGTGTGTGTAGGGGTGTGTGTAGGGGGCGTGTGTAGGGGGTGTATGTAGGGGTGTGTGCAGGGGGTGTGTGCAGGGGGTGTACGTAGGGGGTGTACGTAGGGGGTGTATGTAGGGGGTGTATGCAGCTTAATTCTTATGCTGAGCTGAAACATATGCCACAAAAATATGCCGAGGTTGTTTGTATTTCTGTTTTTCACTAGAGGTGCCCTGCTTGGTTCTGCAATGTAGGTGCCAGTTAGCTCTAACTCTGCTCTATCACACTAAACTTTCTGTGGGCCTCCTTTGGATGGTAGATGTTTTATCTGTCACACGTCTCTTGGCTGCCATCACAAGCATGTGACATAATTGCCCTGACAGGTGGCAACGCCATAGACATCGTGGGAAGAAACTTTTCGCATTTTTTTTTACCCTTATCGCAAGCAGCAGGACCGCAAAGCTGCTTAGGAACTATGAGAGTCACTATCAAGGGGGAAGGAACTAATTCCAACTGGCAAATTACACCTGGTCGTATAATACTTGTGACCCACCAGGAGGTGGAGTCGTGGCCCTGGGTGAAGTTTGATTGAGCTCTGGTGATACCGTGGTAAGCCATCACTAGACCTAGACCCACGGACCACAAAACACATGAAAGGGGAGGGGGCATATAGTCAAAACATGGATACAATTCAGGCTTTTATTAATAAAATTTTATCTGTTTGCATTAAATTATTTGCCAGTAATTTTTTTGTAACTATAAATTATTGCATTCTTACTGATGCTCTGGGCTGGACCAGGAATGTCCCTCCTGGCTCCGCTGTCCTTGCATGGGCTTAATTTATTTACCTACCGGGAGATTGGACAAGTAACAGGGAAATGATGACCTGATTGGGGAGCATCGGACATGGGGGGCGTGGGGAGACACATATACACTGACGACAGACAGGTGTAATACATTACAATAGACAAGTGATAACCAAGGACAGCTGAGGGTCTAATTACATCCGACTAGGCTTACATGAGGGGCTGGTGTGACTGACTGGGGATGTGGGGTAGCTGGCAGGGGAGACCTCTGCTGGCCAAATGGGCGCAGGACAGGACAGGACTGAAGGAGACAGGACATGACATGACAGATGTGTCTTTTGTTTAACAAACCTTCAGCTTAAGTCCTGCAGTCCTCTGCCTCCTTCACCTACCACATATGGGTTTATCGAGTTGAGTAGAAGGTGACAAAGCAGTGACTGTAGCTAATTTGACCACTTAATGGACGTCTTCAGGCCCAATGCGTCGGTGTCCCGAATCTATGAGGAAGTCAAAGAGAAATGCTAATATGTAAAAATAAACGAGTAAACTAAGTCGATGCTAAACATTGTTGACTCTAGCGTTCCCTAAACGAATACAGTAACTTATTAGGCAAATAATCTTTGTCTCATTAACTGTCATGTTTCATAAACCTTAGATATTAGTACTAGTTAAAAAGGTTGTACTACTTCAGATTCCACAATGTTCACTAGGCAGCAGAAAACGAGCGAAATCTTGGAGGTACGCAGATTGTACACAACTGTTGCTGCCCTTACACAGCCTGCGGTGCGTAGTTAACACTTGGAAAGGATTTGTGGTGTGACTGACCTCCCCTGCTGGGCACATGGCGCCATCCACTTCCTGTGATGTCATCTGACCAGGTGGCTTCTCCAGTAGGGGCCTCAGCTGACTCACTGGACTCTTTCTGTAAAAGATCTGCTCTGGTGTGTCCCTAGGAGGATGAAGATACCTAAACCAGGTTTAGTATCTGTAATGAAGATGTCTCAGAAGTGATGCACTATCGATTAAGGCAAAACTTTTGTTTGCTGCGGAGTTTGTTTCAGACGTTGGAAGAAGTTTCTGTTGTCCAGGTTCGTAGCTCATCTCACGTAGGGATTCCTTGGGTTATTTTATAATCTGTCACCATTGTCGTGTAGAAGAACAATTACGTTGTTGGAATATCCTTCTTGGGAAAAGGTTCACTGGAATACTGATTGCTGTGGATTTTCTGTGGTTATATTAAAGTGAGAAGAGTTAAGTGTGTTTTGTGCTTCTACTTGTAAAGAGTTTAGTGTCAATAGTTTTAAAGCTGTATATAAGACCCGAAAACAGCAAAACAAATCCTTGGCTGCACTAGGCTGGTCCGGCAGCCACAGCTGAATGGAGCTTATTAGCCCATTTGGATGCAGGTTTGAGTGAATTTGTAGCATTGATTGAGGAATTCTGGTTCAGAAACTGATAGTGAGAAGGATCATTGTGTGATGTCAGTCTTTTATTGGTTTAACTAAGTAAGTAAAATGTATTTATAAAGTGCTTTTCACAGGCAGAAACAATGTTCTGTATAGTAAAATTCAAGTAAATTAATAAAATAGCATATTACCCATAAAACTAAAGTAAAAATGCAGAATCAAAAAAACAGATAAAACCAAATTATCCACCCTGATAACAATGGTACCTGAAGGTCTGTATAAACAAGTGCATCTTTGGCTGACTTTTGAACAGACAAACAGAGTTATTCATACATAGTACTTGAGAGAGGTCATTCCTCATGTACTGCGCAGTTATATTAAGTTATTAAGGCAATGACAATCAAAAAGTTGACTTGTAAGAAGTACTTCTCTGTTGACTCTGGTGTTAAATTGGCACACGGTGTTATGTCGTTTTCAGTTTTGCTGCATTTATTGGGTAAATATGCATGGAGAGTACTGGGTATTTCTGACAATGGTTTATTGTTGTTTTTCCCCCCCAAATTTATTTGATAAAATGTTGATTAAAAAATCAAACATGTTAATTAAGAATCTGCACAAAAAAGGCAAACTCTAACGCTGATATGCCACGTAACTTTAATTTTCTCTGCATTAATTAACATAATTTATTCAGCCCCTCCTGTTAAATGCCTCCCCAGTTGCATTAATTAACATATTACATTCAGCTCCTCTTGTTCAGTGCCTTCTAATTTGTCATCTCAAAATTTAGTTTATCTTAAATAGAGATCATTACCCTTAATTGCTTGTATAAAATGAAATTCCTATGATGTTATAGCCCAGAGTCATGAGATGTTAAAGAAGACTTGAAGATTGGGAGACCTTTCATATATTCAGGTGCCAGTAGTTTAAAAATGTACAAAAAAACAATGACTGGTGGTGGTGGGGGGGGGGTCATTATCTCCTGACGACCTTGTTAAACGCAGTTCTTTCGGATGTGAGACTCCACCTGGTGAGGAAATCGTTTCCTGAGGCAATAATTAAAAATGCAGGTGCCCCGTGTTTCGCGGTATCTCTCGCCATCCGAGTAGCAGGGAGGTGATGGTTCTAATGAGCCGGCGCTGACCCATTTCCCAGATCTTGGAAGACATTTCGCAGTGATGAATCATGGCTTTTCGTTGGGCGATGCGACACCCCTCCCACACACCCTATGCTCGTCCATGATGGGATGTCATAAATAAACACGTTTTTGTCATAAATGTCCTCGTTGTGATGCCATATATGAGCATGACCTGTTACACTTCATATTTAAAAAAAATTATTCCCGAATATTTATGCTCTGGTGATACACTTCATTATTCCCCAGCTTGAAGGTTAATCAATCTAAATTTGTAGCTGAGCTGAGATTTTCAGGTTTTCAAGACTTTTTTAAGTTTAACAAAGGGTTTGTATTTGTTGAAGGGGTTATGTTTACTGGTTTTCATGAAGGAAATGAAATCTTGTACTCATGAACAAACAAATCTGTAACATACTAAGTGGGCAATCTTATAAACAGAGTGTGAATGTAAAATATCAAATGAAATTTTGCATATATACCCATAAACATAAATGCATATGTAAATAAAACTTGAGCATTAAATGTTCTGAGGCTACATCCCAAAACTATTTTTTTGACGCCTTTCTCACTCCCTCCCTCGATCACTCATTGTCTAAAGTTCAAAGTTCATGAAGATGGTGAGGGAAGGAAGCGAGGAAGGAAGGTACCGTGGACAATAAGTGGTATCGGGACACACTTGCATTCTTGATGACTTACCTTGCTTACCATGTATGTATGAAGTCATCACTGACGTAGAAGCTTTTGTGCCACGTCAAGCGTGGGTGTCACCAAAGGTGAATTTTTATTCCGCAAAGGGTAAGTAAATAAGTAAGTAAGTAAGTAAGTAAGTAAATAAGTAAAACTTATTTATTAAGCACTTTTCACAGACAAGAGTCAGAAAAGTGCAGTACAAGTCCAAAGCAATCAACCTCAGAGTATACAAACAATAAAATATATAATAAGACTAAAATAAAATAAAAAAATCTAACCAAAAGCTTGTTTAAATAAAACTGTTTTAAAAGAATCGACTGAATCAGCTGCACGTACCGAACCCTGCACAACTGACGGCCTTTTTTCCTGAGATCTGAGCACTCAAGTGGTTTCTTATTTGGTAAGGAGATCCGTTACGTACTTTGGGGCTTGACTATTCAGGACCCTACAGGTAATCGCCAGGATCTTAAACCTTATCCTAAAATCAACAGGAAGCCAGTGCAAAGATGACAATATAGGTGTTATGTGCTGCCTTCTACTAGAACGTGTTAGAAGCCTAGCTGCGGCATTTTGAACTGCTTGGAGACGGGAGACAGAAGCATTACAGTCATCCAGATGAGACGAGATGAAAGCATAAGTAAGCATTTCAAGCTCAGCTCTAGAGACTACTGTACGGAGCTTGGAGATTTGTCTTAAATGAATGAAACAGGATCGTAAGTAATATGTGCATCAAAAGACAAAGACTGATCTAACACCACTCCAAGGTACTCTCGCCTAGACTTCCACACACCCACAGCAAAGGCGCGATTTGAGTGTAAATCAGCCCTCGATTACTCATTCCCTAAGGCAGGGGTGTCAGACTCCAGTCCTCGAGGGCTTGAGCCCCGCACATTTTTGGGTTTCCCCTCATTTAACACACCTGATTCAACGCCTTGTGCTAATTATCACACAGCTCTTAAGCTGAATCATTTGTGGTGGAACAGTGAAAGAGCTAAGATACACAGGGCTCCGCCCCCCCAGGAATGGAGTTTGACACCCCCGCCCTAAGGTATTGGGACGGCACTTCAACATCTGCTATTTGGAATTTGGAAAATCTTCTGGGGTGAAGGAATGATAGCAATGGAGGGTGGGGCAAGCAAGGATTTTGGGATGTATCCTGAGTTCCAGATGGGAGCACAGAGTGGGAATGTCGACCTGGTCTTACAGTCCTGAGAAGCTGTCAGTCAGTCACAGTTCTCCTCCTTTCTCCATCGAAGCCTGAAGCTGTAGGAGGATACTATAGGCTGAGCAACAGCCAATCACAGTGGTTTTGAAGTTCCATTTCATTTGTTATCCAAGAGCATGTTGTGAATGTGACCTTTACATCCAGTAAAAGTTGAAGCCCGTTTGGCACCCTAAGCAAATTTCACCACAGGCGCCCCCCATCTGAGATAAAGTGAAATTGGTTTGCTAAGTTGGCGCCCCCCAATAAGAGACAAAATGAAATTGGCTTGCTAATTTGATGCCCCCTATGGGAGAGGAAGTGAATTTGACTTGCTAAATCGGCACCCCCCCTATAAGAGTCAAAGTGAACTCGACTAAATCGGCACCCCTTATAAAAGACAAAGTAAAACCAGCTTGTTATGTGGGTGCCCCCTACAGGAGATGGCGCCCTAGGTTGCTTCCTGTGTGCCCTACTGGGTTGACAACAGTTGCATCACATTTTAGTTCTGTTGATCACCCTCCCTGCTTCTCTCTCCTTTGATCAGAGCTAAATACCGTATCTTTGGAGATGCTCTGGTCTAGCTGGCTAACCAACGCAATGCTGTTTTTAAAAATGTAATGGGACTGTTATCCTGTCAGCATAAATGTAGAGTCAGGCTGAGGACTAGCAGAACACATGATACTGTTTACTTTCTTCCTCGCTAGCCTAATCGAGCTAGGATGCCACTATTCTGCTCTGATAAATCAGTACCCTGGTCCTTGTTGTCATGCATTCCCTTGAAATTGCCACTGACCTTGAATGCTTGGATTTATTGATTTATTTATTACTGTTCTTTACCAAAATGTGCTGCGGCTAGTTCTCGTTTTGCAAGAAAATTATTTCTAAGTCCTGATAAAACTTCTCGAAGTCTTGCTGCGTTCATCCATTCATCTTTCTGGCCGGTATAATCAGACGACATTGATGAATGGCTAGAAACTCTCGAGGTGAATTTTCGGCCCGTACGTTCCCTTCTTAGTGGCAAACAAGAGTACAGAGAGGGGGGAAAAAAAATCTGAATTGTCGGCAATTATGAATGACTTGTATTTTGTAACAGACTACAGGGAAAATTTGTGCCCCCAAAGTCAGTAATCACTAATATCCTTAGCATGAAATGAAAAAGATTACTCTCTGTTCTGCTTTATACAGTAAAAACTGCCTTGCGTTTGCAGAAATAGTATAGAACCAGGTACAGGTATCATTAGCCTAGCTAATAAAACAAGAACATTTTGGCATTGCAGAAAGGATTCAGCATTGTAGCATTTCTGCACCGCTGGCAAATTGATGGAACGTGCTTTGTACGTTTTTTTACCTAGATTGGGCATGGAAATGGAGACAATGTGACTTGTGTCCTTGGCCCCATAGACATAATGAACACCAGTAAGAAGCAAGAGGACATATCCATCTTATATTGAAGTGTTTGCCCACTAGATCTGGGAGACTACCCTGCGGAATTTCATCTGACGCCAGTGAACATCTAACTTATGCCTTTGCCTGCATATAAGGCAAAACTGATTCATCCGTACCACATGAACTTCTCCAGGCTGAGCACAGCGGTTAAACACTTCCTCGTAAGTACTTGAGTTTGGCTGGAACGGGCCATGGGGCTTTGTGAGACCACCATTCATATTTCACCTGCATGCCACTGAGATTCTCTCTGAAGTCTCAGGCACTCAAAGAGCGCTGTACCTGCCAGGAGTTCAATTTGGCGATATCTAAATTGCTGCATTTTCTTGCATCCTGCTTCTCTTGGAAGAAAGTTCAGGAGATCACTAGCGGTGTGATTGTAGGATTAAACGTGTGAATCGCATTGCTTGGATTTAATGTAGGTTTCATCAATTGTCTCTTAAAATCTGAACACTGGGAGCACTGTCAGAAAAAAGTACCAATTTTTACCTTTGAGGTTACAATTACTTGTCACTGGGGCTGTACCCTCAAGGGTCTGCCAATTGTACCCTTAGCTGTAGGTAAATCTACCTTTTAAGGTACAGAAATGGACTCTGAGGAACATTTTTGTACCATTGTGGGGACATTATTGCTGTTTGTACCTTGGGGAAAAAATCTGTCCCAGTTCTGTACCTTTCTTTCTGACAGTGTGACGGCTGCTAATATACACGTCATGGTCAAGTCACTATCACCAGGGTGCCTAGCAGACTCAGGTATTATGGTGGCAGGAAAGAGGGGAGGTGAGATATTTTAAAGAGAATGCATTATATATTGTAGTCCTTACAAGGACTAAACGCAAACATCAACCACAACTCCGACATTCTGCCCACGGTGCTGGCCGTCCTGACTGCGTAGACGATTCACTGATTGCATTCAAAGATCTTTGTGGGGACCTGAAAAATGGTCCCCACAACATCAGAATAACAGCTTTTTAATGTGGGGGACATTGGGTCCTCACAATGTAATATAAACATAATCCACGCACGCACACACGCACACAGACGCTATTTGCAAGGCAGACGAGCATGCTGGGAAAAGCAAATGGGCTCGACTATGTGAAGCCATCTCGCCAGCGCTGCAATACTATTGAAGCCTATATTGATTAATGCGATTAATATGTAAACCCACATCCTGTCACAAACATTTTAATATATGCTTGCAAGGTCCACTAATAAATGTGACTGAAAATCAGCCTGTTGTGTCTGTGTAAGGTTCCATTGCAACAGGCTGGCAGATTGACATTTTAATCGCATTTGTTTGTTCTGTTTGTGAAGCTCAATAATTCTATTTACAGATTGTGTCAATAGCTGTAGCCCCTTATAGGTTTGTTGTTAGAAGTCGTTTAATTGATTTGGGTGAAAATTTACTGCAGCTTTTCCCTAAGCGGGCGAGAGCCCGCAGAGAGCATTATTACCTTTTCTTACTCTTGTGTTTTTGGGGATTGTATTTCATTGATGAATGTTTTGTTTACAAGAGCGGTCAACTCGCTCTGTCGTGAGTTTAGCCAATGAGTATTTTGTACTAGCCTTGCAGAAGTCGTTTGCGGACCACCCATCACTCCTGGAGGTTCCCTGAGTCTCCAGGAAGTCAGCGCCTCCTCCCTGATTCAGGCTCCTCTGGAAATCTCACACTTCAGCCTAACCACCTCGTTCTTTTACAGCAGACTGCTACCATTCAGAAAGTTACCAGCAAGTCATTGAATTGTATGTCCACTATTGATTTTACAGAACCATTCCCCTTTTTGTAAATCAGTATTTCAAAGATGAGGTGCTTGCTTTTGAAACAAATATGCCTCAGGGATCAATTAATTTCAACATACTACTACCAGCTACTGTGGTGGCTTCAGTACCATTTTGTGCTGATTTGCAGAAAAAGGGATTAATTACTGTCAGGTTGCCTTTTGAAACGAATATAATACCCCTGAAAGCACTGTCGCTTTTTTTGCGATACGTTCTCCTCTGAAGTGTGAAGAAATAAGCAAACAACGTCCCAAAACCTAATGCTCTTTCTGTGGTACAAAATTCACCAGCTCCTCTTCATCTGATAAGGTGCTCAGCCGCTTCGAGCCTCTTATGCGTGCGGCGATCAGAATTTCAAAGTCGTGGAGAAGTGTGTAGGGAAAGAGAGGCTGGAGAGGCGTCAGCACCCGGCTGACTAAAACGCAGTTCATCACAGCGGACAAATATGGATGCTTCTGCTAAACGGTGATGTCGGTGACTTCCTCTTGGGATCAGCCGTGACAACGGAGGTGTGCACACTGGGGATAAATTCCCCCATATCAGCTGAAAGCTTCCGCTGTTTATTCTTATCGTTGGTTCCCCAGGTACTGCTTCTTTTTGTCGGAACAGAGACTCTGTGTGTCGGGTTCACAGGTGTGATCTTGCGGTATTTTACGTATTGCATTGTGGGAAACCTTGTTTCATTTGTTGTTTCATTTTTAATACAGTTTGAAATTTATCTTGTGATTGTCCATAATAAGCAGTTTGGGATGGCAAAATACTGCGGGGAGACATTTTGATGTTAAATTAATACAAAGGTGCACACAAGGGAGTTTACGTCTAATCTGTACCAAATAGGAAACTTTATTTGTTTAGTACTGAATTTTGTGCCAAATCTGAAGCAAATTGCAGCTTCCAGATATACAGAGGAATTAAAGCAAAATCAAGAAGCGTACTGTTCTCCCTCGTTCTCTTTTTAGTGTCTTTTTAGTTTACTGTTTTATCTCAACTAGGCCTAGGAGTTTAGTATGTTAACTGAATATAATTTTGCTTTTTGGCATGAAATATATATTTTTTTTGGGGGGGGGGGGATTCTACTGTTTACCACAACAGAATGAAAATGCGTACTTCTAACAAACAAACTTTAGAGTTGAAGCTCCGGCAACGTGCATTGGCTGTGGTAGGTCCTCCCTGTGTAGAGGAGATTGGATCTGCCTTTAGTTGCTAATGCAGCGTGTGTCCTGTGCATCAAGCATCTTGGGAACCAGGACCCAGAGTTCCTACAGTACGTGTCTGTTAACATCTCCCAGGAAGGACGTTCTCAGAGCCCATATGGTGGATTTCATTTGTATTCCACTCTTGCCTGGAGATTCCTGTAGAAGGGTCATTGTGGCACTTGTGCCTCATTCCAAAATCCCACATTGATTTGTACCGCAAGGACCACTCTCTGCAACCCACCGCTGAAGCGCGTGTCAGTGCACAACTGCTTAAACACGTTTAATTGCTTAACATATCCTTGATTCCTGACAGTTAATACAGACGTGTCCCCCAAGGTCATTTGTAATGGTATGTGTAGCCCGATTAATGTAATTTCAATCTTCAGCTTTATTTGCTCTTTGATTTATTATTTAACATCTTGACATCAGAGGTCTCTGTTACAGGATCTGTGTTGAGCTTTCCTGCCCCTAAGCGTCCGTCCAGCTCAGCAGAATGGGCTAAATTAGTCAAATTAGGAAGCCTATTCCCTCAGTTGTGTGCTCAGCTAGATTTTACACATTCTCGCACCATGGGGTTTAAGGACAAGGCTTGTGTTTCTAATATAGGTGAACAGATCTGTAAGTGAACTAGAAATACAGGCTTTTTTCCAGCTGTTTGAATTTCTGTCACTATCACCATTCATCCCTGTCATCACATTGACACACGTCCTTCCACATGGCTGCTGTCCGGTGCTGCCTTGTCTCTGGGTCCCCAGAGATATGGCCAGATGTCATCGAGCTACCCTACACTCCTCCTGTGGGAGTGGCCTGGGAATTTTACACATAACAAACCTTCCTCTTGCTTGGCATTGGGAGCATAACGATGCTGTCCAATATAATGCATCTTTGAGTAAATCCCCTTGCATTGCCACTCTATTAAGGGTCTATCCACGATGAACCAACTAACAGGACAGTCCTTTTCTAACATCATTCTAATCGGAGAGGGACAGACCTTTCAACTATAGCTAATTCTTGCCTCTGAAACCCATAATCCATGAATAAACTTTCCATTTTGAATGCCATCCTTTGCGTGATTATCATATACGCGTATAATAGATCTGGTTAATATGACTTATTGTGGGTTCTATAGCTATCCAGTTCTGTAGACGTGCTGCCATTATGCTACTAGTTCTGCACACAGATTTTTCTTCTACGAATTTGTACTCAGTGACTCCCCGTGCGTCTTTTTGAGCAAACCATAATGCAGTTTTGTTCTTACTGTAGATTATCGAATTTTACAGAGGATGTTTACAGAGCCTGAGATGACAGAGTGAGAAACACACATGTTCACATGCTAAATGTATTGGCAATGAATAACACCAACAGATATAACCAGAAATAAACTATAAATCGTGTACAAAATCTATACACCTGTGGCGTTTGGTTTCCTAAGACAGGCGTCTTGAAAAAAATGTCTTTGGATACAAGATTTAAATGCAAAGTTGTGATAAGAAGATAAACACAGAGGGTTAAAGGACTGGTGGGGGTTTGGGGGT
>JAODLD010000030.1:17428186-17439031 GCA_026781065.1 Mormyrops boulengeri | reverse complement strand
AATGCAATATACCTACTTGGTAGTTTGAGAAGAAAAAACTAAAAGTACTAAAACTAATAACTGCGGAGGAGCGATTATTTTTCTAGCCTTTGACCATTTGATCTAAAATCTAAAAAAAATAATAATGATGCATTATCTTAATAAGAATGGAACATAAATAACTATAGGGGAAATCTTACAAAATGACGGAATATCCGGCTATTCGAATTAAGCTGCAATTGCGGGGGAAAACAAATTTAGGACTTTTTTTGAACCATATATAGAGATTTTGACGATGTGGTCACCTCGAGTGCAGTCGGCACGCAGATTAACATGAAAACGATGGAGGGCTCCAGTCAGCTGAACCCAGCGTCCTCCGTTTACGGTTTAATGTTGAATAATTGCTCTGTCAACGAAACCGATGAGAATTGCACTGCCACCAAAAGAGAAGAGGATGGCGTAAATGTCATTTTCCAGTCGAGTCTAACCGTCATTCTGTCCATCATAACTATAGCCACGATATTATCCAATGCTTTCGTTATAGCGACTATTTCTCAGTCTAGGAAACTTCACACTCCGGCCAATTTCCTCATTGCTTCGTTGGCAGTCACGGACCTATTAGTCTCGGTGCTTGTGATGCCGATATGCGTGATCTACACGGTAAGTCACACTTGGACTTTGGGTCAGATCTTATGTGACATTTGGTTGTCTTCGGACATTACATGCTGCACAGCGTCCATTCTCCATCTGTGCGTAATTGCGCTGGATCGCTACTGGGCAGTTACGGACGCAGTGGGGTACTCGAAGAAGCGCACGCCAGCCCGGGCTGCTGGGATGATCGCCACCGCTTGGGTTATTGCAATCTCTATATCATTGCCTCCATTATTTTGGCGTCAGGAAAAAGCTGAAGAAGTTACGAGCTGCAGCGTAAATACGGATCACATTTTCTACACGATCTATTCTACTTTCGGGGCGTTTTACATCCCGACTCTTCTGCTGATCGCACTTTACGGGAAGATCTACGTCGAAGCGCGCAGGAGGATTTTCAAAAATTGCCCGTCGAAAGCTGGAAAAAGGTTGACTTCAGCTCACTTGATCACAAACTCCCCGGGATCGGAGTCCTCCACGTCGCCCCTGAACTACAGGACCCACGAAACGACCGCAGCCGAAACGTGCTCGCCAGCTCACGTCTGGCAGGTCAAAGTCACTGTGTCCGACAGTCTCCTGGACAAAAAGAGAATATCAGCCGCACGGGAGAAAAAAGCCACAAAAACTCTGGGAATAATCCTCGGCGCCTATATAATATGTTGGTTACCCTTCTTCATTTACACCCTCCTTGTGCCTTTATGCAGTACATGCACTTTCTACCCAGAATTATTCGATTTCTTCACCTGGCTGGGCTACTTAAACTCATTGATCAATCCAATCATTTATACTATGTCAAATGAAGATTTTAAAAAGGCTTTTCACAAACTCATACGCTTTAAATGTTGCAGGCACTGAAAGGTGTCAAGTGCAAAACATTTTACGTTATGGTTATAAAAATGGATGCTCACGAATGAGATTCGGCGCTACCTGGTTCTGCTCATGCGTTTGGTGTGCGACGTGAATGCCGCTTTGCGCATCTGGTGTAAATAGGCGAAATCCACCGGCCAATTTTCTAAACATTTACATCGCTGCTCCTAAAATCACTAACTGATAACAGTCTGAGAAATTCGCTGGAGAGAGAGAGAGAGAGAGTGCCACTGGACAAACGCAATATTAACACCAATAAAAACAACTGCTGGGCAAAAACTCAACTGGTCCAAAGGACATCAGTCCAACACAAGTACCGCGTCCTAAGTCCAGCTGATATCTTACTGACAGGACACTGTCTATAGTGGGAGAAAAAAGGACCTGGAAAAACGTCTGACTGCGCAATAGGGCAAGCCAATTATCGACATATAACTGTATTTTTCTATAGCATTTTAAAAGAATGAACGTGTACAACTGTTTAAACCACCGAAAAACATATACTGCATGAAAGTGATTTTGGAAACCCATTATTATTATGATTATTATTGTTATTATTGTTTGCCCTATAATAAGTTATGAATTATTGTTAAATTATAATTTGCAGATGTCGCTCAGTATATCTTGTCCCCACGGTTATTGATAGCCTATGTATTGCAGATGTGTGGTTTGTTATTGCATTAAACAGCACACGGCTACCTCAAATCACCGGCAATTTTACTGCAGAGTTGGGTTCAGAACTTGACATGCCTTTTAAAGTTCTGGTTTTCCTGTGGAAAAGACACCGCTCCCTAAAAATAACTGACCTTTTGCGCCGTTGCGCGCACAGAAGTGCTGGTCAATTTATTGCTGCTAACGTGTGTGTTCGCTTGATACGAGATATTACATTTGTCCGTGGTCCCCGTTTCTTAACGAAAATGCTTGTTTTTTTTTATCTACTCTACTTCTAAGAACTGCGCAAGAACTCATTTGCGTGTATAGATTCTCATGAAATTAAAGGATAACCTCAGAATATTAGATAAATAATAATTACAGTTCTTAATGACGAAGAGCTTAAATCAACATTTGTATTCATGTCTTCATATATCCATTTATCGCATAGGCTGTAGTGTGCGACCTGGTTTGTGGTGCATTCTTCGTTCTTCGCATGAAAATGCATGTCCGTGCACATAACTGCTGAACAGTCCAGACAGACTGACAAACTCAGTCATGATCATGCAATAAGTTAAACTGAAAACATATTTTGCTGAGGACATCGAAGAGATTACATTCACTAAAGTAACAGTGGACATTAATTAATAGACAAACACACACAAGGACAAAATGGTAAAATGTCAGTGGATTTTCTGGAAGGTATTGCGGGGAAAATATTTATTTAAAAAAGAAAATCTCCTCAAAATTTATGCTCTGCTCGAAGGAACCAACACCCATATTAGTTGATTTATTTTATTTCATTTGCAATACATGGTGAAAATGCTGAAAAGACAGAGGAGTAGATATCGATTAGGTTAGCGGTGGGTGGATGGCTGTATATTGCGTTATATGGCAGCGCTGAATCCACGCAAATGGCTTGTGGACAGATTATAAATGAATGCTTTTCTAGGACAATAAATGTCCATCTTGCCAGGGGTCTTAACTGACTCAGCAACGGCAAACCATATACTTGATAATCTATCATAATGAAGCACATGTACTAGAGCGGCCGCAAATGGAAGAAACTTGGCGTTGCCAGGGTAACGGCGGTGCGTCTATACTTATTTATTTTTTAAAATTAATTTTCAAATGCAGGTATGTTAGAACTGGCGTACTTACAAAAAGTACAGTACTGCACGAATCAGCGTGGGTGTTTTCCTTCTTTCATATTTCATGTGTATAACAGCTGTTACAATGTGAAGCCAGTGATCTTATTAGTTTTAATTAAAATTCTAAGACCCAGTGTGGTTAGGCTGTTGATAAAATCTGACAGTCCACCAAGTGGTGTTTATGAAAAATGTTGGTTTGAATAAATGTAAGCCTACACTGAGATCAAAATCAATAAAAATGGTTTTGTTCCCATTTTCTGATCCTTGGCTCTATCGCTCTCACAGTGTCACAGTAGTTTATTAAGGGTCTTTATTCAAAGCAGATTACATTGATTTGTTGCCTGTTATTATATGATGGGATAAAATTTATTATGCATTGGTATAGATTACAGAATGACTTTCTGGATTTGTCCAACATTTTGTTTATGGGATTTTAAAAAATCATTCATTCATCCATTCGTTTATGTGTTTGTTTGTTTATTGAATGACAACCCATCTGCTTCCTCTTACATGAAAACATCTTCATTTTAAAAATATTTCTCTTTAGACAAGCCTGCAGAAAAAAAAGCCGTGACCGTAACATGACAACTGTAACTGGGTCATGCTTTAAACAGATGGCATAAAAAACAAGTAGCAGAAAAAAATATTGATCTTCAAAATGTTTTAACTCCCTTAGCTTTAAAAGAGAACAGGACAGAGATTCACATTGGTCCAGGAATCGTTCTGTATCAGGTGACCTTTTCAGAGAAGGAAAGGTTAAAAGAGGGTGTGCATTTTTTCATATAAACCATGATTCCATACCTGTGTCTGCAATGCCCCACCCCACCCCACCCCACCCCACCCCACCCTGCCCCGCCCTGGTCGTGACCTGGTACTGTTAAGCTGACCTCCCTACAGCTGATTTATTCTTAGGACAAATTGGGGAGGGTGTGTGTGTGTGTGTGTGTGTTGGGGGGGTGGTATACTTATTGGCTGAAGGCTTGCAGTGATGTAGCACTCAGTCTTGTGTCTTCTATCTTGTACTTTCCACAGCACACTAACGGGGTCCGTTCACAATCTTCACTTTTGTGTGCCCTGCATACTCTCATGGTGAAACATTCACTCTGTGGCTGTGTGCCTGTTCTGGCCTGGGGAGTAGGTTAAGTTTCAACACTGGTAGAGATCAAAACCTCCTGAATGTCTCCCCCCACTAAATACACACGGTACTCATGCAATATTGGTACACTGTCAGAACTAAGAGTACCAGTTTCTACCTTTGCTTGTCACTGGGGCTGTACCCTCAAGGGTCTGCCAATTGTACCCTTAGCTGTAGGTATTTGTATCTTTTAAGGTACAGAAATGGACTCTGGTGAACATTTCTGTACCACTGATGGCACATTAATGTTGCTTGTACCTTTGGGAAGTTCCTCAGAGTCCATTTCTGTACCTTAAATTATACTAAAAGGTACGTTCAAGGTACCCTGATATGTCCCTACCATCCATACCCAACTCTATGCCCTTGGTTTCGGGAGGTAACATTCAGGTAAGGTAATAATATCCCACTGCTTGGGAAGCGCAGGATTGGATATATATGTATTTGGATCCTGCTTGGATAGAAATGTTTGGGCATCTCTGAATATCTACGTTAGCTGAGTACTCAAACCTGTTAAATTATTGTAAAGGGAATATTTCAGAGCATTTTACAAAGGATAATTAGCATAATGATCACTTGGTCTTTTATGCACGTTATAATGTGTCACAGTAATTGCATTTTTAAAGCATTCTTGCAGAAAATCTGTTCAAATGTGTACTTTAGGAAAAACAAAGATGCAGTTAGTTTCCCTATTAAATTTCACCTTGGTTCAGTACATCACAAAAAGATTGGATTTGGGTGGAGGATCAGCTTTGGTCAAAATGAGTTTTCCTTTCTGGAAACATCCGTATATCAATATAGCACTTTCACCGTTTTGCTGTTAGTCTTCATCACGTAAATCGCTCCGTTTACCATTCAGTTCCGCCAAGCCCTTTTTGTTGTGGCATTGGGAAAAGGCTGTAATTCAAAGTCCCAGCTCAACCGTGAAAGCTGCTGGAGTTTTTTGTGGACACAGAATAAATATATATGTAATTCACTCCCCCCCCCACAGCGTCTGAGCACTACAAGAACAAGACATCTGCCTTGGATTCCCTCATTCATTCTGCTCATTGATTAAAGTTCCCAGTGAGACAGTGCAGTGATAAGCAAATTATTATGTACTGCGACATTGGTAGTTGTCCTATTATTCCGGACACCCACCTTTAACCTTTCCCATCCAAGTAAATCATTCAGCGCACAGAAAATTGCATATTGCCCACAGCACACTTAATATTGTTTTAGGGGGACTGGCAGAGACGTTTCATTAAAACAGTCAAAAATGGAAATCAAGACAAGACTAATAATTACCTCTCCCTACACTATAAGTATATGTTGATTGGACCACTCGTCTTGATGTGGCGTCCTATGTTAATGTTTGTTTTTTACGTTGAGAGGCAGGAAAATTAATGTTTTGTCAAATAGGGGCATTATGTGTGGCTAAAGAATTACAGGCATGGAAAACACAGATTAGCAGAGTTGTGGGTGACTATACGTCAGGCAAATGGTACCTAAGGATTTACATATTAACTGTGTAGATGTGTTCACAAGCTGAGTATGGAGAATCCATATAAATTGATGTCTTTTCAAACCTCTGGTAAGAGTTGCTGAAGTTACCCCCTTAACACGATGGTTCAAGTCTGATGAGAACTCGCCAAGATGTAAACCTCTCCTTCTGCTTCATACCTTCTTAACCCAAAATAGCCCCCACTACTTCCAGAACTTTCTGAGCTTGACATACACTGTCAACACTCAGTTTTATACTGATTCCAATGGTGTACTCCTTTAGACGTTCGGGCGCCATACTCTCAGACTAAGCGATGTGTCCTCATCTGAAATAACTCGGCAAGCATTCTAGAAAATAACGTGAAAAATGCATGCTATTCTGAATGGGCTGCTGACATCTCGCACTTTGGTCTCCAGACATGAAAAATGTCTCTTGCATTTGTTTCAGTGAACTTTTTAACGCACAGAGCTCTCGGCTGTGTCTCCCTGTCACTGCATCGATTGGCGTGACGGCGTCTGTGATCAGGCCTTGCTGAGATTTTGACACTTCAGCGGGTGAGCGCCAGAGTGCAAAAAAGAAATGGAGAATCTGTGTGGACCAAAGAGGTGGTTAAAAGCAGACTGTAACCTGATATACTGAGCAGTTTTTTTTTTTGGTGTGTACGAAGGCAAAGGGAATGGTGTCTTTCAGTGAGCTATCGAAGGCCCGACAAATTTATAAAATATTAAATCTCACGTCCCAGATTTGAATGCAACCAAAGTGAAGCTATTGAGCACCTTTTCCGTGATATATGCATATAGCTTTGATGGTGTAATGTGCTGTTTATGGGAAAAAAAACATGGTGAGGTGCATGCTGGGAAATGGATTTGATTAGTTTTATATTGGTCAGCTGATTGCTTCCCATTGACTTCCTGACATTTTGCTTTATATGGCCAGCAAAGAAATGCACTATGCCTGGTTTATTATGAGTACCATGAGTTGGTGGCCAATGAAATCGTCTGTCTAATAAACCTTCTATTGTACACATGCAAAGGAGACAGAATGAAGCTTATTCGGAGTTAATCATTTCCATGGTGCATGCCTTTACCGTCTCTTTTTCGTAATGTACCGGCTGGTATTGTTGGTCCAGCTGTTTTGCAGTATTCCAGTTGTTGGCAGTAGATATATGATAGATTGACAAAGCCTTTAAACCTGAAATGGGGGATGTCATTCCTGTTTCTATTGATACAAATACATTCTCTGTTTTCCACCTTAGGAAATGTAACATGTCTGTCTTGATTCCATTTGATTCCATCTTCTCTTGTTCTGCTATTCACAGCAAAATGCAAGAAGTAACACCCTCTCTCAGTCATCCTTCAGTGATTTAAAAGAATTGCTTTTAAATGTTTTAAAGCAAAATTTCAGTAGGAGACCAGAAACAGCGTATTAGAAATAAATGATAACGTCTATTCTTTCATCCATTCTGCCAGCCATATTCTAGCTGCTTATCCTGGTCGGGGTCACAAGTGGCCCTGGTGACTATCTAGGGAGCATAGGGCACCAGGCTGGGGTACACCTTGGATGGAGTGCCAGTCCATTAGAGGGTACAGACACACATGCGTGCACACAGATACACACACATGTACGCACACACACACACACACACACACATTTGTACTTATATCTTTGTGGGGACCGTCCATTCATCTCTATGATCAAAACCCTACTCCCAACTATGACAACCTTAATCCCTACCCAGCACTAACTTTAACCATAAGTAACTGAACAAATTCAAGGCTTTTGCCATTTTGTAGTTATTTGATTGCAGCCACATATTTTTATAACGTTGAGTTTCCCCTTCTGGGGACTGAAAAAATGGTCCCCCCCCCCCCCCCCACACACACACGCACACATACTATGGGTAATTTAGAGAAACCAATTAGCCTAACTGCATGTCTTTGGACTTTGGAGGGAGTCAGAATATTCACAGGAAATCCATAGAGGCTGAGGCAGAGCATTCAGCCTCTAGACACAGCCAGCAGAGGCCGGAGGCCAAGCCCAGAGTGTGTGAGACAGTAGTGCTGCCCACTGAGGCACCACGACTAAATAACAGGCATCCTAAATTACCATCATTTTGATTTCATTTCTTCTTTGAAGAATTATTGAGTGGGTGTTTTCACAGAGAACAAGGCAACAAAGAAGATAATATTGAAATTAGTAGTATCCGATTCAAATTCTGAGGTGTGTTTCTCTGTTAAAGATGTAGATATGACACAGTTTAAAGAAAGAAAAAAACCCTGCTTTTCTGAATATTACCGCTCCTCCCCCTTGCCAGACCAGCGACTGACGCACATGTGAATTTCGTCTTTAATTAGAGAATTGAGCTTAACAGGATGATTCATATATTTAGTTCTCACTGACGCAAAAACAACAATCTATACTATGTGCTCATTCTTATTTAATACTGGAAAACAAATGGGACACGGGTGCTATAATGGTTACCTAACTGGTAACAGAAAGAAAAGCATTTCATTCATTTCCCCAATAAATGAAATGACTCCTTTGTCAGAAACCGCAGAACTCGGTATGAGTTATGCTGTTATGCTGTTTTGTGACTGAAGGGGCAGAGCCGATGCCTCGCATTAAAGTGAACAAAGTAAAGTCAACTTTAAACAAGGACAGATTATACACTCTCATTCAAAAGGGTAAAAGTTTGTACTTTTGCTTGTCACTGGGTCTGTATCCTCAAGGGTCTGCCAATTGTACCCTTAGCTATAGGTAATTGGACCTTTTAAGGTACATAAATGGACTCTGAGGAACATTTCTGTACCATTGCTGGTACATTAATGCTGTTTGTACCTTTGGGATGTTTCCCAGAGTCCATTTCTGTACAATTACAAGGCTACAGCCTCAGTAACAAGCAAAGATACACATTTTTGTGCTTTTTCTCGGAGGGTATTACAAAATAAGAAGAGTTGTTGGTACTGGTGGGTCTTGGGCGTGAGTGGGATGCTTTTACTTGGGGAAGATCACAATCTGGATGTCTTTGGACATTTGTTAAAGCTTTCAGGTAGTGTCAGACCACTAATGTTGGAAATTTGAAACCTGCACTATGTTCGGTGTGCAAGGGGTTTGCGTGTTACTGTAGGTAAACTGGTGTCTATGAACGGCCCATTGGCCCGGAACATGGGGCAGGGGGCTGCACTGTATCTTTGTACTATTTCATTCACACAGTTACAGTTGATATATTTACGTTTATTATTGCTGTTTTACATTATTACAATAATGACAGATATGCCCCTTTTATTACGTCTGAGCTTCTACCCCTCAAAATGTCTCTGGACAACTGTAAGAGGTGTTGATGTGGCCAAAAGGTTAGCCCATGCTCTAGTCTGTGTGGGTCCCACTGCCCCAGTGCAGTGATGGGACACTGTGACCAACAGGTTAGCCCATCCTGTGGTCTGTGTGGGTTCCAGTGCCCTAGTGCAGTGATGGAGACACTGTGGCCAACAGGTTAGCCCATCCTGTGGTCTGTGTGGGTTCCAGTGCTCCAGTGCAGTGATGGGGACACTGTGTCCAACAGGTTAGCCCATGCTGTGGTCAGTGTGGATCTCTGACATCACCAAAGATCCCTGGGCATCTTTCAAAAGAGCAGAGGTCAATGGTTACCGTTGCACCATCCAGGTGGGGGCTGCACAGTGGTGGCGGTTGAAGTGGCTCCCCATTGCTTCTGTAAAGCGCTTTGGGTGTCTTGAAAAGTGCTGTATAAATGTAACATTCATTCATTCAACATTCATAACATTCATTCTGCCATGGTGTATGTGTGTGTGTGTGTGTGTGTGTGTGTGTGTGTATGTGTGCGTGTGTGTGCCTTGTGATAGACTGGCATCTTATCTACAGCACACCCCCCGTGGCCTACACTGCCTACAAATGACTCCGAGCCACATTCCCTAGGATTCTGTATTAACGGTATTCATGCCGATTATACTTTTCATAAAGTACATCATTGAATATAACTTACAGTGTGTAGATGCTTTGTGCCTCATTAACGATATAGATTTTTTTTTGTGCCTCTCCATTAAGCTTTCATGTCAAGTGAACACTTTGCATAGAAATTTGCCTTAGCATTTACACTTGGTGTTCCATCAGTTGCATCTTTTGATGTAAATCATAATATTATACTGCATTCTCCAATGTTTACTTTCAAGTTGCAGTAATTCGACGTCCTTTAGATTACAGAAAAAGACTGTGCCCATAATATCAGGTAAATACTGTTTAATTAATTGCACAAGCGGGTCGCATTTCTCATTATTTTTAGATGGTTCATGCGCCAGGAAGTGTCTAGGTGTGTGTGCTGTTGCAGAACAACTGGAAGACCCTGAAAAGACTACTGAAAAGGGATTCTTCATTCCTGCATTAGTGTAACGCATCCAGGCATACTTGGAAATGTTTACAGCCGGCAGCCCAGATCAGTAATGTGACAGAATGTAATGTTCTATTCAAATGGCCAGTTCTTTTCAGAACAAAATACCCATATGTATAAAATAGTTTTGCTACCACAGTAATAATAATAATAATAATAATAATAATAATAAAACAGCATTATCCTGCTCCTCATTCAAGCTGCCCTTGATACCATCTGTTAACATTTCTTTACCGCTACCCTGAATCCTTCCTTAATACAGACTCCCTTACTCAGTCACAAGATTCATTGTCTTTTTATATTTTCCCCTCTTTTCTCATTACAGCTTCAGGCAGTTAGTGCTCAGTCCACGAGGCCCTTCTGTCAGCTTCCTACCCAGAATTCCTCCACTACTCCTCTGGCCATTGCTCGCCACACCGTCCCTGATGGTGCTATTTTTGCAGGCTGTGAGCTTCGCTGACTGCTTCTGGGAGCATGCAGTTTAAGGATGTCAAACTTTTCAACGTTAAAGTTGCTGGTTGGGTCGTTCCTGTGG
>JAODLD010000030.1:17407908-17422908 GCA_026781065.1 Mormyrops boulengeri | reverse complement strand
CAGGATGGGTTGGGTTCTTGCATGTGCACACAGAAGGCTCTGTGCTCGTCAAAGATGCCCTCGATCAGTCATCCAGGGGGAGATACTCGTCCCATTTTAGAGGAACTTTGAAGAGAGAATAGGTCATTATTTTTATTTCAAGAGCCGTAAGAGTAAATGAACAGTAGCGGTTTGGTTAAATGATAAGAAAAGGTTACCCTGCTGTGACGATCTTGGACCTCTGGCCTTCTAAAATTGCTAAAATCTTCATGTATGAGGAATGTTCTGCCTGATCCATGGCTTTTCAACCTTTCTGAACTGAAAGATGTAGGTCAACAAATAGTGCAATGAGTGAAGATGTGGGCTACAATGCTCAGTCATCCTTGTCATGGTAGCTTTCGTCGTGTTTATTTGCCTGGATTGTTCAAGCTGAAAAAGTCCTGGTGTAAAAAATGTAGAAAGTCCACTTAATATGAAGAGAGGGGTTAGGCAGAAGGCTATCAATATATTTTTTTTCAGCAGGGTACTGGTGTCACGGGCCTTCTTTAGGCATTTGCCTTGTTAAATAACAGGAGGTCAAACCCCCCCCCCCCCAGTTACAGAAATCTACATTCAGAGCAGAGTTCCAAACTTGTATTAACATTGTGGTGGATTAGGACAGAAAAATGTTAATAAAGTAGCTGAATACTAATCCCCTGTGGTATTTAGTGTTAGATGAACACCCCCACAGCAGTGCAGATGGTGGAAGTGGAGAACCTGTGGCTCAACCGTGGACCTCGTGCAGAAATAAAGGCCGTCGTCTTGTAGGGGGATCGAGGTTTTCGGAGAGCTGGTCTCGGACACGGCGAATTGGTGATCGCTTTGGGTGATCTAGGAGGAGGGAGCGATCGTGGAAGGGGTGACCGAAAGTGTTCATGCGTGGGCCCAGGCTCCTTTGAGTGACAGATGTTTCTCCAGAAGGTCACTAACAAGATGAAGATGCAGGATTATGTCTGAGTGGAAGATAAACAGATTACTCCCAAAACAGAATGTGTTTTTTTTTGTTTTTTTCTCCTTCCACTTGGCTGCTTTTGTGACACTAGGCCCATCCTCTCTCTCTCTCTTTCTTTCTCTCTCACCCCAAGTTCTCTGGGATCATCACTGTCCTCCAGCCTAGAATTCCCACCATCTCCATTCTCTTCTCCTGACCTACCATCCAACATCAATGTCCACCCCTCTATGTATTTGCTTGAAAGGAGCCCAGAAATATCACCATTCCAAAGGACTTTTTCCCTTCCTGTGGATGCAAGATGAAATGAATCACGAAAATCCATCATGCTTTTGAAAATTACACTTTTCTTTCCATTTTTTTTACTTGCGGTCCAAGCATCTTCAATCAAAGGTAAGCAGTGAAATGGGACCTTGTGATGTGATCATTGCAATGGAGAATTCCTACCTTTACTTTGTTTAGTTGAGTTCTACAGAGAAACTCTTGCTTGATAATGCACAAGGATTAGGGAGATTATTGGTGCCAAGTGACTGACCCATTCTACAGGCAGTGTAGACATTTCCTTTATACATCGGTTCTAAAGGGCTTTAACTTGATTAGAAAATCCTAGTAAATTGTTTAGTTAGTAGCTATATTGATAATTGTTTCATGTTCTGATTTTTATTACAAAGACTAGATGCAATTATTCAAACTTTTAAATTAAACTTTTGAACTTTTTGTTCAGAATACTCAAAAAAACTTAGGTCCTTTATTATACAAAATAAGCCAAAATTACTTCTCATTCAACAATAAACTTTTCCAATAATAATATAAAAATTTTACAGCACTTCCTAAACTGTTAATGCATTAAAATGTCAAAACAAGTTCAATGACATATTGCACTTCACATGATTTCACGTCTGCATCAGCGGCTTAAAAATAATTTGCTAATGGTAGTGAGGCGCTCAGATGCAAGTTACCTTAAACGGTCTTGATTAATGAAACACATAATGTCTGAAACATTAAACTGAGAATGAACATGTTGTAAAATGAAGCGCTTGGTGTTTCTGGATGATTTCATCTTTCATATGTGCTCTTGTTTTAAATGACAAAGAATGTTTCTCCGCCGTCTCGTTACCGGTGACTTAATGAGACAGGCCGTTAGCCCAGAATGCTGCTGAGTATGGGTCGGTGTGCTTGTCTGTGTGTGTGCGTGTGTGTGTGTGCGTGTACCACTAATGTTTTCCCAGGAACCCTGGCCCTGAAATACATATCTCAGCGCTAAAACTTTAACGTGTCACCCATATCTCCTTAAAGTCCTCCATCAATAGTGAATGCTTTTAACAAAACTATAAGAGTACTTGAGACACTTTGCAGATCCAAATGCTATTCGGACTTGGCTCTCATAATTTCAGTGATTATGGAAGCACACAAAAGCCCTCTGTTCTTTGGCGTGTGGGACGTTAATCTCTTCTGGCTTGTGCCCCCCTCCTCCCCAACGCCCATAGAAAAGTATCAACAGATCTTCAGAGACAGGCGTGATATAGAGTGATTACCTTTCTGCAGGTGCACTTTGGGTGGGTGGGAGTTTAATTTCATATTTAACGAGGTTCTCAGTAACTTGTCAGCGCGTTGTGGAGAGGTTAATATTTCTTGAGGTGTGACTGCACAGACTTTGCGGGTATACTGCTCAGTCTCACCGGTGACATTTTAAACAGACTGAAATGAAATAGGTTTCGTTTCAGTGTTTTGAGAGTTTCAATCAGATGTCTGCAGCCTACACACAGACATGACAGAGATGAAATTGCTTCCAGATGATCCTACGGTATGGATGAACCAAAACCTCAGTAATGAGTGCAAAGCTGTTAACAGGCTATTGTATGCTATCTATTATTCGTACGCTTCTATTAATTAGGGTCAGGAAATGGTTAATTGCAAAGTGATGCATATAAGGCTACAAAGGACATACCAATGAGGCAACGAGGTCTGTTTTGAGACCATGTAGTTCCTTCCCTACGTTGAGTTCTAATTCAGTCGGACATTTACAGGATCTGTCATTGTTTTTCCAATTTAATTGTTATCCAACGATGTATAATAACTCATTGGATTAATCCTGAGGACAATCATGTCACCCACTGTCAGATTTGCTGTCTCCACATCATGGTTCTCCTTTTAGGAGATCATTGTGAAAGTGAATGAAGAGCTTTGTGGTATTCAGTTGGTTCATAGCTAATAACTAGCTACAGTAGCTAGCTAATCTATTCGCACAGATTTATCCAAATTTCTGTACCATGACAGTTTTATTTCATTTTAATTTTATACAAAAAGCCATATAGCTGGTTTCTTGTGTTCTATCTAAACTCTCCTCAATTTTAGTATTTAAATTCACTGTATGATGTTTCTGTCATCAGTGTTTAGCCACAGTCAGGAACAATGAGGAGTTACAGACCACTGAGAGGTTGATTCTGCCACCACTAATAGGTCTAACAAGGTGAATATGTGGCTGAAAAGAATCAGTTTTGGGGTCCTGCCTCAGAACCCCTATCTATGCCTTGAATGCTGCCAGTTTAGGTCAGGTGTGGTCACTGGTATCATCCTATGAAAACTGCTCCTGGAAGGTTTTTGTTCCTATGCCAGTTAAGGTACTCTAGTCTCTGAGCAGGATTCCAGACACTATAACCGGCAAATTCCATTAACACAGAGACGTGAGCAGGAACCAAGCTCTTTTCTTGATCTGGCATACCTCAGCAACTAAAGGGAATTGCTCAGTCACTCCCAATCCCTTTCATTGTATCCCATGCTAATGTTTGTGCTTCTATTTTGAGTTTACTGAGTGATGCATCCCAGGATATCTGGCATAGCAGCGAAAAATTTTCCGGCTCAGGGAGCCGACAATTATATAGTTATGGGCTGTCGCAGATGACGGGGTAAGAGTGTCGGCTGTTTCTACATGACCGGGAAAAAAACAGGCGGGCAATGTTGGGGCAGAGTTTAGGTTACACAGCACTCAAGGACCCAGCAAGGACCCTGCTTAGTGTGTTAGGTAATCGTGCCTGATTTTTAATTTCTTTTTTCCCTTGGGTCTGGAATCATACCACAAGTAAATCAGAGGACATGAAAAACAACTGGATATATCTGCATGGCTGAGCTGCTGTCTGGTTTCTTGCAGTGCCAGCCATGGCTGGATTATGGACTGGGCCAGTGGGACCAGTACCCCTGGTCTCCGGTAGGAGGGGGCCTCACTTCTATTGATAAAAGGCGCTGCTATCTTGAATTCTGAGATAGTAGCTATAGTGCTTCCTCCAACTTTCCAAGTCAGAAATTCAACTTCAGGGGCTTTCAGTGGCTGTTCCAGTTGAAATTTATGACCAGGGACCTTGAAATTCCGACTTCCCAGTTGAAATGGAACGCAGCATAGCAGTGCAAGCTAAACGCTATGAGCCTCATATACAATGTGAATTCACCAACAGGACCCTTTGCTTATAGAGCAAAAGAGGACCTTCAGAACCCATGGATCCTTTGATAATAACCAGCAAGACCTTCCAGGACCTTTTACGTGTACAATGCAAGCTGAGCCCCACCAGCATATACAGTGAGCATTGACCATCAGAGCCTCAAGGCCTCTCAACATATACAAGGCCTCTTGAGCATGATCTGGTCCTGGCGCCAACCTACTGAGTTGCAGATTCCTTTTGCTTGTGTTTTGTTTCAAAGACCTTCTGAGTGGGTATCGACCATAACGTTCATCCTTCATGCCGGTTTGGCTTCCACTGGATAATAGGCTGATTGGATTTTCATGTCCGTAATAGACTTAAAGCTCTGTGTGGTTGACAATCTTGAGTATTACCATGAACAAATCTGATCAAAGTGTGTTAGCTGGTGGAGCTGAAAGAGTAGAGATTATTTTATCCCATAATGTATGTTAGTGTACTGGAAATGTGTCAAGTAGCCTCATCATCATGCTTTGCTAATAGCTAAAGTTGAAGTGTATGTCCAGTATGCAAATACATCAAATCAAAATATTGTATGTCATTGTCCTACGTATGAACATTTAACAGACCAATACCAAACAATATGGTTCTGTGGCAATAGGATCTTCCCAACAACCGTACACTGGATAAGAACTTAGAAGATGGATGAATGTGAACAACTTTTCCATTACAGCTGAGCACTAGAATCATAATCGTTCTAAATGTTCTATTCACAATAATATAATTTATATAATTTTCATTACCATAATAATTCAAAGTTTAGCTGCTGAAAACATATTCCATTAGTAACCAATGAAATGTTATGGACAGCGTTATAAATCGAGCATCCACGGACATGGTCTTTCTCATTCTGTTCGGAAGTATGTTTAGTCTGACTCTGGTAATTGAGACAATCCCATTTTGAACATATAAATTAATAATATAAAAGTATTTTTAAAAATCTAAATTGTATATTTGTCTCAAATGAGTTTAATTGAATTTCTTCCCATCATAGTTGGCCTGTCCTGCTTAAAAATATTTCGCTGCTAAAACTTAAGAACACTATTATTATTATTATTAGTAGTAGTAGTACTGTAGTAGTAGTAGTATTAGTAGCCGTAGAAGTTGTAGTTGTAGTAGTAGTAGTAGTAATAGTATCAGGGCGGGTGCCGTCCAACCCTGCCCTTTGTGACTCTTCCCTGTTTGACCAGCAGGTGTCACTGGTCATCCCACTTTTCCCTTCCCTATCTTATAGCCCTGTAGCCCTAGTGTATTTTCCCTGGATGTTCCCCAGACTGCTGCATAGCTCAATGGATTTAGTGTGGGGCTCCGAGGCTGTAACCATCTGGTCATGGGTTTGAGGCTGTTTGTGTTTATTGGTTTTCTGTTACCTAGTGTTTGTTATTAGTTATCTTTGCTTCCCTGTTTTGGTTTGCCCTACTTGTGTCCTGTTTGGTTTTGGTTTTGCTTGTACTTGTTCCTAGTCTTTTCCTAGCTTTGTTAGCCCTCTGTTAATGTTCCCTAGTTCCTGCTCTTGTTGATCACAAGTTATTTCACCTGTGTTTCGTTGTCCTGCTCCTATTTCGATTGGTTGATTTTGTGTTGGTCCACACCTGCCTTTTGTTAGCCTTCGTTATCTCAGTGTATATTAGTGCCTGCCCTTGTCCTGTTCCTCAGTCAGTCATTGTGTCAGTGTTACAGCGTGTTGTTACCTGTGTCAAGTTACTGCTTGTTTGTTACTCTGTTCCATTGCCTAGTCCTGCTCCCTGCATTGCCCTGTTTGCTTCCTGTGTCACCTTATGGTCCTTATAGTTCTGACCCCGGTGCTTTTCCCCGGTGTATTCAGTTTAATAAATCCTTTTGTCTTGGAGCCATCAGTGGATCGTCACCTTTTTCCCACCAGCTCCTGCATACATGTAGTATGTAAACCAGTTGTTGTTTAGGCAAATACTAGTGATGTGAGTTACTTTTATTATAGAAAAACAACTAATAACAGGTGAAAGCTCAGAAAGTCAATTTATAAAGGTAAAATAGATTTCAAAAACTGTTTGAAAGGAGCTTCATCATATTAATCATATTAAATGCACGGTGACCTGGGAAGTGACTTTATTGATAGCTTACAGTGAAATTTATGTAAACTCAAAATTACCATTTTAATCTGTGTATATACACTTCATGCCTTAATCCCTCCTGATTTGTTTAAAAATGTCAAACATTCCTGTATTGTGACTTTGCATTAAGGAAGAGGCCTTCCACTATTTTCCATATTTTAATCCTTCATATCCCATGGCAGTAAAATAAGTGCTGGGAAATGAAGTTTGGTCCATGTGGTATCGCATTCTCACATTGTTACTGTATAATTCCTATAGAAAAAACTACAGAAAATATGACAAACCCGTGAAATGAACTTTGAAATTGCCCTTTAAGCAAAAACTTAAATGTAGTTTTAAAACACACTAAATTCACTTAGCCTTGGATATTTTTCTGATAACCAGTCAAAAGTCCACAGGGGTATCTGTGTACAATAGCAACCTGAAACACACCATGTCACCCATACTATGGTACCTGACGCATCCTGCCTGCTCTTTCGGCCCCGTCAACATGTTTGGTGCTGCGAGGAAGTGAAAATAAAAGATTTTATTGCATGCTAGTAGCCAGTAAACTTTCCCATGTTTCTCTAGACTTACCTGTTGTGCTAGAGTGAACTGACAATGACGTTCTGTGTCACCTATTATACAGAGATGGTTTTCCATTAGTGAGAAATTTCCTGTTTCTCAACAGCAGAACAAAGATCCAGTGAAATAGATAATGTTATTTAAATATGAAGAAATAAGGGTAGCCATTGATCTTTTTAGTTTAAATCTGATGTAAATGATGCTGGGTATATAAAAATATAACAGTATCTAATCATGCTAGAAAAATAATATATACCTTCTGTAATGAAAAAACCACTACAATGAAAGTTAGACAGACTTCTCATCTGTTTGATGTACATTTGTTCTGCCCATCTCCCCTTCAAAAAAACGGCATGAAGGGAGTAATTTCTTTTTTGCAATTGTTCTTTGCTGTAGATCTAAGTGACCACGATGCCCCATTGTCCAGAGACAGCCGGAAACACACAGAAGAACTGCCAGAGATGACCAAACAATTCAATGTCAAAAGAATGTTTGATCTGGGAAGACGAAGAACAAAGAGGTCTATCATCTACCAAATAGGGGTTAAAGTCTGTCCTCAAGAAAGCATCAAAGACGCCCTTGCCAGTCACCAAGCTTATTACAAGCTGAGAGGTAAGAGGTCCTAGCCTGATTGGACTTCATGGCCATTACATTACGAATCTCGATAATACTTGCACTTTCTGTTCTTCTGTCCTGTTTCAAAAACCGACAAATCCGTTCCAGCCTTCTAAAGTAATGAGAAGTCTCCCTTTGATCGTGCGTCGGGCCTTTCTTCCTTTAAAACTGCCATTCCGAGCCAAACAAGACTCGCGAATTTCAAAGGTTGAGCATAGAGATACCCGGCTATGTTTGATGGTTCAGTGCATCGAGATCAGCAATGCAAGCCAGGGGATCGTCATGAACATCAGACGTTTATGTGAACATTCTCGACGTTAAATTATTCAAGGCCATTCTATAATGTCTGACGAGAGAGTACAGTGGAGATTAAGGTAATATTAGAACATCATCCCTCAGTAATGTGGACCCCTGTTCTAGATGCTTATCTGGACATAAAGCGATGTATATTGACCAAAAAGATGCCGCACCCCATTCAAATGATTGATGAAGGGTTTATGAAAATGCTTATGCTGTAGAGAATTTACTTTGAATCAAAATCTAAACACTGAGCAGGGCCACAGGGGTAATGTGGTGGTTAAGGGCACATATTCAGATACAGTCTCCAGGTATAGAACAGAATAGAATAGAACAGAACAGAATAGAATAGAATAGAACTCTATGTGCTTTCTCCATCAATATTACATTTAATTAAAAAAAAATTAAAATACATACAATATACAGTCCATCCATCTATCTATCCATCAATCCAAACATCCATTTTCTGTAATTGCTTGTCCTATTTAGGCTTGTGGGCTGGATATACAGTATACAGTTGAACAGTGAACCACAATGCAACACCACCACCATATATTCTTTTTATCATCATTAAATACTGAACATTTTTTTTAATTAGCATATGTTTAAAAATTAGCTGCATGCTAATTGTTTGGAGTCAGATGTGCATCTGATGGTATCAGCTGAATAAAGCAGGGAATTTGCTTGGGTTATAGAGCTAGCTGGCCTTAGAGCTCGATGGAGAGGGAGGGACTGATTCTGCTCTCAGTTTGCCAGACGGCAGTGTGGGAGGCCTTCCGCATTTTCCTGGACCGGGTCCCCAGCACCAGCGAGTATGACAGCTGGGTCTCCACCTGTCAGCAGGAATCCCTCTGCATGAGCGACCTGCTCCAAAGCTTCAGCGGCTCTCAGGAGCACGTGGAGATGCTGTACAAGGTGCATGCCTTGGTGGACACTGTAACCTTCTCGTGCTGCTGGAAAAACACAATTCTGCCTGTAAATTCTGATGACTGGTAATTTATCAAGATACAAATTCGGAAACTTTTCTCGAGCTGACTTCGCTACAAACTTTATGTTGGTACAAATCTGCATTTTTGCACTGTATGTACTATTGTGTTCCTGCCCCCACCTCACAATCTTCTTTGTTTACAGACGGTGAATGTGCAAGATAAGATTGACCCAGAAAGGTAGACACAGAGACAATCTGTTGTATTATAACAATCTTGACGTTAGCTTGTTCAGTGTCTTATAGGGGACGTCACACTGTTGTTCGGGGGCCATTTTCATTACCGAATCTCAACAGGAAATTAAGGACTGAGTTCCTGAAATTGAAATACACAGCTTGCTTTAGCGTTGCAGAGCTATCGGCTGTTAAGGGCCAGCCGCGGTATACAGATAAGGATTTGATACGGCAATAGGTAATTCACTGTGTACCACAAACTCAACTATCACAAACTGTCCGAGATGCCTGAAGAGCGCAGACTAATGCTATACTGGCTAGACTAGACTCAAAGTTAAAATAGCTAAAAATTCAAATGTTTTAGTTGAAGTTACTGCAATAGTTCAGAGCGTGAAAGAAATTGAAGCTAAACTTGAAATGCAGCATTACTGTTCCTACTCGGAGCCGATCCCCAGACTATAACTACAAGCACAAAAAAAAAATCAAGCGCAAGAAATAAAAGCCTTCTGAAATTGATCATGATCTGGTTAAGTCTGCATGGATCCGTGCAAAAATGTGAGAAGATATGGGGAAAACACCTTTAGTGTTATTCAGTCTTTGCATTTAAATTTAAATTTTAATCCAAAACTGATTTTTCCCACCAGGTTTCAATCTGACTGTAAAATCTTTCATCTCAGGTCAACACAGCATGATCCAGAAAGAGCGAGTGAGAATGAAGTCCAAGGTGAGCATCGATTACTGATAAAACCTTCAGTTTGCTAAACTAGGTCCTCACATTTAATGAATAATTTCTGCCCCACAGAAATTCCTTCTGCGAATCCTTGTGAAATCCTCTTTCCCAGCCAAGCGTCTGAAGAGGTGAGTACCTCGTTGGAATTGGCCCGAATTAGGCCAGGATTGTCCCATAATCCTGACGTCGCTCATGTGGCCATAATCGCCTGCCTCGCAGAGGGTTATGGTCCATAAAGAGGCAGGAGCTGAGCTCTCCAGACCATTACCAGAGGAGCCAGAGGACCAGGTGCTGGAGTTCAGCATCACCATTGCGGATCCAGCCTTAAATGAGCTGGCGAATGAAACAGACAGCGCCCGGTATAAGGAGCTAACCCTCAACCTCCAAAAGCAGGTGATTACTGATGTTTCATGCTGTATGGCCTTCAAAGGAAAGAGGAGACTGACTGCATATAATGTGTGTTAATGTCAGCCCAGTGTAATAGCCTTGCAGTCCTGCCCTTGGGGAACTCATACCACTGCGTTTTATTGGTTTAATCCAGAGTGACACCCGCATCTGTATGTTTTTTTCTTTTATTCAAATTGGTGCTGTGATATAGGACTGTAAATGAGCTTGGACCTTCCCTGCGACCGGAAACAGGTTTATGGGGGGAATGGAAGTGTAATAGGAAGGTGCCAGGTGTGCTGAATGTAGTAGTGGGGGGTGGTGTGGGACTCAGCAGGTTAGGCTGCTGTGCCTGCAATCAGAAGGTTGTTGGTTTGAATCCCAGGGTCAGAAGAGTGATTTCACCAATGGGCCCTTAAGCAAGGCCCTTAACCTCCAATTAGTGCGGAGACAGACTGACCCTGCTTCCTCAAGTAGTCTAGCTCTATGTCACTTTGGATAAAAGCATATAATGAAATATACTGGAGCAGAGATGATGATGAAACACTAAGAGCAGGCTGTCATCAAGATATGAGAACTTAAAAACACATATTTTCAGTTTAGTACACTTAGAAATTATTATTGAGATATGCCATATAAAAGTTAATATGCTTTTCTTAACTTTAAATTAATACTGAATAATGAATCAATATTGAATCATAAAGTACTTTGCAGAATTTTATAATTTTATAAGAAAAGATTAACTCAGTCTGCTGTTGCAGAGCTGCTAATATTGTAGAATTTAAGGAACAATATTACTGTAAATATTGAAGTTTAGCTGGCATATTACATGATTAGTGTGATTACCAACTCTCTAATAAATTATCTTGCTATGCTAAAGTGGTTGGGTTAAATTCTGAAGCACTAGGGTAATTGTTTTAAATAGGTAAAGGCTCTATTGAGATCACTGGCATTTTTGCCACATAGATTGAGGGTCGATATGGACGAAAAGGGCAGAACCATAGATGATAAATTGCAAATGACCATTCTCATGTCTCCAGTGATGTAACATCTAATATCTGAAGCCACATTGCAGTGTGCAGTCAATTTGCAACAAAGTGTTCCTGGAGTTTAACTTCATTCAATGAAAACTTTTAAAACTTGGTTTTAAGTTTCACCTTCACTTTCTTTCGACAGATGCTGCATGTTCTTGAGAAACTGTCAGGATTTAAAGAGATTCGAGTTTTAGGATTTAGGTGGGTTATCTATCTATCAATCTATCTATCTATAGCAGAATAGCCAAGTTACTGACTGACCATCTTCAAAAGTTTCTTTCCACTCAGTGAAGGCATAGACTTCTCTGTGCAGTATGAAGACTCCATCCATCCATCCATCCATCCATCCATCCGTCCCACTTATCCAACAAAGGGATGTATTTTTTCCTGGAGCCTAATACACATGGCTTTGGACAGGGACACCCAAGAAGAAATGTCAATCCGTCACATGGGGCACACACACACCCTGACACACTGAATCACACTGGGGGCCCCAATTCATCTAAATGCATGTCTTTGGGCTGTGGTGTGAAAAAAGAGAGTGCCAAGGAAAACCTGTGCAGACACAAATATCAGAAGCTCCATCCCTGGACAAGCTACACACTGAGCCGCAATGCTACCTCGCCCACCACCTATCCACAACCAGAAAACAGAAATATGATGAAGCCATCCATACATCCATCCATGTTCCACCCGCCTGTCTAAGTCAGAGCTGGGGAAAACAGGAGAATGCTTCCATCATTTATGCTGTGATTTGACTAAACTCCTACCTTTCACCGCGATTTTTCTTTGGCAGGTCTGGGGATGTCTCCATCCGCTGCACTGCTGTCTTTGACGGAGACGCGTTGGTCTCTGAGACAGCTGGCAGCGAGAGCACGGTACCCGGTTCTGCTCTGGATGACCAGATGACAATTAAGACTCATCTTAAGGACGTGGTCACCAAAGCCCTCAGAGAAGATACGTCACTGCTGTTGGGCATCCATTCTGTCTGCTTTGGACCTGGTTAGGAACCTTTGATTATATGCATTAAGCAGGATTTAGGCAAAACTTAAAAATGACCTTATGTTGCATTATGTACTGGATATAATCCAAAGGAGTAGCATAATTTGATAGATGACTCTATAAATGTAGATGGATTGTGGTTGCAAATTCATATTCTCATTGTACGCAGTAATTTGTTCCCTCATGTATATATTTCTGTGAATGTACTGTTCAGGTGGAAAGTAGCTTTTTCACCCAATATTTAGCATTTGTCAAGATTTTTGGATGTTGTAAAATCATTTTTCTTTTCACTTTTCATCCTGAAAGAGCAGGTAACAGTAAGATCAACGTTAGAAGAGGTAACTCATTCTATCACCTCTAATAACAAGTTAATAATAAATAGCTAAACTGACATTTTTTGATGTTTCATAATGTGTGTTTTCTCAGACGCCAACATCAAACTTTCACGGTGAAATGAAGATGACTACAGAGACGACAGCGACTGTGATTGAGGAACCTCATCTTTCTCCTGCCTCCGTGGAGGTGGGAGAGAGTCAGCAGGAGAATGATATAGAGAATCTTCTGGAGTCAGATGTCTTCATGAAAGAAGACATAGATCAGAAGAGTGTGGAAACCACGAGCGGACCTGTGATAGACAGCATAGAATCGGCAAGGACGGAGAGTGTCCCCATCACTCGAGGATATGACCTTTCCACAGTTGGTGATAGGGGTCGTGATGTTGTCAACCACCCCATGCTTTCATCCATGGACGGAGTGTTGGGCCTTTATGAAAATGTATCTGGCACTGTGCTGGTCACCATGACGCAGCCACTAGACGGGCCAATCACAGAATCTCAGCCTGGCGAAGGCACAGACAGGGCCGAGCAAGGGGAAGATCTGAGGTCAAAACACCCTGAAATCCCAGTTTCACATACTACAACAGGTGGGCAAATCACCTATGATCACTAATGTTTGTTAGTTCTTGTGCGAATATTGGTGTTTCCACAAGATCTAATATATCAGTTCCTTTCAATCCAGTCCTCTGGGACCTAAAGACAGTCCACATTTTTGTTCCCTCCCAACTTCCAACACATCGGTACCAGGCATTCGGTGATCTTGTTTGCTTTGTTCGAATACGGTGGGAGCAGGGAGGGAGCCAAAATGTGGACTGTATGGACATCTCCAAGCACTGGGTTGAGAAAAACTGCTTTACATGAAGGTACAAGAATATACAGTGTCCCATCATTAATATACATGATGTATTTCATTTCAGGCACATGGGGGAGGGGGGGGTCTCTTCTGCCTCACTGATTGAAAGTGCCCCGATTGTGATCGATTGTGTATGGTATGGCTGAATGAGGAAATAGTTCAATGCACATGGCCACTATGACATCCTGATTCTTCCCAAATTTGTTGCAGATAGTGTGTTCTCTGCTGTCCTTACCACTGCCCATGGACAGGAAGATAAGGACGACACCAGGCAGAAGGACAAGGAGCAACATCCTCAAACCAGCACCTCAATCCCGATAGATTATGACAGTAGAGATCCGGCTGGGATAGACCATCCCTGTGAACATGCATCTCCATCTTCAAAGACCATGACCGGCCGTGTGTTGACCGTGGAGAGCCAGAGCAGAGAGATGGCGGTGGTCTTTAGTTTGCGGGTCGCTAATTTGATGTTTGCTAACAACCTGCTGAACAAAAGCTCCCCTGATTACAGATTGCTGGAAAACGTCTTTCTTCAAGTGGTAGGTAAACAAGTTCCTATATTATTTTCTTGCCAATGGCTCTAAGTGAAACAAGGCAATTGTTTCAGATCAAGGTAATTCATGCACATTTTTTGTACTGCAGTGTTTCAGTAGGAGACTGGACTTTCGGCTAATTGTTTAGATGTTTCAGACGTAGACAAACGTGGTTTAAATAATTAAACATGATGAATGTTTGTTCTACATCAAGGAGCAGTGAGAAACCCCTGCAAACATTTATATTAAGTTTCAGTATGAGGAATAATACTCACTCCTCACTTTATTAGCTGCGAAAATCAAATATTAAATATGATAAATTATGATAATGCTTGATTTATCAGAAATTCGGTAATTGTGTTTTGTTTATTGGTTTGTTCTGATTAAATCAGCCGTACTTTGTTTTTCAAAAGCGATTTCAGGGGTTTTAACCGATGCAAATGATCTTACACAATCTTCATCAAACAGGTGGTTGTGTTTTGTCTCGCTTAGATGCAGATTTCTGATTCTCACGACGGGCCAAACTCTGGATCCTCCGATAAATCTGAGCCTGAGAGACAGAGGATAGCCGTGTCCATCCCGGTACCTATCTCTGTTATGTGCCTGTCATTCATCGTAACTAGCTAATTATAAGTTATTTGGTAATCACATGCACATATGTTTTCATTGTCTAACACTAAGGATCTCGCAACGAAAGCAGCCAGACCCTGTGCTGCGGTCTGCATCAAACTAGGCATGTCTGAGATCGACTCGTTCTCCTATAGGTGTGCAGTGACGTTTTGATTCATCGCAATCGATTCCTCAGTCCCAGCTGCAGTATCCATGAAAAACTTGAAGGATTCATTGAGTACTGGGGGGCCCCGCCGCCGGGGCCCCGGCGGGGGACGGGGGGGGGGGGGGGGGGGGGGGGGGGGGGGTGGGGGGGGGGGGGGGGTGGTGGGGGCTGGGGGGGGGGGGGGGGGGGGGG
>JAODLD010000030.1:17366376-17381267 GCA_026781065.1 Mormyrops boulengeri | reverse complement strand
TAGTTAGGTTCTCCCCAAACGAGCTTGATGGGCCGAATGGCCTCCTCTCGTTTGTAAATTTCTTATGTTCTTATGTCGGAGAGACTGCCTCTGAACACTCCTCACCAGCCACTGTGTAATACAGCCATGGACCACAGAAATGGGGGCAGGGAGGAACTTGGGCCCGTGCAGGGTAACTTCTGGTGCATTTTTAAGGACAAAGCGATGAACAATCACGAAAAAAATACCGTAAAGTACCGCAAACTGATAATAGATAAATAAATAAATAAAAATAAATAAATACATTTAAAAATGTCATAAAACCCTGAATTATATCTGTTTTTCAGCTGAGGCAATTGAAATAAAATTAATCAAATCACTGTGTGGTGCATTTTGAAATCAACCAATGAACAGATGTTTTTAGATCTGTTTGTACATCTTACTCTTGCGTCATCAGCAGCATTAGCTAAATCTCAACATGCATTAAAAGGCAAAAAAAAAGTGTATCGAATGGTGAGCAGGCTTTGAGAATTTAGAAAAAAAATAAAGTGGCAGAGGGTTATAACCAAGTCAAAAGCAGATGAGTGGGCGTGACTTTATGCCCCCCCATGACCCCCACTGTTCAGATGCGTTCCGTGGGTCATGAATACGGCTGTTATAAATGTCCATCTGAATGTCATGACGTCGCCTCTTTTAATCAATAAATACCAATCGAGACCAGTTCAGAGAGTCTGTAACCAGTGTGTCAAATAAAAGTTGAAAATGTTTAATTTTAACGACATTTGCGTGTTCTGTTCACATCTGGAAAAAAAATGTAAACGATTAAACTTGTGAAAATGACCAAACAGGTCATCATGAGCACTGGCTAACAGGCTGCTGGGGGGGGGGTCACTCAGGTTGTTCTCTCATTTATGATTAATACACTATAGGGAAATTTCAAGTGCCAGGTATAACCAAGTGTCAAAATCGATTATGCTGTTTTGGGAAAGTGTATAAAGTGAAACTAATACATGACATATAGCTATTGATCTAACCCATCAAGCTTTTTTTTTTCTATCCTAAGAAGCGGTTTTCTTATTGTAAAGATTTTATGGTACACTTACGTTTAGTCGCTCCAGCTGACACCGTTTCTTTAAAAACAAATTTGCTCAGATAAAGCTGGATATTTTATTTGAGTAAATAACGGCTCTGCTAAACCGTTTTAACCAATTTACCACCTGCTGCCCCAGCTTTTCATTATAGAGGTTTTGCATGAACGGCTCCTAAAATGTGATCTGTTCTTAATCTAAGCCATTCATGCAGAAATCAAGATAATTCCAAAGCATTCACAATCCTCTCACAGCTGCACAAAAGCTATCGTTTTTTTTGCGATCTAAAAAACTTTCCTGAATAATTCAATTGAAAGCACCGTACAAAGAAACTAACTTTTAGTTACGAGCTGAGATCCTTAACTATTTATGGGGGTGATGCGTGGCTGAGCGGGTTAGGATGCTGAGCCTGTGATCAGAAGGTCAGTGGTTCAGATCCCATGGTCAGTAGAGTGATGTCACTGTTGCGCCCTTGAGCAAGGCCCTTAACCCCAATTGCTCCAGGGACTGTCTGACCCCGATTTATCAAATGTACATCACCTCGGATAATAGTGTCTGCTGAATGTGTTTAGGCTACCTGTGATGTGGTACAATGCACAGCTCAGTTTTATCGCTAAAATGAAAAGCTCCACTCATCCTTGAGCTCAGAGAGGAGACGTGGTCAACAGTGGGTGGTTAGCAGGCTAGGGAACAAAAGCGCGGCCTTCACATTCCTCACGGATGGAACAAATTCACCACACGAGACCCAGTTACCTTCTCGCCCTGGCTGATTCTGTGTTACACCAACCACTACTTTACTCCCCAACCCTTCTCTCCCTCCCTCTAGACATGCTGAGCTGACTTTATTCAGCGTACAAATCACGGCTCTTAGGGAAGAGATCTGGAGACAGGAGGTGGTGGTCTCTGATAGGAGGGGGAACATACAACAGAGAGGGAAGAGTCAAAAGGAGAGGTATCAGAACATTCAAGAACACAGATAGAGGCAGCAGAATTTGGCTGAGATTAAAAAAAAAAATCTACCACAATTTATCCTTCAGATGTCTAACAGAAATGCAGATTTAATACAAAGTCTTTTAAAGAATTCTAATGCTAAGGAGTACTTGGTCAAAGCAAATGTTTATATTCCCATTATGTATAAAACTCCATTATGACACCAATGGCTTCTAGACTGAAAGGTCTCTTTGTCCAGCAGAGTCACCACAAAGGCGTCCGCATTCTTCACCTTGAACTTGTTGCCCACACTGATGAAGCTGAGCTTTCCGGCCTTTTGCTTGGAGTCCTTGGAGTTATTGGAGTTTTCGAAGAGCTCGCGGACAAAGGCGTCCTTCGATTCACACACGAGACACTCCAAGGACATGTGCAGGGCATCATTGTTTTTCTCCACGAACTGGGCCTAGGAGAACACCGACATACTCCAGAGCATGAAGGTCAAGCCAGGAGAGAGGAAGATGATACATCTGATGCACATTCTCACGTGATGCCGTAGGATGGCAGTTTATAAGCAGTTTCAGAATTACACAATTACGATCAAATTAAGAGCTAACCCCTTAATTGTCTGACTTAGTTTCAGTCATATAAAACGGCCCTAATTTTAAGGTAAGATAAGGACGTAAGAGGTTTAACTCCAAATAGCATTACTGAAGCCAGACCCAAAAACAAGAGCTTCTTAAAGTCAGCACATGTACGGAGAGTCTTATTGTTTTGTGGGAGTGAGTCAACCTACCGTTTCGTAGCACACAGCGCCTGCAAAGTGTCTGATGATGAAGCCCTCATCATCTCTCACGTTCCGGTGGACCGTCAGCTTGGACTTCCTAGGAACCTAAGGTCGGAGGGGGAGGCAGTCAGCCATGACCTCACATAACCTCACACTCTCCAAACCACAGGGTCGGGCCCACGTCGTCACTTATGGCTGGGATGCAAGGTCGATGCTCACATCAAGATAAGCAAGTGCCACTTCTCAGGAAAAACAAACACAAGCATAAAAAAGCACGGGAGAGACGGAATGTACAGAAATACTCGTGCTCAACCTCGCCGAGGCGAAAACAGGGCGAGAGAAAAAGCACCGGAAAGGACAACAAAACAATAACAAAAAACTAAATGTGCTCCTCTCCAATGTACAGTTATGATTCTCAAGAACTCTGCAGAAGCTGCTCCAATAGCCGGACACTTAATTAAAAAGAAGAACAAACATCGATCCGTGCATGTGTCCCTACGCTCATTTGTGGCGTCCTCAAGCCAAAACACAGAAGGGATATAAAAAATTTATGATCCGAATATGCCAGACATTAATTTCTGTGTATGATCAAATCCATACTGGAAGAAAACAAGTTGGGGAGGGGGGCGGGCACCATAAACTTCCTTCCTGACAATAAGTGTAATACAGGGTCTAAGAAAAAATTAATTAAAAAAAGCCAATGCAGCTTGACTAACGGGTGAAATTATGGCGCTGTATCTTTAACAGCAGGCCCCGCCCACCCGGCTGTGATATAAACACACTGAGGTGCATCTCACGGTTAGACGGAAGTGGTCCTTGTGCTTGCTGTGCACAGTCTCCACAAAGTGCTGGTCACTAGGCTGAGGTAGGCGATTCTCTTCGTCCAGGATGTCAAGGATGCCGATGACCTTGGCCTCCACCAGGTCTGCGAGATAACATGGAAATTCAGCTTCCTTCTGCACCTCACCAACTGATGCTAGACTAACGTTATAAGGTTACGACTTTTATCCAATTTAAATCCAGCAGAATGGCAATAACTCCTACAGTACATTACCAAATACACATTCTTCCAATACAAGAAATGACATTTTTTCTCTCATTAATAGAAAATTTTAGTTTTTATGTGAATCAACCATACAATAAAGGCAGAAGAACATTAGCGAATATTTTTTTTTTACAAAACAAATTGTAATCTATGACAAAATAAAGTGTTTGTTGGGTTTATTGTTAACATCAAAAATTGCACAACTAAATTGAATAAAATTAATTTCCCAAATATTTCCATAATAAAGGCTTTACAAATCCCAGATGCTTGTGAAATGAACTGCAAAGGAAAAGTCTCTCAATTGCAGAAAGACACCAAGACCCCTCTCCGTCAGACGCGGGGTCAGCCCTGTCAATTACGCTGTGCGAGGCAGCCTTTCATCATTATTTTATCTATCCTCTATTTTTACTGAAATATTCATTCACAGTGTGCAAGATCCTAAAAACATTCTCTCTCTGATCATCCTCTTAACAAATATCAGGGGATTTAGGATGGTTAGCGAAAGGTTAGCAGTGCGATCCACTGGAAGGACAAACGCAGCCTCTTTACAAAGGTTAACTACGGAAGCAGATGGTGCTCTTGGCACAAAGAATATGTACGTCGCAGATAAAAAGCTAAAGACAAATTAGCCGAGAAAGCGAAAGTGGCATCTTAAGCTCACTGGCTGCACTGGGCAGGCTCCAGTGATTCCAAAGACTATAGCTTTTCTGTCTAGCCCTCGTCTCCGCCGTTGGCCCATAGGATCAATGGCAAGACTTTTGTCCCCTGGCACCTCTGTCCATCGCCACATTCTTTGTGAGTTTATTGGAGTCTGTTCCAATATAAGGTTGGATACATTTTGCTTTTGTGTGTAGGCTGAACGTGACTTTGATCTTGACTGCTGCCTGCTTTCTTTGTTCCTATATTGCGAGCCGTTCTCTTGGGGGGGGGGGGAGGTTTTTGGCAAGCAGAGCCCCACAGGAAGTTGTCAAACCAAGTGTCGCCGACACACGGTGTCGGACTCGAGAGTGCTTTTTGGCCGCCTGAGCCCAGGGCTACGGGAGACCGCGGCGGACGTGCAGAGGATTTCGCTAGCGATCAGGACACACCTATGCAGTCTTGGTTGTCAACGTAATGAACTTCGTTGACACCAAGGCCCTCCTTCTGGTACAGCTCCTGTTCCTGTAATCATGAAAAAATAAAGAAAAAATCATCAGTTCATCATTTTACTTGCCTTTATCTATAGTTATGAATTCAGCAGTATATCCATCATATCATTTTTAATCCTAGTCTGGGTCTCGGAGCACCCTGGAGAATCCTAGGCAGCATAGGGCGCAAGACAGGGGGGTGGGATGCTAATCCAGTGTACGGCACAATGACACACTACATGTAATTTAGGAACACCGATTCGCATCACTGAATATCTTTGGACTGCAGGAAGAAACCCGCATGACAGGGGAGAACATGCAAACCCAAAACTCCAAGAGGCAAGACTGCTTCCCACAGAACCACCCTACCACCCCAGGCTCAGAAATATACTCCAATAGAAAAGAGTCTGCCGTAAAAATATTCAATATTTTTGAACAAAATATATTTAGCAAAAATTTTTAGGCCTAAAGGTGCGTGATCTCGATGGTCCTAATGAATATGTATTTGTCTTACATCCCCAAGGCAACCCTACAAATGAATTAAACAGAGGGGAGATTTCAGAAAGTTGCCTGGCGGCCGGGCAGCCAATTGGGACCCGAGGCACATAAAGGAGAAGGACCAGAGCTGCGCCCAGGGTCCTCACCTCCTTCAGGATGCGCTCGTTGAAGAACTGCTGCAGCTTCTCGTTACAGTAGTTGATGCAGAACTGCTCGAAGCTGTTGTGCTCGAAGTATTCTTGAGGAAATAAAACCGATAGTCAATACACGTTCATCCCAAGACACTTTCTTCATCATCATCATCATCATCATCATCATCCCACTGACCAAAACCAGCGATGTCCAGGACTCCAATGAAGTTGGTCGAGTTCTCGAAAGGGAAGCATTGGTTGACCCTTTTCACTACGTGATCGAAGAGACGGCTATAGACGGCCTTGGCCAGCGCATCGCGGGCGTTGTTCGCTTGTTCTACCTTCAGTGGCACCCTAGGGAGACGAAGTAGGTCAAGAAAAGACGCCAGTCATTCCGTGGGTACACCTCATACTTGTAAGGCTGATGCAAATGATTCTATCAATGTGGGTAGGTGATTTTTCCCAAAAATGAGCATGAAACTACAAAAAACAAAACATTTGCATAAAAGTTGTGGGAATAGTAGGGCAATCCGTGAGTGGGCTGGCCCGAGGCAAAGCAAGACCTTCCCATCTCTCTCTTCCGGCTACCAGACTAAGTAACGTGCAGCTTAAGGCTATGATCTTCGGAGGTGTGAGGCAGATGGTTCTGCGGATCTGATTGAAAATGCCAGAAGCCTTCGGCACTGACCCAAGCCTCGGGGAACGGACCAGCACTGAGGCCGACTTGGAAATATGCCGGTAATCTACCGTCACCATGGATTTACATATTCACACATTTTAATCACATTGTTACTGATGGGGGGGGAGGGCAGGTTTCAATTCCTTGGCTTGACCACTAGGTGGAGTGATGCGCCCACTGTCAGCAATCTAAAATCCTGGTGCCTCTCAGCTCCTCCTATCCTCCACCATCTTTGCCATACCAGACACCAAACACCTCCCAACAAGTGTCACCTGGCTCTGCCCACCGTGACCGCGACCTCCCTAGGGGGCTCCCAACGTGACTGCTGCCACCTTGCTGACCTTCTAGGACATCTGATCCTCAGAACCTGGGGTTGGGGGATGGGGGGGTGGGACCTGGCTTTCTGTGATACCACCCCTCTGAGGCCCCTTTCGAGACACCGGGATACTCTCCCTCTACATTATTCATCGTCCGAAATACTCCGAGGCCAGCATCTGTATATGCTAAAATATTAATCCGCTTGGCATTTCAAAGACTTACAGAAGCAACACAAACAAATGGGGGGGGGGCTTCTGCTCAATGTAGCGTCCTGCTCCTTTGTAAACCTTTGAGTCAAGTGCTCGGATCCAACCAAGACCATTGGTTCTGTCAAAAGACGAGACAGAGGGCACCGGGAGCCTCGGCCACCTGCACCCACCACTCTGTGTGCACCCGCGTAGCGACCGCTCCCTGTCGCGTGTCTGCCAGGCGGGATCCTGTGAAAAGTACCTGAACCCTATCAGCTTACCAGGGGCATCGGTTACTGCAGACTGTGCACCTACGGATAACCAAAACATCCATATTCCTTTCACAAACCAACTCTTGAAGATGGCTAAAAGTGGATATAAAGTCTCCCAAAAGCATCAGTGGGAGGCGGGCATGTCTAAAGCCACATTCTTTGCATGAATAATCAAAATTATATTACTGAATTCCTTATTTATAAACGCACAAACTGTCAAGGGCATAAATGAAGGGCATAAATTCACAACAGAATCAGAAATGATGTGGTACAACATTTAGCCAGCTCTTACTTGATTACGGTCCCTTTGGTGCCCCCTGATGTTGTGAGCATGACCCTGGTGGTGAGGCTGATTTTCAGATCCTCCTGGTCCAGCCCCAGCAGCTCTGCACAGTACTCTAGCATCGGACTGGACGTGTTCTTCAAGGTGCAGCCTCCTGGAGAGAGACACGGGGCTTCGGGGTTCAAAATGTCATTCATGGGCACGCACACAGCTTTAAAAAAAAAAAAAGATGAATAAAAGCTCAAAAATCTAGGTGCTGTCGGAACGACAAGAACATATTAACCTGATGGGCCCATCATTAAAAGATGATTCTTTATTAAAAGTCCAACTTTGTGTAATCGGATGAGTTCTAGATCTTTACCAATTTAATGTGTCTGCAGAGTTTGAAAGATCTGTCAAATTCTTTTTGAGTTATTGTGCTAATGAGATAAGTCGTCTGTGGTGGCGGACCAGTAACAGAACCAGCAGCAGGTCCTTCAGGGGACCTAGCTTCAAGTGCTGTGGAACTGCAGGACAGTCATGGCTCCCTTAGTCCTTCAGGTACAACCTAGACCGAGCTGGCTGTTCATATGTGGACACAGCAACGTCACTGCAATACGTCACTCAAGGGTGGATATCAAAGACAGAGTAAGACACCATGTGGGGAATAAAATTAAACTCTAAACGAACTAAACCACAAATGGGTGTGTAATGTCTTGTGACCTACAGGGTCATCACTAAACTGTGTCATACTTCCGGATCATCTAAATAACACAGCCCCCCTCAGGGTAGACCAGGAGGGAAACATCACTTCTTCGCTCGACTGGACAATTTCAAATCTTGATGACTAAGCGGAAACTTCAGCGTCCTGCATAAAGTTCCCCATCAGCATTTCCAACCAAGGAGTTACTATTTGCTTTTTGAACACCTCATCTTCGTTGCAGGACTCTAATCTTCAGCAAGCAGCACCTGATGGTTTCTCTGCAGGTTTGGCACCATGGCGATAAACTTCAAATCAATCCCTGGCTGTCCCTTGCAAATGTTAAACCGTTTAACCGTTCGTAATGTGCGAGAATGAGCACACATTTCTGCAGTGGCCAACTATGAGCCAAAAAGGCCTCCTCAAGGAGATAAATGAAGGTTTAACTGGCAGGAAATCAAAGAACTGATCTGGTAACAAGTGCATGTGGGTCATGTCCCATCCACTGCGGCGATGGGAAAGAAGATGGGGAGGAGACGTCACCTGAGGTACTGCCGGTGTCTTCAAAGTCGATGTTCCCCAGGTGTAAAACCCCTGCAACCACCCGGAAGAGGTTGAGCTTCTCAGCATCATCCAGGCCGATCTTCTTCATGGCCACGCACATCCTGTTGAAGTCACCCTGGTCGTCCAACAGTGGGTCCTTCAGCGCACCTAGCTTCAGGTGCTGTGGAACCGCAGGACGGTCAAGGCTGCCTTAGCCCTTCTGGTACCACCCAGACTACGCTGCCTGTTCATAACTGGACACGGCAACGTCACTGCAACGCCGCACTCAAGGGTGGACATCAAACATGCAATAACGCTCCAAAGCCACAAGGGGGTGCTTATCCTTCACTGCACCCATCACACAAATACTTCCCTGAGCCATATGAGGAGAGGGCGTGCAGAATAGAGTTCTTTCATATAAACGAACAGAATCAGAATGCCACAGTATGACGGACAATCCTTATGTGGTGACAGTGCAACAATTATTACATTAATTGGTTTCGCTTCTGCAAAAAAGGTTACATTTCCAAATTATGGTGGATCGCAGCTGAATGTGACCTGCCAGATTCACTGCAGAGCCAAAATGTCTTCTCAGTAAAAGCAAGACAGTAAGTAGGCTACCATCACAGCTATATATGCTGTGCTGATGTATACCGTACATTGAAATACGATTCCGTTAAAGCCATTTTAGTTTGTGCCTGACTGGCGATAAAAACGACAGCATCGTGCTCGGAGTGCAGTGGATTTTGTAGCTGAACCAGATTTTTGGGGTGTGATCAGGGCATCATCCAGGTGGCATTCTGAGAAACTAGTTGAAATGGCACTTCAGATCCAACACCGCTGGCATAAAACCAAAACGCTTAATTAACGAGCAGCAGCATGCGCCTCCGCCACTTTAGACGGCTGCAATCCGGAGGCGGGCATTCACGTCACACAAGCACAGGCGAATCACCTTATCCTGCGTTAAACAGAGGAGGTGCCGTGTGGAGAGGCAGCGTGGAATTAATGTCAGCTGGGAGTACATGGTGTTAACAGACAGTGTAGAAAAAGGAACAAAGACTCGCGCCATGGGGCCCATATTTGTGGGGGAGAAAAACACTATTCGACCTGTGGGTCTTGATGAACGTGTCTAAAGTTTACGCAGATTGACATTAAAAATAGCAGCCAGACTAATAAAGCAATGGTTAAGGTAGCTTTTGAACCAGGTACTTAAAATATCTCCATACATCTACAGACTCTGAGGTCTTTAGGAAGAATTCCTAGGATCTTTAGGGAATCATTTCAAAGCGCCAAACGTTGCGCGAGCAGCTTTGCAGGTGGTCCTTTGTAACTGTGCTAAGTGGAAGCTAATTAAAAATAATCCCCTTAAAAATAAAAGTGCTATGTGGCGAGCAACAGCAGTTACACCACAGACATGCATAATTAGAGCATTAAGCAGAAAAAAAAAGCCTTTTCAGTAATCAGTAAGTAATTAGCAATTAATGTTGCTTATTATTACTTGAAGATAATTAATAGCACAGAATCACTCATCAGATAAGTACCTAACACATATTTTGTCGAACTATGCCATTAATAAGGCCTAGTTCTAAAGGGAAAATTATATTTTGTTTATTGATAGGTGTGTATACACCAGTCAGCAATAGGAACATCTGCCCGACGTCATTTTCGGGAAATACACGACCTTTGGGTATTAATTACCATTAAGCTAATTCGGAGCAGAATTCATGTCTACACTGAGATAATTGCAAGTAATTTCACTGCACTCAATGTCCTGTTAATTACTGAGAAAAAATATGTGGAACTGATTAATTGTATCTGACAGCGAAATCTCATCCACTAAAATGCAAAATGTGTAAGTTGTGTAAAACTGTAAGTAGTCAATTTTCATTCCTTTCAGTATGAAGACATACCTGCAATACTGTACAGGAATGATCTGCAAGATATTTTCCAATGTATTAATCCTAACCTTTTAAAAAAAAATTTAAATAAAAATTACCCTAACCTGTTCTCTCCGTAATTATAAGATAAGCTTGACTAACCCGGAACACTGAAAAGCCTGTTTATAAAGATGAGAGCAGGTACATTAACAGGGACATTTTGTGAAAAATATCCCCTAATTTCCAGCGTGACTATGCTCTGATTTTGTGGTACGGAGATGCTGAAGGATGCAGGTTTAAAGGTTCCCTACCTCTGGACTCTTGCGGTTCTGCAGAATCTGTTTTTCTGTGTCTTTGTTTGCGAAGAAGCGCGTGCATCCTCGATTCAGATACTGTCAAGAGAGAAGAATCAAATAATAAATATTTCAACTGTACACAATAAAAATATAACCCAAAATGTGTTATCAGATAAGGAAAGTAATCCTGAACAGAGTAATGCAAATAGTGGTGGTCACTCATTCAAGTCATTCGAATATTTACGCCATGCAGTGTTATCGATGACCTTATCATATCACTAATACGAAGTGCCCACCAGACCAATCTCAGCTAACGTCATTTGCACCTCTAGAGGTACACAGCTCAGGGCGATGTGTGGCTCAGACGTGGGTTAGGATATCATGCCTGTGATCAGAAGGTCACTGGTTCAAATCCCAGAGTTGGCAGAGTGATGTCACCATCGGGCCCCGGAGCAAGGTCCGTAACCCCCAATTGGTCCAGTGAGCAGGTAACCCAGATGTTTCTCAAAAAGTGTGCTTTGCTTTGGATAAAAGTGTCGGCTAAATAAATGTATGCCGATTCTAATTCCTACGCCTCAGGTCCACCCTGTTAGCATTCCTCTGTCCGAGAGTACACTCCATATCCAGAGTACGGAAAAGAGAGAACAGCCACACTCCACGCACATGGTGCAGAGGCTGGATTCACACCACCGGCCAGCGAGTTAACAGCCCACCGTCCACTGGGCCACAGAGACTGTGACAGCCAGACGCTTAATAAGTTCACAGAAATGTTAACATCCCTGTAAACAACAGCAGCCCTATAAATCACCATAATGGCTGACTTTTCAGCAGCCTCGTCTGCTCCAGATAATTTGGAAATTGCAATTGATAACTGGGGTAAAAACACCAACGTTAACATTTATGAAGAGAAAAAAAAAACGCTTACTAGAGCATGGCACATCAATTAAGGCCGATAATTCTCATGCTAGACCTAAGAGCTCATAAATAAAAACGATTCCTTTGATTTCATTGCCAACATGATGAAATGCAGACGTCAAACACAGCCAGACCGGTATCAGATAATTCTATTTATTAAATATGAAGTATATCAAATTTTGTTTTTATAAGTCTCAGGGACCTGGATAATGGTGAATAGACAATTGATTATCTGAGCTAAAAGTTAGAGAAAGTTTTAATTTCAGGCCTGGTAAAAAAAAAAAAAAAAAAAAAAGTGATTAAGTTATCAGCACTATGACAACATGCATAATTGTAAGGTGATGAGCAGAGAACCAGAAAGATTAGGGAGTCGACAGCACTGTTTGCAAACGGTGGCCCTGCCATTATACCTACTGCACCAGCATCACACATCAGCACCACATGCTTTACTAAAAGAAACAAGCTCACAACACTGGAAAATATATCAAACGTAGCTGTTATTTGTTTATACTTTCAACTACCATATTGCTTTGCTGGTTAAGGATACTATTAAGTGTATTCTAGCGACATCTAGTGGTCATAAAAAACAGTTTCATTAAGCCTGATCTTAACACTTATCTAGTTAGAACACTTATCACTTATCCCTTTAATGTTTTATCTGGGGAGAAATATGCAAAGTAGTAGCATTGAGGTAGTTAAACATCATTAGCATTCTTGCTGATAACCAACTACATATTTAAAAAATGACATCTAAATTTCAGTACGCTAAATAAGATTCTGTTCTTCTACACAATTCCTGTTTGTTTGACGTGATGGTGATGGACACATAATATCCGGCATGCACACAGCGTCAAGGCATGATGGGTAAACTCTGTTCAGACACCATATTCTGGAGATCGAATTCCCATCAAGGAGGGAACCCACCCTGTACTCATTCATGTAGGGGGGGCAAGCATGGCTCCTACTGTCTCACCCTAAAGTTGTCCGGGGAACCAAGATGCAACTTTTGTCGGATTTCCTCAGAGGCTCCGGCACACAAGCGGTAAAAGATGTGGTAGTTCCTTTCTTCCTTGCTCTGCATGCAGATGCGAGACTTCTCCAGTAGGTAGTGGGACACGAAGCCCCCCACTACTGTGTTCTGAATGGTACGGACAAGACAGGTGGCTAATGTTAGCGAGCTCCTTTGCCCTTAACAGTAATACTTATCAAAGTGCATTTCGCCTATGATCGCTGAGAAACGCCATCGCTTAATACGCCTCTCGAAGGACAACTGTACCTTCTCGTTGAAATGGATCTCCACAAACTTCCCGAACCGGCTGCTGTTGTTGTTCCGGACAGTTTTCGCATTGCCGAAGGCTTCGAGCAGAGGGTTTGCTGCAGAGAAACAGTGACTGCTCAGCACAACTCATGACAAGGATTCATTTGCCACACATAACACTGAAAAAGCGTTCTGTTGTTCTCCAGGTTCCAGATCCACCCCTGTTACCGTGTTTGCAATGTTACAATTAGAGTTAGTAATTATTTGCCAGGGGTGATTTTATCATTTGGAGGACATAACAGGGACCATAATTCATACAGAAGGGCCGGCCTTATTATCAGCCAATGACATCTTTTGAATGTGTGAGTGACAGTGGAGGGGACACTATGGGGACCAATCAGCTTCAAGCTGGCCCAAGTGGCCCCACCCTTGTTCACTGCATTTGTAAACTTGAAGCCCCTAATTTATTTAAATAATGAATACAGTTTTTTTCTTTTTTTATAAATGAAACTTCAGTTTTATGATTTACATGACTTTATTACACATACAATCAGTACCTTCAACTATTCTCTCATCGATATCTTGACCCGTGCCATATGAGGTTGTTAAGTACCTGAAGAAAAATAACATTAAAACAATAAGCTGGAAAAATAACACTTAAATTATACTTCTAAGCAATATTATTAAGAAAAAATACCCTCTAATGTATTTGCATATTTTGTTTTAACAAATCAGTACATCCATAAACTCTTTTTACGACACACATACTTTCATCTTCTCAGAAAAACACATTTTACAACACAACAGAGATTAAGCATCTTCGCTGCTTAGACCCCTAATAAATATCGCAAATGGGGGGGGGAATAACTTATACCTGAGAACAAACTTAGTGTTTTCTGTCTTTCCAGCTCCCGATTCCCCGGATACGATGATCGACTGGCTCAGCTTAAGAACCTTCATGTCGCGATAAGCCTTGTCCGCTGAGAAAAAACAAAAGTATGGCTTCATGCTCCATTACTTACACATTTCAAACACTACGGAGGACAAATCCATGGTAATGTTTCAGAGGGTAGGTAACGCTTTCTGAAAAACTGTTGCTCCTTCCATTTTACCAGCAATACAGAGGTATAATAATGAAAACCAGGGGACAGGAAACGTTTTACAGCCCGCCAGCCGCCCATTAGGGTGAGGACACACAGGGTAACCTTTTGGGCAATGCTGCTGGGTAAGGTTGCTGACCAGTGCTGCTTGGGCAAATTCCCACTGATATTGGGCAAAGAAAATCCTATTCAAAGACTTTTAATTGGCAGTGGGCAACTTTAAATGATGAGTTGCCCTTTGTCTCAGGCAGTTGGGCAGTTGCCCAGCAACACTGCTCAGAAAGTTGCCCTGTGTACCTTTTTGGCATCACAGATGAGTTGCATACCGATGAAATAAACATAAGGAAATGTACATCCACACTAGGGAAACTTCATATACTGACATATTTTTTTTTATATATATATATATATATTAGACAGTCAGTTAATACCAGCCACAACTTAAGGAACAAATACAGAGGTATACAGTAGTGAATAAAGCATCCATCCATCCATCCATCCATCCATCCATCTATCCATCCATCCATCCATCAACTGCACGTCTTCAGAATGTGGGAGGTACTGTGCAGATGGGATGTAATAGCCCCCCCCCCCCCGCCCAAGCATGATGCTCACCGACTGCGTAAACATGGGGTGGCAGTGTACCCAGAGACTTCCCCTGGTACTGCTTGATGGTTTCCGCAGAGTAGAGTTTGGGAATGTCATAATAAGGATTCACCGCAATCAGGATGTTGGCGACGAAGGTCTAGTAAGAGCAGTGAATGATAAAAGTCACATTGCGGAAGGCGCCAAGAATGCCGTCCGGCACACGGAAGCGTGTGAGGAGGAGCATCTGGCTGACAGGCTCGTTTCCACAGACCACGCCGAGTCGTGCGGTTTAAAAGATGCTCAGTTACTCAGC
>JAODLD010000030.1:17339975-17350237 GCA_026781065.1 Mormyrops boulengeri | reverse complement strand
GAACTGGATCAGCAGCTCCTGTGGAAGACTGTACTTCCTCAGTTGTCTCAGGAAGTACATCCTCTGCTGGGCCTTTTCGAGGATGGAGGAGATGTTGGTCTCCCACTTCAGGTTCTCGGAAATGGTGATACCCAGGAACTTGAAGAACTCCACAGTAGAATGGCTGGAGCCTCCCACGCGACAGCGCCACCTGTTGATGGTACTTGAATAGCGCCTCCCTTTTAATCATTGTAATATCAGCTGATGAAGCCTGCAGCCATTCCATGGCTGTCAGAGAGCTCGCAGCTGTTTGTGCCTTTTTTGTTTTGTGTTAATAACAAAGTATTAAGCCTGTTATATAGCACTATTGGCTTCAAATGCAAGGAGATAATACAAGAAAGGATTTATTCGTGTGGTCTGTGGTTGTTCAAATAAGAACCTGGATAAAAAATTTTGTATAAAATTATTTATGCAAAGTTCCAACTCCTTGGAGGTGCGGGTAAGTTATACCACACCTAACTAGCTGGTTAAGATTTAGAAAAGGAGCCTGTCAATCTCCTGCTGGATTTGTCTTACTGCTATGAAAACCAGTGTTAAAACCACTGTCTGATTTATCTATCTGTTTAATAATCAGTGACGATCAAAATTAGGGAACAAGAGATGTTTTTGTAATTCACAAAGTCCCAGCTTATCCAAATTCAAATGTAATCTAACATGAATAGAGGAGATGTATTTTAATCACATTCCAGCGGTGAAAGCTACGCCACATCAAAAAATAAATTGTGTAAACAAGAAATTAGAAGAAGGTTTGCAATTAAAATTGGAGAACGGTTACAATTTATTTGTTGAAGCCTGCAAATGAATTCTGTCATCTTTTTGATGGTTACAACATTCAGAAATGAATAGGAAGCATAGAGGCCCTTGTTTCACTGACTGGCATGTCGACGCCCCCTGGACATAAACAATTTCCTGCACTGCTCTGACACAATTTGGTAACTGTAGTGGGTTTGTTTGCCATAATTTTGATGGTAGTTACCTTCCAGAGATTCTTGATAGGGTTCAGATCAGGACTCTGGGCTGGCCATTTCATCACCTAGATGTCCTCAGCTTTGTGGAACTGGTTCACCCCTTTTGCACTGTGGTAAGAGGCATAGTCCTGTATAAAAATGACTGGCTGACTGGGGGATGCTCGTAGGGAAGGAACCGCATGTTCCTGAAGGAGGTTCTGATGCTCATTAGCATTCACCGCGTCATGTAGCCGTATCACAGGCCTGAGTCCTGAGGCAGAGAACATACCCCACACCATGACACTTACCCGTCTGGCCTTTACTAACTTCTTCACACACTTTTGGTGGCATCTTTCTCCAATTCCACGCCACACATAATGTTTCCCATTGGAACCAACTAAACTGAACTTGCTTTTGTCACCAAAACAAACCTTGGACTAGTTTTCCTCTGTCCACAAAGCATGCTCCTCAGTAAAGCCTTTTTATTCTTCTGGCTGATGAGTGGCTTGGTCACTGTGGATGACAAGACCCTATCAAGACAAGTTATTGTCCTGCCCAGAACTACATTGCTTAAAAAAATTAAGGGAACACTTAATCATCACCGTGAAAACACCAAGTCAGTTAAACTTCTGGGATATCGATCTGTGCAGTTCGGAAGCGTAAGCGATTGTGAATCGGTTTCACCTGCTTTGGTGCAATGAAAGCAATAACAGGAGGGGCAACAGCCAGACAACCCCCCCAAAAAGGAATGGTTTTGCAGGTGGTGGCCACAGACCACTTCCCTCTCCTTATCCTTCCTGATTTTTCTCTAGTTTTGCATTTTGGTGGTGGGTCAGTAATGATTTGGGGAGGTATATCTTTGTAGGGTCGCATAGACCTCCACGTGCTAGCTAACGGTACCCTGATTGAGGTTAGGTAGCAGGATGAAATCCTCAGACCCAGTGTCAGAGCTAACAGTGGTGCAGTGGGCCCTGGGTTCCTCCTGGTGCAGGACAATGCCTGGCCTCATGTGGACAGAGTGTGTAGGGCGTTCTTGGATGACGAAGATATTGACGCCATTGACTGGCCCCCACATTCCCTAGACCTGAATCCAATCGAGGACCTCTGGGACATTAGGTACCAGGGCATCTGATACCACCAAGGAGCACCACAGACTGTCCAGGAGCTCACTGATGCCCTGATCCAGGTCTGGGAGGAGATTCCCCTTGGCACCCTCTGCCTTCTCATCAGGAGCATGCCCAGATGTTGTTGGGAGTGCATGCATACTGGCTTGTGGGGGCCATACACACTCCTCAGCCACATTATGAAGTGCCGTGATGTGATTTGAAATCCAGCCCTCAGTGGATTAATGATTTTGATTTCCATTGACCATTATTACATCATTTTGTTCTCAATTAATCACACTGTGTATTTCAATAAAGATTTTGAACTTGCATATTTCATTCTTTGAGATCAGAAGTGTGATTTAAGTGTTCCCATAATCAGTTTGGGGAGTATAATTTGACGGGCAATTCCAGCTGCGGTCTGATCCCCCACCAAGAGTCTCCTTATCTTCCTTTTTACTCGCACCCTAGTCATGTGTGGGCAACCAGCCTTTTTAGGGACTTGAATGGCTTAGTTTCTTTGTTCAGCTTCAATATTCGAGCAATGAAGCTCTTAAAATGACCGCTGTCTCCTCCAGTGGCTAAGAAAGTCATCCTGTCTGCTTTGATCTGAACATTCTGATACCACTGGGTTTCATCTTGGAGAGGCCCACCGTCCTTCAAAATGCCTATCAATGTTGCCAAATAGACTGGGGTTGCCAGATATTTCAGGATATTTTTCAGATTAGATCCAAAAACTGTCAAGTATAACAAATTGTTCTCTAATTTTGACCGCAGACCTGTCCCGTTTGAACCTATTATTTTGTGATGTGCGATAATTTTCATTGATGAAAAATGATTAAAATATCTCTCATCTTTTCTTGTTAGAATAACTACTCTAAATCACACCCAGCCATTAACAAAAACATAACGGTTATACTTAGATACAGTCTAATATGTACACATTTATCAATTGCTTTAGTTAAGAAAACTTTGCAATGCTACAAGTTAGCGTTTGTAATTCAGCAAAGAGAATGGAATATGGCATGGACTGTATCATAGCGACATCTAGCGACATCTAGCAACAGGGTTAAACGACAGCTAATAGAAAAAAAAGTTTAAAATCCGTTTATATCTTGATCCTAAAATAATCCCGTAGACAACGCACACTTACTTTGGATATATGGATACCCGGTTGATAGTTAACGTTAATAATTACAAAATTAAATGAATCGTTGGTCTTCCGTAGACTGGATGCAGTAATGACATATTACCACTAGAGGGTAGGAGCCTATATAATTTTCATTTCCAGCGCAAAACTTTTCCGAATGAGCTCCTTTCAAGTCAATAAGGGCCGTTTGACCATTTGTCAAATGAAAATGCAAATCTCATGCAGAGTTCAAGGTTTGTTAATTACGTGCCTCCTGCAGATAAATACAAGGTAATAATAAGGGTAAGGTAACGAGCCCCGTAACGACATTCACAGAAAAGTATCATGATATTAAATTCCATGCAATAAAAATGTAGCTGCTATAATCTACTTGAAGGAGGATGAAACTTCTAAGATTAATACACCGAGCAGTCCATGACTCATTTTGTGAGGAAATTAAAAATATGTAACACTTTTACCAAGTCTTCCTGGGCCCTTGATAATTCAGACCTTTTTCCCAGTCAGGGACCATGTCTGCTAATGACCGCCCCCGTCCGCCCTTATCGCATTAGCGGAGCCTTCCCACGCATTTTATCGCCGCTCCCTCCAGCTGTCACTCTATCAGGGGAAAGTGTTTACGGCTGCTCTGTCTCTCGCTGGCCTCGGTTCACTGGGGGTCCCGATGAGGAATAAGCAAATGTGTCGGACAGGCGTGCATCCTTCTGCAGGCGGCCATGAAGCTCATTTATGCCCTTCTGCGCGCAGAGTGCGCTTCTCCTGGCGGCTTGCAAGGCTGCGTTACAAGGTAAGGGCGTTTCTCACCTTTTCCTGTTCGGTTCCAATCTATAGAAACCTGTCTCGGGTGCAGAATGAAGAAACGTGAATTGGTACCACCTTGACAGAGGAGCACTTCTGTAATGTAAATTACGCAACATAAACGGCACCTAAAAGTTCCGTCTGGCTTTAGAGACCCGTTAATATATGTTTTTATTATACTACTTATCCCACAAAATGTTAAATTTTACTATTTTTTCCCATGAAGTCAAAGTAACTTAAATTAGGCCTTAATTAAAAAATTATCGCGCTAAAAATATTTTTTTGTTACTTGAGATACTTATCTTTATATGAAGTTATCTTATAGGTGGGGAAAAGTTTTAGAATTCCTTACGAAACGGGGCAAATGAGAAAGTAATGACCTTTAATTTAAGATGTGCGATAGGTCCCCAATGTATTTCTGTCTGCTTTTAAACTGATTATTTACGCGATAACCATCGTTATTCACCCCCGCATCAGTTTTGAGGCACATCTTCCGTCATGCTGGGGTCCGTGTGTCTCCGGTTTGCTGATAACGCCGCTCAGTGCGCCGCTTGGGATCCGAAAATCAGCGCACATTGCTGCTTTCCTAAAGGGGCGCTCCCGGCTTTTGTTCAGATAAATAATTGCGTGCATTGTGAATTTATGGTCAGCATCGTCAGTATGTCAGTGCTTCTGCATCGTGTATGGCTTCGGCCGCAGTCCAGCAGCTTGTTATCTTGTCTTATTGCACCTGCCCGAGTTTGCACGGATTATTTATTTATTTATCTATCTGTTTACTTGGTGAGTTTTGCTCCTACCTTCCCAGGAGCTGAATAGCGAAAGGAGCTGTTTTTCCGCCGGCTGTGGGATGAGGGCGGGGGCGCTGTTCCTGTGTGGTCTTATTGCCCTGCTGGGTTTGACACAGCCGAGGTCAGCCCTGTGTCAACACATGTCTGAAGAGTCTTGCACAGTCCAAATACTCATCCCTGGACTCAAAGGTATGGCTAGGGTTGCAGAGTTCTATGATTTTTCCGGTTAATTGCCATATATTCCCATTAATTCCTATGCAAAATTTCCAACTTGGAATATTTCCAAAATTCCCCAGCTTAACTTCCCATGGAATGGAAAGTTTCTGGAAAGTTTCAGGAAATTTTCCATCCCTTTGCAAACCTAGGTATGGGTTCACCTGCCTTGGGCTTAACAGTGAGGTGGGAAATGCAATTACTAGCAAAAGGGGTGCTGTAAAGGGCAGGGGGGCAATAAAATAATTCCAGGGACCCATGAGTGACAAGGGCCCTGAAAAATTCAGAATATAATTGGATTGGTCCAGATTGGGGGCCCAACATGATATTCTTTCATGGGGCCTGACATCTCTAGCGGCACCCCTGACCAACAGTCATGCAAGAGGAATCGCGCAATAATTTGCTACAGTCGACACTGACACCATACTTGAAAACTTGTCATTGTTGACACACAACAATGAAATGTGTCCTCTGCATTTAACCCATATGTGACATAGTAGCGGGCAGCTATTATTTAGCATCCAGGGAGCAGTGTGTGGGGGTGGTACCTTGCTGGTCAGGGATTTGAACCAGCAACTTTTCAGTCACAGGTATGCTTCCCTAACCCTTAGGTCATCACTGCCCTGAGGGCATCGATACATCCAAACCACGTGTACAGGTACTAGTAAGAGGTTGTGATCTTATTACCTTTCTCGCATTAATAATGTTTTTCTTTTATTGATAGGTGAGGTAGGAGACAAAGGAGAGAAAGGTGCACCTGGAAGACCTGGAAGAGTTGGACCTCCTGGAGATACAGGTTGGTGTTCATGCTCCTTATGGATTTAATACCCAGTACAGGGTGAGATCAAGGCAGTATTCCACCATTAAGCACTGGGAATGAGATACGTCTCCTGTTCCCTGAGGCTGTAACAGCATGAAAACGTCGCATGACCAACACCGCTGCACCATCATACGTATAATTAGGAATTTTAGCGTGTCGCATCATGGCGTAGGATTTATGATTTAGCCTCGGGGGAAACTCTAGGATAAAGCCTTACACTTTCAGATGTTTCACAAATGATATTTTTGTTTGCCTCTAATGAGTGACATGATGCTTAGGAAGCACAGAGCTGAGGAATGTTTACGCAAGGGGTCAGAGGTCACGAGAGCAGCCTTAGTGCAGGCGGGGGGGAGCCGTACTCCAAGGCCGCTAATGATGCCGCTTTGTCTGGTGGCTGCTAATGAGGAGATATCACAGCTTAACTTGACCCCCGCCCACCCCCCGCTGATAGGAATAAGGCACATTTTCTTTCTGAATTTCCAGCTGAACTCCAGGCATGAAAACTGATCAGAGCACCTCCAGCAGAACGGAAAGAGAATCTGGCATGTTTACGCCATGCAAAGTGCAGGAATGAACAATGAAAACCTTAGATCTGCCACTAAAGCCGTATCTATTTTAACCCCGATTCTCTGTGCTGACCCTGGCATCTCAAATCCGAAAGGTCTTTTCGACAACAATCCAGGCTGATATCAGAGAATTGCTAGCTAGGCCCCGGTAAACCAGCCGACAGTGTGTGCCTGAGAGCAGCATTACTTCCAAAACTAATATAAATCTAGTTATAGAAGCCTTTTGCATTTTAATTCAGCTCAGTCTTTGCCATCATTGGCGAGGGCAATACAAAGTAGCCAAATCCAGGTAAATTTACTTATTATTCCAGAAGCTCCTTGCTAATTATGGCACCTGCTTCATCCATTTACTGCTGAAAATCCGCTGATCTCCCTTCATTCGTTACCGTTTCCTGTAGTTACATTAAAGAGCAGCAGATAGACAAATTAAGGGAACAGCACTCGGGGCAAAAGTTATCGCCTCGCGGAAGCAACTTTAAATCGCTGCTGTACAATTTCTGTCTGAAATGCTGAGTCAAAATATAGCATTTTAATCATAATGATGATGGTGCTCTGTGACTGGGAGGATGCATCTATAAATCTCCATTTTCCAGGACACCCAGGGCCAAAGGGAGAGAAGGGATTAGTGGGGCGCTATGGAAAGATGGGTCCTGCTGGATCTAAAGGTAGAAATGTTTCTTGATATTAAATACAGTGATGTGATTAATTGGATTGTGCCTGATAATCAGGATTTACACCACAAATCAAAAGGTTTTGCACATCAGTGTTTTTTTTTTTTACCACTTTTCAATTTATTGCATAAACTGCAGATTTTTTATTCTTGTTGAGCATTAGTTGAGTGAACAACTATAAATGAAAATATAAGTTAAATAAAACAAAATTCCTTTATAATATGGAAAGATTATGTAACAGTCTGACAGCCTATTAACTGGTTATGTGGAGATGGTATAGTTAAATTCTAGGCTGTCCTTTAACTTTAAATATACCAGTTAGGTGTTTCATTCCATGAGACGGAGCAGCATTTAATATCCCTTGTAGTAAGAATGCCTCGAATTTCCTCTGTTATACCTGCTTTAGGAGGTCAGATGAATCAAAGATACAACATTTTCTTGCTAGTAAAGGTACTCAAATGGTGAACATACTGTAAATTTATTTGTTAGTAAAGAAAGGTTAAGTGAGTAACATGCAAATGTAGAAAATCTCAGTGTGCGCAAAAAGTTTTGAATGGTAATATATACTGGCTGGACAGGTTTAAAGGGGGATATGGGCGATTCTGGACCCAAAGGACCTGATGGAGAGCCAGGTATGACATACCGCATACAGCCACTGCACGTACAGTACTGTATACAATTATACATAGTGAATGATTTTTATCTAATGAAGCTAGTTAACTGTTATGTTAGGAACAAAATACCAGGAACTGTATATACTTGAACTACATAACGTGAACTTATGATGTCAGCAGGAGTTCCTTGTGAGTGTACACCGCTCAGGAAGATGATTGGGGAAATGGATATCCTCGTGGCACAACTATCAAATGAGCTTAAGTTCATAAAAAGTGGTAAGTTCATAAATATTCCGCTAAACTATGCAACGTGTCATAGCAATGCGAAATCTTCACAGAAGATCTGTTAGTTCACACTATTTTTATCATTTCAGTATTTTATCATTTCAGTATTCAGTATCATTTCAGTATCATTTCAGTATTGTTTATAATGCAGACAATATGCTATTCAGACCTTTAAATGCCACAACTGACAAGAATTTCCATGTTGTTTGTAGAATAAGTGTTGTAAGCGGGGAAAGGCTTTACGAACTTTGGACGTGAACAGCTACACTGTCTGACGTCAAATATAACACGAAAATAAAGCGCAGAGAGCTCTATGAATCATCAAACACAGTGGAGAGCATAGATATCGAACATGTGATTACCGCACTCTGATGTAACAGATAGCTATTACGATAATGAGTCGTAAAGCAGGATAGCTAGGCTACACTTGCTCATCTTATGTCCCATTTTTCTTCTCTGAACCCCATGTGCCATTTGCCAGGGTCACATGTCTCATGTGTCTGACTTTCTTACACCTCCAGTCACAAAAGACCAACAAAAGAAATCATACCCAACCATGAAACCCAAGCTAGCCCCGAATCCCGCAGTGAGATTACCCGTCAGCTACCAAACTTTTGTTTGCCTTGTATAATTAATGTTTCCAGATTAAAACGGCACGATCACGACACATATACAGCCTCGATTCTTGTTATTTATTTTCTTGATGCTTTTTTTTTTAGCGTATTAACCATGCGTGTGGCAGAGTGATTATAGAATCATAGGTGCTCATTTTTCAGCAATACGCTCCTCCGCAGCTGTCGCCGGCGTGAAAGAGACGGATAGCAAGGTGTACCTGCTGGTGAAGGAAGAGAAGCGGTACAGGGAGGCTGAGGATTATTGCCAGGGTAGGGGCGGTCACCTGGTCATGCCCAAGGACGACGCCTCAAACGCTGTGCTAGCTACCTACATCAGCCAGGCTGGCCTCAGCCGGGTTTTCATCGGCATCAACGACCTGCACCGCGAGGGCCAGTTCACGTACGTCGACCGCTCTCCCATGACCACCTTCAGCAAGTGGAGGGATGGAGAGCCCAACAATGCCTATGAAGACGAGGACTGTGCCGAGATGGTGGCCTCGGGGGGCTGGAATGATGTCGCCTGTCATCTCACCATGTATTTTATCTGCGAGTTTGAGAAAGACAGCATCTGAGGTCTGTCGCATTCTCAGACAACACTATATACTCAGGTGGGCGGGGCCAGTCATTATGATTAGCGTTACAGAAATATTTCAACCAATAAGTGATGATCTCCACTTGACACCAAATATAGAATTGTTATTGTTAAAAATTGTACTTGCATTAATATTTTAAATGAGACTTTAGTCATGCTAAAGCCATTTATCTGTGGAATTCATAATCTTTGACTAATCTATTTATTACTGCACTAATATATAAGTTGTAAGGATGCTCTGTGAAAGCACAAATAAATCTTTTACAGCCAAAAGTTACACCTACTGGACTTATTTATTTTTTGGAAGACTGTGTTTAGTTATTTTCAGATTCGTTGTTTCCCTGAAAAACTTTCACCCGATGTATTGTCAACATTCATGACAGCACAATGAAACCTTTCAGCCTCTCATGGTCTGGAATGAGTTAATTCAGCTGAACTGTCTATTTGGAGTAAATACACACAATAAAAATATATTTTGTCATAAATAATGAAAAGATTTCTCTTGTCTGCATTCTTATTTGCTATTTGGGAAAAAAGCCGTAATTATATTGAATTTCCCCCTGCACTGAATTTGATTTCCACGATCTTCAATGTCTGCGGGGTAATTCCGCATCATTCAGTCCAGCATACATCCTGATTTGGGTCACCGGGAAAATTTGGTCTGTAGTATTATAATTTATAGACATTAAATTGTAAGTTAGCTTTTGGAATTATCCAAAGCAATAAAAAGAGTTAAAATATCTTTGTTGCACAAATAGTACACCATCATAGAATTTATTTAAATAATTTGTAAAGAATGGGGCATTGTACAAGTACAATCTTCAGCTGCAGGCCTAAACGAACAGAAACCTAACTATCAGAACTGTAGTTCTTAAGAGACTTTACATCAATTTATTTGATGCTTTCTTCAATGCAAGAAAACGCCTGAAGATGTTTCCTCAGAGACAGCGTAACCTCCAGAGGTCACGTGGTGGAAGGTGCCGTGGACAGATCAGGGATGCGTTTCCCGAAGCCTCCTTAACGCTACGTCGTTCGTAAGTTCCATCTTTTAACATACAACTTACG
>JAODLD010000030.1:17324570-17339960 GCA_026781065.1 Mormyrops boulengeri | reverse complement strand
GTCGTTCGTAAGTTCCATCTTTTAACATACAACTTACGAACGACGTAGCGTTAAGGAGGCTTCGGGAAACTCACCCCCGATCCGTCCACGGCACCTCCCACCAAGAGACAGGGAAAGGGTAACTCTTCATTTTAGAATTTAGTGATTAATTGTCATTGTTGACAACGAAATGTGTTTTCTGCATTTAACCCATATGTGACAATGTGACATTTCAGGGGGCAGCTAATTCAGCGCCCGGGGAGCAGTGCTTGGGGGATGGTACTACTGAACTACTTACTTACCTCTCCGAAGATACCGAGTACTACTTCGTTTGGCTAAATTCTTTCTATTTAATACCTCAACAAGGCCAACATTTTCATTTTGGAATAAATACTTTTATATCGCAACAATGTAGTAGATAAAATGATACGCATAAGTATTATTATCTATTTGTAGGTAAGAAAAATGAGTTGGGTGTGTAACACGATTGAATATGTAATAACGGGATGAATTATAGGCTACTGACAGGGAATTGATTGTTAGGAAACACAATGAGCTCCATTGTAATGAGGGTTTCTCCGGTTACTGCTCTCGTAAACAAATAGGACATAACAGTTTCAAGGCTACATGTAAGGGCGTGAATTGGACGGAGTTATCAGTTTGCTTGAGCATATTTACAAAATAGCCGAGTTCAAAGGAACTAATTTCTTTCTTTATATGCATGCAGTGTTTTATTTTCCTAGAAGACTAGAGAAGTGTGCTTTAAGTATATTTTAAGTAGGCACATTTCATGTTAATAAGCAAAAATAGTTTGTAGCTACTCAACGTTGTGACGCTAGTGTCTAAATTAATGTATAAATATAATTTTAACGTAATATGAAAAGCATACACGATTCAGAGGAATTTGGGATTAATGTACAGAAACCTGGACTGAATTAATGCATTATTTTTTCTGTCACGGTTATCAATTAGATTTAATTATTATTATTATTAATAATAATGATAATTTAAAAAAATCACTGTCTGCGGTAGCCAGGGAAACAGACCAAACAGCGTGAGTAGAGAAAACCTCAATCGGATAAGAAATATTGGTCTCCCCAGGGTAAAAGAAAAAACAAGGATACTTGATAAGACGCTGCACACTCGAGGGAGCGCCGCCGCCTTGATCGGATACCTCCGTATCTCACGTTACCTGTAGCTATTTTAATAACTTTTGCCACCTGACCTGGGCGCTTGCACGAAGTGGCTGTTGCCGGAGACTTAAATTAACGGGGTTATGTCTGGGACCTCAGGTAGGGCATCCCTTGCGCAGCCTCCACCCGCAAAAACCGTCCTTGTGTACCGCAATGGGGACCCTTTCTTTCCTGGGAGGAAGATCGTGGTAAGCCAGCGTCGCACCTCGACATTTGACGGCTTTTTGAGCTCGGTGACTCGCGGGGTGGAGGCTCCTTTCGGGGCGGTGAGAAACGTTTTCACTCCGCGGGAAGGACACAAAATCATTGCTTTGGAGCAACTGCAACACGGGGAAGAATATGTTGCAGCCGGGGCAGAGCGCTTCAAAAAGCTGGAGTATGTGTCTGTGTGACTAGAGATGCGATTGTCATTTATCTCTGTCATACTGTAATGTTAGGAGAAGATCTCCGACCTCAGATCTAGGATCTAACCCATCAGTCTGACACAATGTTCTCCTTCTCTTAGTTACTGTCAAATAACGCCCCAAAAACCGCAGAGGAAGAAGAGCGAAATGGTAAGATAGTGTCTTAAATAACCGAGAAAGTAAGGATTTCCATTCTGGCATGAGGTTGTGCGGAAAATAGACTTGCTGGAAGTTAAGGGCCTGTCTCACATTACAAATTATTGACATTAATGCTGAGCGGACCAGCCCCATGCTGCGGTCACGTCGGATGCAGTGAACGAGCAAGAGCGTGATCCGTATGATCTAAACCGTCTTTAACTCTATAATTTTAATTTGCGAAATGTTTTCTCCTGGAAACCCCGGGAACGGTTTGTTTTATAATGGAAACCAGCCCAATGCCATTCTCTATTACCTGCAATGTACATAAAATCAGATAAGTTCAAGGGTATTCTGATTGCTTCTCTTCTTTCTGATTTTGTGCTTAATTTGTGGTGAAGTGCCAGGCTTTTGAACTGGTTCTGCACGTGTGTTAATAAACGACTGAATCAAACAAGGGCCAAGAGCTGGCCTTAAGTTAACCCCATGTGCGGCTCCCTTACAATGCAGTCACGATTGCCGCTATGGATAACGGGTAACCAGAGTGAAAGACATTTAGGAAATCCATTTTCAGATTTAGCTTTCTAAACAAATTGGATTTCCAGGAAATAACTGAAGGCAAATCGTAAAATGAAAAGACCCTACTTAAAAGAAAAATCAGTGTTTACCAGTTTGGCTTCTTGGCAAAGGTTTTGTGCCGTTTCCTTGCAGATACGACCCGTTGTTCACAGCAAAATAACGGTTTCTGCGCGTTGGAAAAAAAACATCAATGAGCCATGCACTATACAGTGAGTGTGTACCCTCCATTTGACTGCTGATTAAGACATATAACTTTGCATACTGCAATGTGTTTAAGGAGAAAGTCTCATATTTATTGACAACTGGGCCACATTTCTAAGTGCCACCCGTTGTTGTGTTTTGTAGTGTTTTTACCAACGGAAATATCTTGGTTCCTCCAGTTAGGATACTAATACCAAAGTACACTCTTAGAAGCTGGGAGAATGTACTCGCTATGGTAACAGAGAAAGTGCATCTTCGCACAGGAGCTGTGTACAGGTGGGTGGTGGTACAAAAGGATTTAATGGAAGAAACTGTTACAGTCGTGATTTGTAGGCTGCATTGCCCTTAACTTTTGAAAGTGCAGGAGGTGGCGGAACATTTGTTTTATTCTACAAACTGGTGCTGTCCTGTACACATGGGGCAATATATTTATTTTAAATGATTTGCGAGTCGTAATAATATTCAGTGCATGATGACAGAAACAAGCTTTTTGAATGTCTGATAAATGCCTTCAATCATGATTTTGAAGGATGCATTTATACACTCTCAGAAAAAGAGTAAAAATGTGTACCTCTGCTTGTGAAGGGGGCTGTACGCTTGTAATGGTACCTTTTAATTAAGGTACAGAAATTGACTCTGAGGAACATCCCCAAGGTACCAACAAGCATTAATGTACCATCAATGGTATAGAAATGTTGCTCAGAGTTCATTTCTATACATTAAAAGGTACAAATACCTACAGCTAAACCCTTGTTTCTGAGAGTGAAGGGTAACTGCCTGTTTATAGGTATGTGTTCTTTTGCCCCGCAGAATTTGCACGTTAAATGGGACTCCGTTACTGGGTTCAGTCGAATTAGAGAATGACCAGTATTACGTTGCTGTGGGTACAGAGAAATTCCGATTCCTGCCGTACTTTCACTGGATTACTAAGAAAGGGAGGGGCCTGGACAAGAGCCAAAGGTCAGCAATGGTGGGATCAGTTTAGCAGGAATGCATTTAAGTGGCAGAAATGCCCGTGCTCTCAATAGATTTTTGTAAGGCTTAATAGTCAGATTAGATGTACTTTGGAAATGCGTATTATTTTCCTTATACATTTATTTTGTCGCATGTCTCTGTTTTCTTCATGTGATTCATAATGACAAAAACATGTTTTTTTCAATTTAGGGTCTTCGATGACTTTCATCCATCAACAACAAAGTATAAAAATGCAGAATCTATGGTAGGTATTCATGCCTGAGAATGAGTGAGTGATGTGTAACGTGTGACTGGCACTGTTAGCCACAAAGCTGTACTTCTGCTCCAAGATCATCTCTTAAATCATATCAAGTTTTCTAATTAGTTATTTTATATTATAAAGGTTCCCTTTCAAAGTGCACAGCAGAGCCTGACAGTACCACACTGATTGTTTTCGTTCAGACAGCGGCTCTGAATGTCGGCCCATGGTTTAATTACCAATACAAACATAAAAAATTGTGATTCCTAAGTAAAAACTGCGTGTTTGACAGCCTGGCCTGAGACTCCTTTTGGAATAAGTTAAATTCCTCGGCCAGTCCGCGTTGCCTGTTATCCGCAAGGAGAACGATTAGGTGGTGTTTATATAAAAAACGATTTAAGCGTGATTTTCCCGTCTGTTTTTCGTCTCCTTTAGACAGTCCGCTGAAACATTCCTTCCCGAAAGGATACTGCCTTTGAATGTTGCCTGCTGATTCAGACATTCGAAATATACTGTATACACACGTATCGTATTCTATGTTTTTCACGTGTTTTTCAATTTTTAATAGCAGTGATCAGTTACAAAGAATGATCAGCCGCGCTTCCATATTGCAATTAAAAGTGCAATTGGCATGATCCTTCCAATCTGTGTTCTTGCATGAAACGTAAGCGCCATCAATCACTGTCCGTGGGAGGTGCAGCGCTACCCTGTCTAACACTCTGATAAGCGTCCCCCCTGTACGACGCGGCCGTGCCGCATGATCAAGTGCGTCTGCTCCCTAGGAGCGAGCGGGCTCACCGGGGGAGGGGAGGGGAGGGGATGGGGAGAGGGGGGAAGGGCGAAGGGGACGAGCGTAAACAAAAATCGCTCTTTCTGCCAGCAAGGAGCATTTCGGATTGTGATTAAATATGTGGCGCTCAAGTGGGTACGCTAGGCTTTCAGAAATGGCAGGTACGGAGAAAGGCGCAGCTTGAGCGCCGACAGGGGAGAAACACGCACATTCAGCACTTCTCACTTGGACAGCATCACAAAGATATATCTGATGTCTGTTTATTATAACCATGAAAAATCATTGTTCACCCTTAACCGGCGAAGGTCGTTTTCTTTGTTTTGCCTTCTTGTCACAAACGTATAAGGATTTATGTGAAGGATTGCGATTTATCAGTCAGAAACAAGAAGAGGTGGTTCAATTAGAAAGCTGATTTATTTGTGTGATGTTTTTGTGCTTCATGTATGTTAAATCAAAATTAGACCGTGGCGGTTTAGTACACTGAATGGCGGATACGGGACTAAGGTATTACTTCGAATCTCAAGAGCAGGTTTTAATGCAGTCATTCATTTAGGTGACTCGGCATATTAGATATGTGACTTGGTATATTTGCGGTGAAAATGTAATTCTGTTTAATATGACTTCTTCATTTTAACATAGCTTTTTCAAGCGTATAGTTATAACTTGTGTTATTGGCTGTAGGGTGTACATCTGCAGAAAGGCAGTCCTGCAAAAAGAGTCGTTTCTCCAATATTCACCACTAGGGGGAGACAGTGACTAAGTAATTCATACCCGCCTTCCTCTTGGATCGGTGTTCAACGCACTGTGGAAAAACATGACCTCATACATGCTATATAGCTGTTCGCTCCATCACACAATGATTCATTTTGATTTTTCTTCTTGTTTTCGCTTCCCCCCCCCCCCCTCCAAACACAATCTGACCCTTGCTTCTCACATGGGCACTTTCCCTCCGATAACGGAAGCCTCAGAATTTTTACACCTTTTCCACTCAATTCTTTTATTTATCGTCTGTTTATTTATGGAGGCCCTGTGAATTTTACAGATCCCCCGTTCTTCCTGTTACACTTTGCTACACTGTGGAAACTGTAACTCACACCGCAGCGTGAAGGCCTCTATTCACGGCCGCTGTCTCGCTGCGTTTTATCCCGAGTTGTTTTCTTAGTTTTTATTGTGCATGAGTCAGGCGTACGATATTATGGTGGGGGGGGGTGTTGATCACCGGCACACACAGCCGCAGTATAATCACCGAATCACCGCGATTTTTATTTACTCCCGTCCCCGCCGGCATCTCGGTGACGTGGGCGCTGTTTCAGCCGCAGCGACCCTAGATGAATCGGCAGACCTGACAATGTGCCCCCACGACGGATCCCGGTGACACGTGACGCCCCCCAGCGGTAACGCGCTCCCAGCACAGTCGGCCGTTTGAAATAGACACCTCCTCATCTCACTATCATCAAAGTTAGGGCGTGTGGGGAAACAGAATATTATTGCATTTCACACACTGATTACTCCTCCGTCTAAGCTTAGATTGATTCAATAAAAAATGCAAGGAATAATTTAGGTTTTTTTAACAACTTTGGCACTTAATTCTGTGTTGTTGCCTTTTTACATAATTTTATTCAAAAAAATGCCCCAAAGAGCCACCCCAACCAAACACACACACACACACACACACACACACACACACACAGGTTTGTAATTATATCTTTGTGGGGAATCTCCATTCACTTCTATGGGGAAAACTCCGATCCCAGCGTGAGGACCTTAACTCCCCCCCCAGCCCTAACCTTAACCATGACTAACCAAACAAAATACAAGACTTTTGGCATTTTTACTTTTTTGATTACATTCTCTGATCTTTTTGGGGACCTGAAAAATGCCCCCCACAACATCAAATAACATGTTTCCATCACATTGTGGGGGACATTTGGTCCCCATAATGTAATATAAACCTAATCCTCTCTCTCTCTCTCTCCCTCTCTCACACACATACACACACACACACAGATCAGTCAGGTGGGTTATATAAAAGCATACCAAAGCACCATCATGGATACATTTCTGTCATAACCGTTACTGGGCTCTTTTTCATCAGCCCTGCAAATCTTGGAGCTTTTGTTCCCCGTTTCTCCAGTCCACTGGTGGTTTGACAGACACTGGTTTGCCAAACAGGGCTCACGTTCAGGTTAAGGTTAAACGTTTTGCTCTTCCACAAACACAGTGCTGTTGAGCCTGCAGCTGCCCCTAGTGCGTGCTTGTGGAAAGGCAGAGATTTGTTAGCTACTGTTAAGGGGGCTTCCCCTTCAAGTTCACCAAATACAGAAGATAAAAATAGAATTAAATTATTACATTTAAAGTATAAACTGTGTGCCCTCCCCAGTCTATGACATGGTGACTCAGTAATAGTGATTATCACTGCAGACAGTAGGGTTTGAGTTTGAATCCCACCCTCAGCTCTGTGCATGTGTAGAGTTTGGATGTTCTCCTAGGATACTCTACTTATGGAACATGGATGGATTTTCCTTCATCCTTAGAGGAGCCACATATCACCTAGATACCTACCACGGGCGTGTGGGCGCCGTGAAGAGAGAATTGGCTCATTCAGGGGCATTAATTCAGATGTGTATGCCACCGTGGGTGAAGCAGTCCGAGGTCATCTCATACCCGCTGCTTTCTTTGACTTCCTCTATCTAGTCGCTAAGACCTTTCCATCAATACCAGTCGCCGTCTGCCTCAGAATACGTTATTCCCACGGAACAGTTTTCTCTTCCGCTCCTTTTAGCTTGTTTGGATTTTCATTGTTTGAACTTGATAAATAAGACAAATGCAATTGGAAATTCATGGCTTGCCTGTTTCATCAATAAATGATTAGTTTGCAGTGCTCTCCGGTGATTGATAGGCTGTTCATGCGGTTGTATTGGAACCAGATGAATTCAATACCACGAGAGTCATCGGGGAACTACAAAGTATATGCTCATGAAAAATTGAGGTCAATGTAGGATGAAAAAAAAAATAGGAAAGGAAAAACAAGTTTGTATCATATGATCCAAGCAAGAAAGAATCCCCAGAAACGTTTCCGTGGCGATGGAACTACAAAAGTATACATCCTCTGATTCAAAGCCTAAATGTGTGTTACTGTTATTTGTGTAGCTTAATGGTCGAAAGGGTCTGTCTCCGGAAGGAGGTCAGGAGCGCGGGGTGCCGCTGAAAAACCACTGGGGCTCCTTATTCTACGCCAGGCCGGAGCGAACGACACAGCAGATCGCTAAGGGCCCACATCTCCTCTCCACAGGAGGTGAGTACACCTCCTCTGCCTGACCTCCCGCCGCTTAATGTATGGGTGTAAAGCTCCACCACCTGCTGGCTCTCCTGATATAAATTGGATGCGCTGTGGTTGTCGGAGGCCGGTGTGTGTGTACCAGTGTTCCTTTGTACGTGCGGGCTTCTCGGGCTGGCGGAGAAGGTCGATTGTGATTCTTGAAAGTATTCTGCCGAGGACAGCAAGAATTAGGAATATTCTTGAGGTGGAATGTGCACACTTAGGAATGAAATGCTTTATTTGCCATTTGCATAAGTACAGGTGCATCGTAATACGTGTTTTCACATATCCCATCAGGTCAGGCCATTTAATCCGGCACCCCTGGAGTGTTTCAGGGGTGAGGGCCTCGCTCGGGGGCCTAACAGAGATGTGGCTATGCTGCCAAGGACAAAATTCAAGCTGGTGACCTTCCGCTCACAGGCACAGAGGGGTAACCAACAGAGCCTCAGACCCAAGGACATTGGATGCAGCTCCCTAACTTGATTAATTCTTTCAATCAGGAATCGCTGCAAGTGAAGAAAATACAAACTTTGAACATAGAAATATGGGTTTGCCTTTTTGCATACTGACAGTGTATTCTTGGTTTCATTACCTGCCCAGCAAACAATCACACATCACAGTGTTTCTCAACCCAGTCCTCAGGGACCCCCAGACAGTCCACATTTTCACTCCCTCCCAACTCCCAGCACACCTGTATCATGTATTTGGTGTTCTTGACTGTTTGGGTCGTTCTTGATTGTTTGGTTCAGGTGTGTTGGGAGCAGGGAGGGAGTTAAAATGTGCACTGTCTGGGAGTCCCTGGGTACTGGGTTGAGAAATGCTGGTGTATCAAATCTCTGAAGAATTTCTCCCACTAGTGGACCTGAAAATTGGGGCCCTTTAACGCGGCATGAGGGCGCATCCCTGGCCGCTACTTGGACACGCCATTGTCAGTAATGGTAAAAACAGTGATCCAGCAGGCCGTCTCTTTTAAGTACCCCAGCCAGCCACAGCAGGACAGTCTGGAGAGGCGCGATGCCAGGCCTCGCTGCGGAGCGCTCCCGACGACAGATGTTTCCGGAACCTCGCTTTAGCCGATAAAGTTTATAAGCCGAGCAGAGCACAGCTTGCTCATTAAGTCTGATTTAGTAGCGCTTGAGTGCTAACGTGTCATATTTTCTCCTTTTCCTGGTTATTACACGGTTAGACAGAGTGTACGTAGTGATTATAAGTGTAGGGGCACCTTGCGATATTTTATACCGACCTGGTCGGTTGATGGCTTAGATGGTGGGAAGCAGAAGCGTAACAAAATAAAATGAAAACCAAATAGGGAATAAATGAAACATATTATTTCATATATTATTTACCCCTATTAATTGCAACAATGGTTAATGGATATAACTGAACTTACCATATTTTTCTGTAGACTTGTGACAGTTTTAGGTCAATCCATGAAAAAAACAATTGTAGCATTAATGATAAGTTAGATTTGATTGTCTCATTTATTTTCTGGTACAGATTTTTTTTATTGTGAGCTAGCTGGGTGTATTAAAGTTGTTTCAGGCTTTTATGTCAGCTGTTTGGTTAATCAAGCAGTGAAAGTGGACCCTGTGCTTTAGGGTTTATCAAAAGGCTGTTATGCATTAATTTGTTAATTTGAGTTCAATAACAAAACTTTGTTTCGTCTGCAGTGAGGATTTAAGTTTGTTTTTCAGCTACCTTGAAATGTTTGGTCTGGATGCGCATATTGTATAAATAAATTGACTGAAGAGACTATTGATTACCCTGAGCGCAATTTGGCTTGTTCGGTGACTGGCAGCAGTCAGAGTAAATAGTGATTTATCTCTTTCTTTAGACTGCGGTGTCTTCAAGGCAAAAGGCGTACGGAATGAAGTGGCAGGAGCGACGGTGGTGCATGAGGATGGCGGAACGATGCCGGAGCTACCGCTGGATCAGGTAGAGGTCACCCGTCCGTGCGGATCAGGTAGAGGTCACCCGTCCGTGCGGATCAGGTGACAGCACAGATATTTCATGCAGCTGCTATTAACATGGAAAGAATTTTGAACTCCCTCAGTGATTCCATGAAAATTAATTTAATACGGGACATTTCTACAAGGACATTGTCACGAACTGGTTTATAGTATTTGGCGGTAATTTAAAAAAAAGAATAAGAATTTGGGATATTAAAAATTTTATCCCAGATTTTATTTACAGAAGAGAAGGCCGTTCGACCCATCAAGCTCGTTTGGGGAGAACTTAACTACTGTAACAGCTCAGAGTTGTTAAAATCTTATCTAGCTCTGATTTAATGGAACCCAGGGTTTTAGCCTGCACTACTTGAACAGGAAGACTATTCCATACTCTAACTACACGCTGTGTAAAGAAGTGTTTTCTCAAATTCAGTTTAAAATGTTCTCCCAATCATCGCAGTTTGGTTTCTTGCCTATGAGAAATTTACTTACTGGGAAATCTTATGACCACAAGTCCTTATCTGAAATGGTGCTTTATTTGCCATTTGCACAAGTATGAGCAGAGGTGTCAATTTCAGGTCCAGAAAGTAAAAATCCAGACCAGGACTTTGTTTCAACCAACCACTTGAGTGCTATTTGACTGTGACTTCTGCATGGTTGAAACAAAATCCTGGTCTGGATTTTTACTTTCTGGACCTGAAATTGCCACCTCTGAGTATGAGCACATTGGAATGCTTCTCATTTCATATCCCATCATGCTGTCTTTACATTTACACACTCCTTTGAGATACACACACACAACCACTTTATCTGGTGGTTAAGATCCTCATTCAAGGGCCCAATGGTGATTTTGCCAAGGGTAGATTTCAAACTGACGACCTTCCGCCCACCGGCAGAGGCCTCACTCGCTGAGCCGCACATCGGCCACGCCGCACCCTGAGGACCAAACACAGCTTTGCTTCTCCCTCTCTGCTTACATTTACTGAGTAATTGTTGCAAATCTCCGCAGACCAAAGCGAAGGTAGTTCATGAAGAGCAGGATCGGCATGAGACCTCCTGGCCAGGAAGTGATGCTCCGAAACAGCCCGAAACTCCGAGTGCTAAGAGAGCCGTGTCACAGGGCTCCAGGACGGTCAGTTTGAATATCGGTGCAGTTCTGGATTGGCAGTCACCCTTCTGAGAAGCTTATTAACCAGTGTGGTCCTTGGTGGCAGGCCTCAGCCAACACCGTGAGAGGGCCAGGGGAATTGCAGAGACCCTCAGCCGGTTTCAGAACCAAACCTACACCCGCTTCAGAACCAGAGACGTAGGTATAGTTTACCGATCACACTAATCATTCTATTCTTTTAATTGACTGATTGACTCAGTGTTTTTCAACCCAGTCCTCGGGGACCCCCCCAGGACAGTCCACATTTTTGTTCCCTCCCAGCTCCTAACACAGCTGCATCAGGCATTCAGTGTTCTTGATTGGTTGGCTTGTTAATCATTGTTTGGTTCAGGCATACTGGGAGCTGGGAGGGGGCAAAATGTGGACTGTCTGGGGGTCTGCCAGGACCAGGTTGAGAAATACTGCTTTAAATAATAGTGCTTTAAAAACATGAAATGTGGAAAAGGAGTGCAAACAGACTGCATTTTAGTTCTCGACCCCTGGTAACCAGTCCACAAGAAAATTCATTGTTGAAATCACCCAGACCGTACGATGAAACATAAACAGTTTACGATACACAGAGTTAATCGTGCACTGTTTACGTTTGCTACACCAATAGCAATGACATAATGAGGTCCTGACCATGAAACAAGGGGGTCTCTCCGCAGCACTTCTGACCACAGGTCAGACACACACTTTCATAGCGTTTAGTAATTAGTTTCCATTTTCATATTCATGAAAGGGCCATTTTCCCATAACGCTAATTCTTTTTAATGGATCGTATGAGCATAACAGAAGGTGTGATCGCAAATAATAACCATGTATATTACAATATCATGCAGTTTCATTCCCTTTTAAAACACCAAGACTTATTTAAGTAATCACCAACTGACCATTCTGGTTAATGAAATCTATAATTCCAGGCCAAAGCAATTACAGTGAAGGAACTTCACCATGAGGATTATGAGAATGCCGTGCGGTGCACTTTCGCAATTAAGATACTGTTGTCAAAAAATATTGATTTCTGGAGGCAGTTATGACCTTCTTATAGGCCATATAAATAATACTATTAATTATAGCATTTCTTCAAATTGAGACGTTGCTGGGCTAGAAACGTAATAGTCACTGGGAATGGCAGGGAAATAATAGAAAGTATTGAATCATACTTTTTATCCCGAACTGGACTAATTAATGGAATAATCTTCAGTGAGAAGATGGAATGACTCCTGTAAACCTTTGTTTGGTTCATACTTATAAAGGAAAGATTTTTGAATGTCCAGAAAAGTATTTATGCTGTTGGTAGAGAATCATAATATAATTCTCAATTAATATAAATATGATATCATTGAAATGTAAAGTAATTATGGGAGAGAGTAATCGGTGAAGGAAAAATTCTGTGGGTGGGTTTTTTTCCCTACAGTAATTGACAAAGTAGGTTGCCATGGTCTCTTTGAAAAGGAAATCGTAGCCGTGTTTTATTATGTGAGCCTAACTTCCGCGTAAAAACATTGTCAAATTGCACCAGTCACTCACAGCGCGGCATGCTAATGTGAGAAAACCGCGGATATTCACGCGGCATATTTTTTGCGGTATGAATTTACGTTTACGTTTATTTCTTCGCCGCGTTCTTTTGCCCAAACATACACGCATTGCACATAATGTAATGTAAGCACAGCATCGCAAATAAATTATGACTCAGGTCAATTTAATGATTACATCATTTAGTTTTTTTTATGATCTATTGTGGCACATCATTTACTCTAGCAATTAAATGAGAATAAATCTTTGTTTAGGGTGTTATGTTGATGCTAGTGCCGTGTTATACTGTGTTATTATACAGTAATGATCTGTTGTTATCCTGACTGCGCCACTGTGTTAAAGCTACACAGTAAGACGTATGCCTGCTCTCAAAAGCTGGACCAGTCGTCTGTATCACCTCCAATCATCTTTGCTTAGCCTAACTGTTTATTATAATGTAATCATATTGACAGCATGGCCAGTAATTTGGCTAAGCAGTTTTTCCTCATTTAATAGCTACATTAGTCAATATTAAACAAGACTTTGCCATCATTTTTTGTGGAATTTCATCATAAATATCAAATGTGAATCGATTTTCCCCATTGATTTCTGTATTACTTGAAGTTCATCCACCCCCCCATACTTTTCGGTCGTCTTATGAGAATTTCCTACCTTACTTTTGATGTTTTTTTTTAAATATACTGTACTTCACAGGCTGGTTTACAGCCTTCAAGGTGGGCAATCATAAACTCCTTGAGGGTACTGCATCCCTTCTGCTGTAAAGTTTCTGGCACGGACTAAGGGTGTTACTGATGAGTAGGATTCGCTTAACGACTGTGTTACTGACGAGTAGGATTCGCTTAACGACTATGCAGTGTCTAACGAGCAGCGATAAAAGCAAGCACCCAGTTATGCACTGCCGAGCTATTGAATAACTTTTAAAAACAACTTTTAATTGAGTATAAGCTTCTAGTTTGCCAGCTTGATATCTGACTTTGAATCAATTTGCTTAATATGGCAACAGAATATAGTCACAATCATACACAAATATCACATAAAGATAACAAATCAGAAATGAAAATGAATACAGAAGGAAAACTCCTTGTAGGGGGGCCGCTAGACATTTTGGACCCCATGAAAACATGTCATATTGGGCCCCCAACCCAGACCAATCCAATTATGCTCCACATTTTTTAGGGCCCCTGACTGACATAGGCTCTTGGAATCATCTTAACTTCCCCCCTTATGGTGCCCCTGACTCCTTGACTAGTTTAACAAGTCGCCTTCCAAACTCAGTTATGGAGTTTATGATCTTGTACGTTCTGGGTATTTAATGTTTAGTCTGTGTTTTTGTCCAGTGCTGGATCTATTCAGATTTAGTGCCTGGTTCAATGGTGCAAGTGCAGGGTCTCCCCTGGGGAATGAATGCATAAGCTTAATGCCCTTAACAAGTACGCCACCTGCTGTTAAGGGCTTTATACTGTTTTTTGTTTTGTTTTGTTACTGAAGATCAAATTTGGTTTGTGAGGTTGTTATTTCTCAGTGTGGATAGAAGTTGGGCAGTGTTGACAGTGGAGAAAAATGGGTCACATTTCGTGGAAGTCTATAAATGCACGTTTTTTTTTATTTTTGTGGAATTAGAGGAGTATAACACTTCTTCTCGCACATGCCTTCAGTAACCTAATGTATTGTGCACAAAGCTTCTAGATGACATGTAAAATATGGTCAGTTTTTAGGACCTTGACAGAATCAACATCATTTCTGAATGAATCCAGATCTATATATTTCACCTACTGTGAAATAACACAAGCTGCAGCCCATGGTAGATGAGGACATTTTTCACACTCTAAAATAGTCAGAGAAAATACACGTCTCCTGTAACAATATTAAAGTGTGCAGCATAAACATATAAATGAAACCATGTTTGCTAACCTTCTATCCTGGCTGTCAGAATTGCATGCAGTCGAGCTGAGTGTGGAGTCGGCCATCTGTTGTCAGTGTTGTTCAGCTCCATCGCTTGCGGTGGGACCTCAGTTTGGCCCTGAACCACATGTCTGGCTCCATTTAAATAAAGCCAACATAGGAATGTCAAGCAGCCTCAATGGTTCATGGAACGTTCTGGCCCTTCCGTAAGGCCGACCAGCGAGAATACCAGGAAACAGCAGCTCAGGTACAATCACAGCTTCAGTCTCCCATCATCAGTCACCAACAAGCATGCGGTTTGTTCTACAAGAGCGTAATGGGTCCACATTATCATTTACTTGATCCAGTTTAATTTCATAAAAAAAATTAGAATTTAGTTGTCAGTTGAAACACCACAGCACACAACAATGAAATGTATCCTCTGCATTTAACCCATGTGTGACATCGTGACATAGCAGGGGGCAGCTAATTCAGCCCCCGGGGAGCAGGACCTTGCTCAGGGTACTTCAGTGGTGCCTTGTTGGTTGGGGATTCAAGCCTGCAATCTTTCAATTACGAGTGCGCTTCCCTAACCATTAAGCCACCACTGCCCCGTATTTTGGTGAAGTCATTATGTATTCCAACACGTTTTGGGATGCTCATCTCATCTGTTCTATTTGTACATTGAATGGCGCTCTCAATACAAACAGCACAAATGAATCTTAGCCATCTTCATTCTTAGAGAGCTCCGGAAGCTTCTCTGTCGCCTTTTTAAAACAATGTGCCAATGTGGCTCTTTATATCAATGTAATTATAAGTACAGTATAAGCGTTCTGGATATCATGTAGGTATGTTTTTTATGTGTGGTGGGAAAAGCTGTATTAAGTCTGACGCTCGCTTGAAGATGAAACGTTGATCCAAACACCACTTATTTATAACAAACCTGTTCTGGGTGGTGATTTTCTCTTGGGGGGGGGGCGGCGCCCGGCCGGGGGGGGGGGGGCCGCGGGGGGGGGGGGGGGGGGGGGGGGGGGGGGGGGGGGGGGGCGGGGGGGGGGGGG
>JAODLD010000030.1:17296423-17318208 GCA_026781065.1 Mormyrops boulengeri | reverse complement strand
CACCAAAACTGCCCGAAATGCGTTGACAGAGACATTTCAGGGATTTTGAGTCATTCTGCGCTGCAGATGGGTTAATTTCGTTAAAAAATTTAATCAGATCAATCATGTTGATGGATTAATTCGCGTTAACCCGTTAATTTTGACAGCCCTAATTTATATATAATAAAATAAAAATACTAAACTGCATCATAATAGAAAATTAAATCATTTTATTTTGCATGTTAATGTGAGTTAATATCATTTTTTTAATTTTTTGACAAACTACAGCTACCTATTCAATGCATGCAGATATAGGTATTAAGTTTCACATCCCCAGATCACCCCAGGAAAAGTCTCTGAGATAATTTATTGGGCCCCCCCAACGCGTATCACCTCCCCCCCCCAGCCCCCCAAGGCTAAACCTTCAGCTGCTAGGGTGTTTTCACGACACCCCATATATATGCTTTGACCCCACAGGAATAATCTTGTCAGGCAGGCTTAAAAATGACAGAGATGAATTCTTTAATTAATTAGTCAACAAGCGGCAAACAACCACGGCGACTGCGTGGAATAGACCATCTTCTTTCTCCTCAGATATCGGTAATCTAACGCTCCATAGTGACTCAGCCTTAGAGGAGGCAGACATATCCTTTCTCATTGACGTACAGTCTACCGCGCATCAAAACAGCCTTCATGACAATCATTCTGGTGCTCTTCTGATTTAACGGCCAGCGGTTGTGAAACAAACAAGCCCTGCCTTTTGTTACAGTATAACACTGTGATTTCGGAAGCTTTGTGATGAAATGACCTCCCCCACAACATACGCTGGCAGTATATGAAGATCCACAGGAGACTTGTGCATATTTATTTGCTACAGTGTCTGAGCATGACCGGGGGATGGAGTTGAGAAAATGTTTCTCACTCATTTATATCACCTGGTACCAGCCTCCTAAATCCTCATACATGGGAACATTGTGGGAGTCGCACCTAAGTGTCTTGCCCGGAAAAACAGGAATGTTTGATCCTATTTTCTGAAAAATACCACAAGAGCCTAACCATGTAAAAAAATATATATATGTTTATATATATACATTTGCCCTAAAATAATCTTGTGTATAACCTCAGTGTCCGGCGAGCTGTATTGGGATCTTGCAATATATTTATATACTGTACATATATATTGTATATATATACCTTCGGGGATTAAACCGAATGAAGGGGAGAAGAAAACCAAAGTCTTGCTATTTGTGTGAAATTTCCACTCAAACTGTCATGGCTGACACCCAGAAATGCCACCCCTGCCGTCAAATGAAAGGAGATAAAATGCCATCTTAAGCAGTTTGGTCATTATTTTCAAACGAACGCATCGCTCGCCTCCACCCCCCGAAACGGTCAGGCCCCCCCACCTGGGGGTATATATACGACAGGGGATGAGAAAAACAAGTGGATGCAACAGAACCTGTCATTTCTATAAACATGATGTTTTTCCTCCGTCAGCTGGTATCTTGATGATTGTCTCCTGCAGGGAGATCACTGGCGTTTTCGTTTTGGGGAGGGTGGGGGCTTTGTTAAAGGCCTTATCTAAATGCATTGAAAACATCTCACCTCTCTGGATATGCCCTGCTGAGGACGGCCTCGATCTTCTGGCAGCGTTTTGCAGACTCAGCAGATTTCTGCTGCGCGGTTGTGCGCTAGCAAAGCTCGTGTGGGGATGATGAGCTCAAGGGGAAAAAAATGGAAAATATAACCAAATTAGAATATGTGTTCTCGCCCGCTGCTATGTGCGTTTTGAGGAGCGATGTATCAATTACGTAACACTTAGGATCATGTTTACAGACCCCCCCTCCCCACACCCCCAAACCTAAAACTGCATACCACCATATTATTAAAAAAATCTGTTTATTGAATTGCTCGGGGCTAGAAAACAGAAAACAAAATTGGCAGAATTCTTGCAGAAAAATATAACAGTTCTCTTCTTCGCTACCCAATGACATGAGTTTTTCTTATCTTAGGCTGCAGGATCCATGATCCAGATGGGCAAGCGTTGTCACAGCTGCAGGATTTCCCAAGATGCAATGCACTCGTTTATTCCAAAGACGTGCTTGAAGATCGAAGGCGTAGTTAATTGGGCAGATTAAACATCCATCAACAGTTCTGAGTTTCACAATAAGGCAAATAAACACAGATTTTAAAAATAGTACTGGGTGTCAGGCCAATTTCAGGGTAATGCACTTCTAAATCTGTCTCTTTAAAAATTTTATTTATATTTTTCACATTTAATTGATTTAGCTATTGTTTATTTTCATATTTGGGTTAAAAAACAAAGCAAAAATTGAAGCCTGCAGGATACTTGCATCCACTGCAGTCGTGATGGTTGCCCGCTTTTGGCAAGAGGTTAAAGGACTTCTGAAGCCACCTGCAAGGTGCAGGAGGTCCAGAGACAACCGTTTACGACAGGCTAAAGATCATGTGAAAACAAACGAAAAAGACACAACAGAGATCCAGCGAACATGTGGAATGAGGTTTTCTGCGTGTGGGCCAGAGGCAGGAGAACCAGGATTTCTATGTAGAATGTACCGACGTACACGGCTCTCTGAACCCAGGCGGGGAATCAAGGCTTCAGGCAATTTTCGATCCGTCATCATTTCTCATAAATCCAAACGGCGGGCGAGCCCGTGGCCTCTGACAGAATGACTGATGAGTTCGCCGTCGTGAATGTCAGGAGAAATGGTCTCCGGCACCTTATCTAGCCGTTCCTCATTGTACGTAAGACTTAAGTTTTATGGGAAAATACAGCTGTTCAGATGGGCTTTGCTTGCCGATAAGGAGGGGGCCACTGATACGGAGCCGGGCATTATGGGATGGACTGGTACCCATTTGTGCGCTCTTTGTAGCCAGGAAATGAGTCCCAGGCTCTGAATTCATAGTCATTCTAGATCTGTGTAATGACTGAATGTTTTACAATCACAGCTAGAATTAGTCATTTGAAAGACAATCATTGCAAATCTCTTACTGGTATTATGCTCTATATTTTAATGACGCTACAATAATGTAGAAGTGTAAATTCTCCAACCTAATTTTCATCAATTCTGTTTAATCTCACGTGGGACATATAGTCTTTGAGTACAGTTTTTTGTGGGTCAACTCAACTATACTTTCGAAATGGATCGTATGAATCCAGGGGCACAGCTAGAAATCCCAGTCTCCTTGATGAAATGTCATGAGCCCTTTGAGGCAGTCGCCCAGAATGTGCCAGCGTCCTTATGTAAGTATCAAATGTATTCTAACAAGTATTCCATTGAACCACTGTAGCTGAAACAGTACTTGCTGCTTGTAGTACAAAGAATGTTTTATTTTGCTTGTACGTTTCATGCTTGTAAAGCAGCCATATGCTATGACTAATTCTCCAAATAAAAGTGAAACAGTGATCAAAACATCGTTAAAGTCAGCAGTGGACAGGTGCTTTGTTAGCATATCTGTTTCATTCTATCCATACCCTTCCAATGCCCTTATATATACTGTAAGTAGCAAAAGTATTTTTTTAACAGTATTTCATGTGACATTGAAAAACAGAAGCTGGAACAATACTTATAGGTTGTAGCACAAAAAGTACTTTATTTTTGCAATATGCTTTATTCTTATAAAGTGGCCACTTAATATGACTCTCTAACAAACAGAAGAGTGGGAAAGTGAAGAAAACATTGGTTAACATGAGCAACGGAAACATGTAAATTTTTTAGCATAATGTTCCCATACTTCCGTTCCAATCATATTCGGTTGAATAGCATAATTGATAAACTCATTGGCGCTGTTCTAGGGCTCATTCCGCTTTGCCTTTGACTCCGCCCACCCGTTCCCTATATTCATGGCTCCTTCCTACTCTCTGTCACACTGCCACTGAAAACATGACCTCAGCTTTTGCTGTCGCCTGAGCCTCCTCACACCGCTAATTGGTTATTTAATAATTCCGGACAGGAGCTTGGATTTCTTGCCGTGTTCTGATGCCAGCGTCAAACTGAAACTAATTAGCCATCCATTGAAAGTCCTGTGACATCACCCCATTTGAGCGTTTCTTACGGGATATACAGACTTCTTTCTTGCCACGATACAAAGCCTTAATGATAATATTTATGATTTTCAGCTGTTTGCGCCATTGCTCTTTTTAGCTAGCTAGCTATCAATGCACATTAGATATATGATGTATGTAATCTTGGCCATTCACAAAGAAAATTGGGTTTTGAATGTTTTCCACTCTATGAAATTAACTTTTGAATGACTATTCTCACTTTACATATAAATTAGTAGACAACCTTAGTGAAGTGAAGTTGTACTGTAATTCCATAAGATACACACTTATCAATAATCTAAACCTAATCAGTATTCTTTGCTCAGGCATGGATTAAATTCAACCATATTATTTCTACAGATAAAAATCTGTAAAAACAGCTCATTTTTTGCCTTTACCTTCTCCAAAAAAAATAAATTCCAATTATATATAATATACTCATATACTAATATAAATCGATATTTATAATGCACATTCGTGGCTACAGTTACACCCTATTTTTTAAGCCTAACTGGATCGGTTTTTTGGAACTGCAAAGGGAATATTTATAAGGGAACTCATAAGAAAAATGTCGAGATTTACTTATCAGCTCGTATCCTTTGTATGTGAGAGTCCCATCGGATGTGACGGTAATGAGAGCTGAGCTGGGTTTTAGCAGTAGCTATTAGCCTGCCATCTGCATATTCATGAAAGCGTTCAGGAACATTTTCTGCTATATTTCAGACAGTTCTGCACGGGGGCTTGACAGCCCTCCTTTGAGATTAGGATCTAATACCCTTGTTAGATGACAGTGCTAGTTGAGAATCTCGCAGCTCCCGCCCACTCTGACTTTTTTTTTCCCAACCCCAAGCTAGCTAATTTTCGTAAAAAGAACATGCTTATCTAATGGAAGTGAATTTGTGGCTGGCGTGGCTGATCCTCGCATGGCGGTAAACGGCGGGAGCTACAAGTTGATGATGTAGAACGTTGGAACAATAGCTTAGCAGTCTTTACCTCGCCTCATAAACTACGTGAAACAATTTGAAGCCCTTTATTTATTTGTTCAAGCTCTATGACTTCATAAGAGACTAAATTCGCATATATACTCTCATGCATATAAATATTCACCACTAATCAAGGAAGCACTAGCATAACGCCAATAGATGAGCCCGGAGACAACAAAATATTACAGTTTCACCATAAATTAGACTTTACTGTACAATGAAGAAACTCAGTTCTATCAGCTATGACAGTACATGCATTTTCCAACATATTGATTAATATAACCATCTATCCACCCATCCATCCTTCCATCCATCCATCCTTCAGGGTTGCAAAATTTGCAGTAACAGATCGGTGTACTCTGTTATTATTTATCCATGCATTGAGAGGAAAATCCCTCCACCCATATTCCATAAACACTTGTCCAGTACAGGGTGACGGTGAACCTGGTGCCTATCCCAGGAATCACAGGGCTCAAGGCGGGGGACACCCTGGATGGAACACCAGCCCATTGCAGTAAACAATCATGCAGATCTTATATGCTTTTATATTATACATAAAGAAATCTTAACAACAACAGGACTAGTGGAAGTGAAAAAGATAACAGTAACCACTAGTTAGTAGAGTTACTGACCATGATATAGGGTGCTAGGGCATGGAAACCAGGTTAGGAAATGGGTTCGTGTTTCAACAGGAAAGTTGACCAGTTCCGGAGGTACCATAGACCCTTGTCTTACTAAAGAGAGGTCCAGCGACTTGGGAAGCTATGTTAGACAGATACCTCTTTGGGCAGCATATTCTCTATAGAGGATTCTTGTTGCTGCATGAAATAAATCCCTAAATTCGTGTCGAAATACACTAACACACGGATTTAGCCAATAATAATTACTTAGGGACAAAGAAAAAATTCCAAACATCATCACATCCTTAAGCAAGTGGCTTTAAAGACTGCGAGAAACGTTTCTAATCCCTTCATGTATCACAGTGTTCCTAAGTGTGAGATTACAAAGTCCATCTTTAAAGATGTTTGTTTTTTGTTCATGAGCTCTCTGGAGACACGCTCAATAACTGTCATCTTACAGTCACCTGATACATTACACTTGATGTACTTTGTTTAATGACTGGACCAAACAATGTATCTTTGTATACATCCAAACACATCTGAATTCATATCACGCATTCAGCATAAATACTTGACCATCAAAGCTTTCCGTAAGATATTCCGTGTGAGACGCCTTGAGTCGGTTGCAATAGAAATATCTACCAAAAACGGCAAAGCTGTCTGTATTTCAAACAAAAACACGTGTTGGTAACTCAAATCAAATAAATCAAATCAATCCTGTTTATAATAAATGACTTCTTAGTCCTTGGTTTGTCTTTGATTTCTCTTAATGTAAACATTCGATCCATAAATCAGTTTAAATGGACCAGTTCGGTGAATGTAAAATCAAACAAAATGAGGTTAGTATAAAACAATGCTCAAGCAAAATAAGTCACCCGGAGGATAGATGGACTCCTCTTTCTCTGCAGTGTATTTCATCAGACTTGTTTTACTGTTCTAGGTATAACACATTTGGTGTGACTACAAATATAAATTATTGTAAAATAATAATAGTCTGTCACACACAATTTTTGACACATAGAAAACTTATTGTTGAATTTCGAGGGCACAACACAAATTCCCTGCCTGTGGTGTTATTCTGCACCATTTTCAAGTTGAGTTCCTCTTCCGACAAAACTGATGTTTAGGCACACTACATTGTTCTATTGTCCTGTCTGAAGCATCTGGAAACTTTGTGTTGCGTTTCAAGTTTTTATCGTCACATGTGTTCAGAGGAACACAGTGAATTTCTTATGCCACAGCTGCAGGGGAGGGGAGGGGTGCATAGGGGCACAATGGGGCAAAGAGCAGTGCAATACATGACAGACAGCAGTGTGATGCAGAACAAACAACAGTGAAATACATGACAGACAGCAGTGTGATACAGGACAAACAACAGTGAAATACTGTACAGCACAGACAGCAGTGTGATACAGGGCAAACAACAGTGCAATACAGGACAGACAGCAGTGTGATACAGAACAAACAACAGTGCAATACAGCACAGACAGCAGTGTGATACAGGGCAAACAACAGTGCAACACAGGACAGACAGCAGTGTGATACAGGACAGACAGCAGTGTGATACAGGACAAACAACAGTGTAATACAAGACAGACAGCAGCGTGATACAGGACAGACAGCAGTGTGATATAGGACAGACAGCAGCACAATACAGGACAGACAGCAGTGTAATACAAGACGGACAGCAGCGAGATACTGGACAGACAGCAGTGTGATACAAGACAGACAGCAGCGAGATACTGGACAGACAGCAGCGTGATACAGGACAGACAGCAATGAGATACAGGACAGACAGCAGCGTGATACAGGACAGACAGCAATGAGATACAGGACAGACAGCAGCGTGATACAGGACAGAGAGCAGTGTGATACAGGACAGACAGCAGCGTGATACAGGACAGAGAGCAGTGTGATACAGGACAGAGAGCAGTGTGATACAGGGCAGACAACAGAGCAATAAGACACAAGACAAAAGTGCAATTTGCGTCTAACATGTACGTTGATTACACAGGAATAAACATGGTGGATGCAAATGTGAGGATTTCTACGGCCGCGTCTCTGATCCGCTTCCACACCAGGGGTTGGGTGGTCCTGCAAAGCATTGATTTCAGCTCCACGGGAAGGGAGGGAGACCAGCTCCCACTGGCATCGTCGTGTTTACCAGCCCTATTGCGATGCGGCCCACATCGGCATGGAACTCGCCCGCTGCAGTGGGCTGCCGTACATTACGAGTGCTCTGGGAATAACTCGCGCTTGGCTCTTAAGCTACAGCAATCAATATAAATTCAGCACAGTAATAATCATATACTCTTGCTGCAGCTCTCTTGTGCTTTTTTGCCTCATATTGCAAGTGGCAACAGTATATAAACCCAGGCATTTATATAAAGAGAGTGACCGAAGTTGGATCCCTTTGCAGTCTGGGCCTCAGTGAAAATTATGAGGGGGAAAAAAATAAATAAATAAGCTGAGAGCGGAGGGCTCTTGCAAATGAAAACCACATGTCACTTCAACGGCACAAGACAGCGTGACATTAAAGTCTGTTAGGCCCCTGAATGGGACGGGTAGTGCGGTACCAGTATACTGCTTTGACGAGAACCGTGTCCTAGAGTCTGGGTCCTAAGTGGAATCTGTAAGCACAGGAGACCAAATGTCATTGGATGTGGAGAGTGGGGCAGGGTTGGGGTGGGGTGGGGTGGGGATGATGTTGAAGATGGGCCTGTTCCTAAGTAATCCGACGACTCTAAAGGGTTTGTTTTGGCGGCTGTTTGAGGATCACCGAACAAACCCTTCGTGCATCAGAAAACCAGGGATATACCGTAATTTCACGTAGCATAAAGAGCAGAACTTCCAGAAGTTACTTCCATTAAGATAAAAGGATATTTTTTTCTTATATAAATGAACACAAGTGTTTACCGATTCATGTTAAATTCATGTTGTTTTCATTTCATTTAGTTTTTTTAACTTTTTTTATTTTTTTGGGGGCTGACGTACCGTTTGTTGTGACACACCGTTGAGGCATCAGGAATTTAGCAGAGACCTGAGCCAAATCTCAGCGCCATCTTAAGCACTTACCGGTTTTTTAAGATTTGTCATGTGGAGCACACAGAAACCCAATGGGAAGCCCTAATGCGATGAACAACCCAGTGTCCCTGACATTAATAAAGATTGAACACGTGCAAGAAATTAAACTTGCACTTTTTCTCCCCATTGTGATGAGACGTTATCCATCACCAGACTGTTTAGTCCGGCGATCAAATTGGAGCTTAGTCAGCCCTCAAGCGATGCTGTTTTTATGCCTGACTGAATGCCTTTTATAAAACTATGGAAAGATTTAAATAATCTCTCTATATGTTAATGGTCTTAGCCTGAGCTGCCGGCGGTTCTGCAGCCTCCGGTGTACAGAGGACAGAGGCCACAAACCTACCACCTGCACACCAGCATCACAAAGCACAGCAGACAAAAAAAAATGAACGCAGCTTGGCACCAATTAGCTTATATACTTATGTAAATGCTGCTCAACGTGCAGCACTCTGGTTTAATCATAACTAAGTGCTTTCTCATAGTGGCCACAAGAGGGAGGTAGTTACATGGAGGAGGGTCTCATGCCCAGAAGCAGTTTCGAACAAAACACAATAGGGTCCAAGGTGCATTCATTGGATTCGGTTCTTCGAGATCACCTGGACTTTTTTGTGTTTTCTTGAGAGTCGTCTGTGTCCAATGTATACAGGGAAAAAGCACTAGAGGCAGATGGAGGCGATGCAGGCTGTGATGTAACAGGCTTTTACAGGTAATAAGGACCCTGATCAAAGGTCTGCATTATCCAAACGCGGTGAGGTTGCACTGAAGAGGGGAACAAGTGCTCTTTCTCTCATCTTGCTTACTAAATTGCCACATTGGCCAATCGGATTTTTTCACCGGATTGGGCTCACACTACAGTAGCTGAGGGTAATTGAAAACAACTCTTGAATGTACACATCTGGACACTTACATACTCTCTCCCCAGAAGCAAGGTGGCACGAATGATGTTTTATGGGCAACAGCGGTCCTGTAAAAACAAACATGTTCGGAAATACTTGGTCCTGCTGTTTACTGGGTGTGACTTTCGCCTACGGTGGGACGAAGACCCTCACTGGCATTGAAACCAGCAGCACTCACAGGTAACTGTGTCCAATGATAAATGTAGCCCAATTAATAAAGCATTAGCTATGGCTCAACTATCAACAGTTGTTTGTCCAGAGTTTTGTCAACGGGTGGTACCCCATGAATTCTATCCGGCTTACAAAGGGAGGGAAAACGAGAAATAAAAAAAGGCAGAAGGCTGCTATCCCTTAGCATAAAGCGCAGATTAATGAAATACGATATGAGAAGTACAAGCGTGACCTCTGGGAAGGATTCACAAATTTATGAAGCAACCTTCCCTGTGCAAAGAACAATTATTTTAAGACCCGGTCAGTTGGCGTTGAGCGATTTTTCACATGGGCGACGTCTGAGATCAGTCCAAGACGCTGTGCTTCCTGCCGGATATCCTACGCGGCCCGGGCTACATCGTTCGTCATATAATCGATAAACAGAGCCATGCCGCTGCATTGGACTTGGCGAAAACACACAATGTGCAATTCTGCTGGACGACAACAGCACAGATCTTAGCTAGGTTAATGGAAGCATCAGAAATCTGTCGAGGCTAATGTTACTCAGGTGACTTTGGCTATATTTCTTGACGACTGGGTGCGATATGACCATCGCAGGAGAAATGTAGTAAATGAGCAATTTAGGAAAATGGCCACAAGTATGGCGTATTTATCTGTAACGGCAAAAGATAGCTAGAGCACGCAGCATAGAGGTCCTTCAGCGTGATTCTGAAACCGCGGTACCCTTGTCTTCTGAGAAGGCCTGTGGGATATGGAAAGGCTATTATCTTACAAAAGTAGTTCACTGTGCGAAATGTGTACTTCCTGTTACCGATGATGGTAATGATGAAGAAGATAGCGGTAGCGATGAAGATTATTAGGCAACCATCTCGGTCCATGTGAAACCGTTTCTTTATTTATCTTTTTGTTCTATGTGAATTTTCCACTTTGCCTGTGGGGAGTTGGTGCACCTTGCTTAATCTGCGAGCGAGCGCATAGTCAAAACGCCACTAAGGAGACAGGTGTCTGGTTTCAATTCCCCAAACAAACTAGTGCAGCTAGGTGCAGATTGCATGCAGAGATCGCATTTGGCACTAAAATGATAGGGTGGGGGGGTATCCACCGAACGCTGGCACAGTGTATTTTGAAACAAATGAATTCCACTCCGAGGAGCGAATGTCATAATGACAGTTCCCAAGTCAAAACTTACAGTTTCAGATTTTTGTTTATTTCCAAGAAAGAAATAAGCATGAAATAAATGAAAAATAAGAAACATGCTGTAGATTTTAGTATAATTTATATTGTGTGTACAGTTACTTTATAGATATTGTCATAGATATCTAAAGATTTCTTTTCAAAAAAAAAAAAAAAAATATATATATATACAGTATATATATCTGCACACATTTTGCACAGGACTGTTTTTTCATTGAGCACATTCACCAGAAAGCAGCTAGATAATGCATAATGCATCATTCATATTTAAGATAACTGACAACGCTTTTAAAGTTCATGTTTGAGTTGGGTAGTATTCAAATTGTTTTATACTAACTATGCGACCAACTACAGATAAAGACTGGCAATAAAGGGCTTTCTAAGCATCCGTATTAATGCTCTGACACCATTTTCATTCCCCAGGTGCCAACATGATTTCTGGATGCTTCTGTAGAAACTGCCAATATAGTCAATGTATAGTAATGAAGGTAGAAAATGTATGCTTGTAAGAATTTCAGATGAGTGTCTGAGTTCTTTCATGGTCTATATTGAAATCAGTTCAATTTATTTTCAATTTCTTTTATTTTTGTACAGCACCGTTCCTGTATGCGACCATGATATCAACACTACATATACAAAATTACAACAAAATAAGCAAATTGGCTATATCAGCATAGCACCATACATGGAAAGTCAATCATTCATAGGGTAGAGGGCTATCGGTGTGCAGTGCTATGTGTTTTCCTAACATTGTGTGCATATTTTACTCCATCATATATAGATACTGTATCTATATAGAACAGGAATCCCTGACTTATGCACAGACTGGTAAAATTCCCTACCATGTAATTGTTTTCAAATTATAATTAAGTTACTGGAGGAAAATAAAATATTGATTCTGTACATTTTATCTGTTCCGGAATGCAGTAAAAAAGGTTCTGCTTGCATAGTGCCGGGCGATGGATTATGGAAAGGCGGTGTCACCTTTCGTTATTTGCACAAAATGAGATTTATGCATATGCTGTCTTCTAAAAATGTTGCGTGTGTAAATACGCTTTATCCCCCTCGTACGTACAGTGAGCGTCTTCTGGAAAGTTCTGCAGCAGCTCAGGAAGATATCTAAGGAAACAGCTATATGTGGCACTCCCCTGAAGAGCAGTAAAACGCCCTTAATTACCACTTCATATTTATTTGGGAGGTCTTAAAAACACTGTAGGAAGAGGGAGGGGCGACATCTGTCAGGGGAGGAGTCAGTGACCAGGGGATTCCGGCTGATTAGTTGCACCTGTTCCTCGTTCCCAGCAGGATTATTGAGTGGTGTTTTATGTTTTGTATCAGCCAGTAACCTCAAGTATACCTTAGTACCATCTAGTACAGGGTTCCCCAGTTCCGGTCCTGGAGGGTCAATCTGCCCCACAGTTTGCAGATTTCCCTGCTCAAACACACCTTATTCAGCTCACCGGCTAATTGCCAGGTTTAGTATTTGTGTTTGAGCAGGGAAATCTGCAAAACTGTGGGGCAGATTGACCCTCCAAGACCAGAACTGGGGAACCCTGGCCTAGTAACTGAAATCTGTCTCAGTTTGTGCTTTTCAATTCATAAAAAATGATTCCTTCTTGTCAAATATTGAGGTCATGTGACTCTGTTTGCTTTTTGGGCTGAAGGGATTCTAACGAGCATATTTGGAGACTGAGTTCCAGAAATATTCCTATTCAGAAAGACGATCTTTCCATTCAAGCGTCTCTATATAATGTAATGGTGTAGGAGAAGTTCCAGTGACCATGTCAGATGCAGTTTCAGTGATCTTATGTATCATCTTCTGTAGCATCATGCACATCCAATCTTATAAACAGCAGTAACTGCTAATTCATTTTGGTGCCTGGCCTACATGGAAATCGCAGTGTTATGGTAGCTATTTTAGAATTGCCTCAATAGGCATGAGCAATAAATCAGGCAGTATGTCTGTGTGGTTTTATCCATTTGCCAGAAGGCACCAACCACACAACTGGCCCTCCATTAAAGCCCAAACGCACAAACACTTGCCAAAATCAGCGTATTTGCAGCTCCCGAGAGCCAGACTCCAAACACGCCACCTACGGAAGCCCGAATGGAAGCCTTATAATTCGTAGAGGCCTTGATGTGACTCTCCCTAATACAGATCCTTCAGTCTCACAGGTCAGATGGGGTTTAATTGACTGCCTGAAATATTCATGACAACATCAGATAGACAAATGAAGTTATAAGCACGCTGTAAAATTTATGACGGGTCAGGTGTCGCCGTCTACTTGGGAACAATTTACTGTTTGATTTTTAAAATGTAATATCAATTAATATGTTAAACACATTAACAATAACCCAATGGCACCAGTCATTCATCAGTTATGAAACTGATTATTTGAATGAGACCTGCTCCGCTAACGCCTGAGCTCCCAGATACTCTGCAATGAATGATTTACGTCATTTTATCTGAGATACAATTATCTTTATGAATGGTTTCAGGATAGATGAGAGCCTGTAAATCTCCACATTACATTTCAGTGGTCAGGATCCCGTGTGTAACGTCATTTTCAAAACTTATTTCTGTCCCAAAAGCATCCCAGCATCTCCATGTTAATGCTGTCTTGTTGTCTTACGGTGCAAATTGTATTTGTAGATAATTACCCCAGGATCATGCCATCTGCAGTGCCGTGCTCATTTTATTCTGATGGTCATGCCTCCAAACTTTAAAACATTGAGTTGTGTTCATCATGGTTTGTGATCAACGGGCCACCCTGCTATTCTAGTGTTATTAGTTTGCACATGAACGGCATGATAATGAAGCTAATTTCATGTCTGTAATGCTGTCACCAGCAAGTTAGGAGGAAACAAGTTTTAAAATATCTGTCCCTACCTCCTGTCTCCACATTGAACGCAGATGATTAATAATTTGACTTCTCAGCAAAGACCACACTCACTCCTGTGCATGTCTTGAAGCACGGAAACGAGGCCATGGTGCATCTTGGCGTATCACAGGCCGCGCATGAGTACCGGCATCTCACCACAGTAAATACGGCGCGGCTAATTCAGTGGCGTCTTCAACGCGCGCGTAGGTGTCCGTGCCACGCTGAAGACCTGCCTCTGCTCAGGAAACAGAGATAAACACCTAACGCCCCTCAGATCTCTAACACACCTGCGGTCGTTTACATTCCGATCTTCAGCCCTGTCGTAAATGAGATTTCAAATTAACAGCCGACAACCCGTCTCAATAGCTTAATGACTGTGAATTGCGAATGCTGTCAGAGATAGAGGCCTTATTTATTTCTTACGTGTCAAACCTCCACATCCACTACAGACAGAAAAATAATATCTTCCCACCACCCAGGTGTTTGCTCTGTAGCTGCTTATTCCACTGGAAGTAAACCAGTCTCGTTGGCACTGGAAATCCAAGCCCATGTGCTTTTGGAGAAGATGGACCACTGTCTTCATTTTCCGTAATTGTGCGCCAGTCCACGAAAGTTACCCAGAACTCTCGCTCAGAGGGAAGTCTGCCGGGGTCCCTCTGCCCCCACTCGTGGCCACCGAACAAAGGCGGAGCGCGTTTAATTTTTCATAAACAGAGAAACCGCTGAACGCACTCGAAGTGCAGCGCGGCCCCAAGCAGATGTACTGGCTTTTAATTTACAGGCAGCAATATGGGCAGATGGAATAGTTTGCAAGGCCCAGGTCTGCATTGGGACTCAGTGTTTTTTCCCCCTTCTCTGATCTGGCTTTTCTCCGCAGACCGTACACACGCACACCCACGCACACACACACACTCACGATGGCTAGGAACTGGCTGCACTGATTATCTGCGCCAAACAAATGCCCCCCGACTTCATTCATTTTCACGTTTGGTGGAGGGTGCATAAAGGAGAGGCAGTGCGGTGAAATCAGACCGAGCTCATGCTGGGTGGCCATATGCCAGTATGAATATGCATGGGAATCTGTTACACACACCAACAGGAAACACATAAAAAAACGAAACCACAGGTCATTTATCTGAGGAGGCAAATTAAGTCACCTCTGGGCAAAGTACACTGTGATACTATATTAAGACATACAAGAGTGTGAATAGGATAAATCTCACATGATGTATAAGGTCATTAGTGGGTTTTTGTGTGATTTTTGTTGTTTTAAAACCACATACATTAAATGGGCAGGTCCTTCTAGCAGGTAATACACGAAGAGAATCATATTAATGCGACAGGATCTTCATCAAATCCGCATTGATCCAGCTCGGTGAGTTTAGTTCTTAAGCAGTGCCTTATGAACCTCTAAAAGATTAATTACATGAGATAATGAGGACCTTACTAATTGCTAATCCACACTTCTCAGTTAAATTAAATTATCATAATTCTTCTACCACTTTAAGTGTTTCATGATTTTTTTTTTTCCCATCCCATTAGTGTTTTGGGGATTTTAATCCAAAACTGACAGAAATATTCGGTTTGCTGTTTTACTAAGTGAATAAACGGAGCTTCCGTTTTGGTTAAATGTAATGGCTTTCCCTCTTGTAATGGTACCATGCATATTTGACTGGCGTTTCAGATTTATTCATTATATTTCTCAGGTACTGAATCAAATTTAAATGTATCATATTTCCGGTGAGTCCAAACAGGCAGTGAAACTCCCTAACTGGCACATTGATTAATTTGTGCCTGCAACCATGTGACTGACACACTTCTAAGCCTGGAAATCCTTGGGTTGTCATCTATTTGAATCCCGTAGGAGATTTCCAACTCAAGGTAGAGTTCCCCAGCACCAGTGGGAATTAAGAAAAGAAAAAAAAAAGAGTGATTTTAATTGTACCGGGCTTTCTGATTGGTCCCAGTAAAAGAAAATGACAGCACCTTCCGGAATGTTCTGATACAATAAAATGCCTCTGGCTTTGTTCGATAAAAGCGGAGTGGTTTTCACCTCATCAACGTGGTAGTCCTTCGAGTGCCTCCAGTTGCAGTGGGACAAGCCACGGTGTCAAGCCATGAACGTCTGGAAAATGACTAGTTGATAAGCACTTCCTAGATATGCTAGTTTAGGTTAGACAGGAAAATTACAGGCTTTCCTGATCTGAATAGATATCCTATAGCCTGAAAGACTCCCCTGTAACCGTTTTTAATTGTCACGGCACAATTTATAGGAAGGTCTTTGCCAATCATGATATTAACCTTAAATAGGTCTTCCTATTTATGGACAGGGGGTGTTTTTGCCAGTGAATTGTAAGCTCTTTCAACAAGAGATGATGTACAAGGTCTCCACAATTCATCACCATCAGCTGTGTGATTGAGGTAGAAATTGGCTCAAAGACTGTTTCTGCTAATGATGTGACTCTGTTTTGTTCGCTAGCTACCTCCAGGTTATTTCAGAATTAACCAAATACAAAGGAGAAAGATGGACGCAAGCACCATGTCAAAACGTAAGCCCGGCCGTCCAAATTAAGCCAAATGGAATCCCTTCACCAATAACTAAGTAGAAGACAATGCAACTGATTCCTCAGTTTAGTCTGAATGGGTCTGATATCAGTCCAAGTAAAAAAACATGTAATGGACATGTCGCCGTGACAACAAGGAAACGCATCTTATGTAGAAAGATCAGTAGCGCAGACTTGGGGGAAGGTCGTCTCCTGATTAGCACAGCACGGAGCTCCAGTTGAGTTCACAAAATAGACTTAGTTAAACCTTATTTGATCTTGTTGTGACCCATTTGGGTCTTTCTCTTTTATATTTTTCTCTTTCTGAATCCACTAAAAAATATTATTCCATATTTGTACCATCGAATGATATATATACACTTGAATGTATTGCAAAAGCTGCTGTCAGAGATGAGAGCACACAGAGCCTGCCTTTCTAAAGTCCACCTAACAGACACAACAGGAATTACAGCTCAAAGTGATGGGACTTGGTGACAGACAGACATTTATGTCTGCCGCAATGCCTACGTCACATCACCATGTTATCTCTTACGAGCCGCGTGGGGCGTCTGGTGCACCGCATCTCGAAGCCCCTGAGTAGCTTGTTAACTCTTTCATCTGTAAGTGTTGGTCAGGCTTCACGCCCAATAAAACCCATGCGTTCGACCCCAGGGGTGTCTCGGATGGTGCTGACTGCGGTGGTGCTTGGGTAAAATTTCTGCATGATCTGCCCTGGAGGGATCTTCCTCCATCATAAGGACATTCTCGAACTTAATAACCATAACTGCATAGGCCAGGCCATCAAAAACCTATTTGTTTCATCTAGAGAGCTCTCCTCCGTGATGCTTCGTTGTGGTGCTGCATAGGTTTTAAGGGTAATCAATTGCTGAAATATCATTTTCTCTCTCCCACCTCCCTTTCCTCCTTCCCCTCATTCCAGAACATTATATTAAACACTTAATTATTCATTGGTTATGTCCGTCATGGTTAAAATATTGTCCGAAGCCAGTCGGAATGCATCAAGTCTCTCTCTTCTCCCCCGCGAGGTTAATGGCGACGCCTGCACTTTCATTAGCTTTACTAAAAACGCCCTCCCCCATAACTCAAAGCTCCATAAGTAAGTGGAAATGTCTCAGCACAGGGTTTGTGGTCAACCATCCGGCTCTCCTTAGACACGATCGCTCATCGTATCGTTTGACGTTACCGTGGACTTGCTCTCACGCAAAGTGGTTTAGATACTTTTCAAGATACAGCTTTATCATCCAACCAATTCATATAGGTGAAGCAGAATATGCTAATTATCATGGGTATAGATGGAAAAAAAAAAACACTCAAGGGCCCACCCAGAATTTGAACCAGGAACTGCTTGGACAGAATTTCACAGCCTTCATCTCTGCACTTAATTGTTCTAGTTCCGTTAATAAATTCAAGACAGGGAGATGTTTGTGTGTGCTTATGTGTTGGGGGCTTTTCTGTGTTGGCACAAAAGGGAAAATCTTAACTTAAAAACAAAGCCTGCAGCGGAATTAAGCGTTTCGACTAAATTGTGGCAGTGACCATCACAACAAGGAACCTGCCACTGGACCCCTGAAGACCCAGACCCCAGATCCTGAAAAGAGGACATTCTACAGATGTGCCGTCTATCCATTTGCCAGGAATAACCATCAACTTAATAGTACCTACTAACAATTATACCAGGGACTTCAACGACGTCTGACAGCGTCTCTAGTTGGTGCCTATGAATGGTATTAAATGGATCATAGTCAAGAGCAGCGATGGAGAGCCTTGAGGTCCAGCGGGACGACATGTCAAGGCTGTGGTGGTTAATGCTTCGAGCTGTGAAATATGTAACCTCGACGAAAACGACAGTTTCGTGCACTTAGCGAGATTGCACGTTGATCGCATCTCCCGGATATTGCCGAGATGAAATCCAGTTTATCACTGGTTTAACAGGGTATTACACGTAACGTAACGCTTTTCCAGGATAAAAAAAGTACGCATTTAGGTTCTGGCCAATAAAGTGAACTGCTCACATGCACGTTTACATTTCACTACCAATGAAGGTTTATTTGTCACCATGAAAAAACAGCACTGAAAATAATGAATGAATAATGAATTTTGCTTTATAGGAGGTCAGTCTATTTTAATTGGAAATGATGGGATGACAGAGCATGAAAGGTGATGGATGTGAAAGACTGATGTCGCATCCCTAAAGTAGATGCAAATCTTTTTTCATGCACTTGCACACTTTAGTAATGAAATGTTTTTTAAATATTCTTGAGTCAAGGTGCATTACGAAATACCACACAACACTCAGGCTGAATTGACTGGAATCAAACTAAGTCAAACTCAGGGGAAATTAGATTATTTTACAGTTTCCTTTGCGTTTCATATTTCACACAACCTACGTGCAGGTGGGTTAAGTTGTCTGTTAGTATCTAAAATTCCATTTAACATTTTAAACATTTGTACATGAACTAAGTAAGTTAAGATGTAACAGAATCCTTAATCATGAGTCAAATGTTAGGAATTTGGCCAGCATTTTATTCAGTGTGATGTAAGTATATGTTGTATATTGTTATTTATCAGGAATCGTAGTCTTTTCGTCCTGTATTTTGGTATTGAACTCATTCAGAAATACTAGAACTTTTTTCCCTTGTGTGGAGAAACCTTCATCAAGTTGACAGATAGCTTAAATCTAGGGGCAAAATACTTAAAATATTAAGTGTGAGTAAATGTGAGTACCGTAATTATACTATTATATGTGCATCATGTACTGCAAAATCATGTGTCAAGATTTTACATATGTTGAAGTCCCAACCAACTGTTGGGTTTCCTTTACTGTACAGGCTTCAGAGGAGAGAGATTTCCTGTTTCCCTTGTGGATTTTGAGGGGAGGGGTTTAGTCAAAACTGTTCTGAACTTGCTTCAAAATTTGTAGTCTCAGTGGACCTCTGGGGCGATCCAAGCTGACGTGGTCAGAAGGACGCTGGCTCGCTTTGAACCTGATGCTGTAAGCATGGGCCTTTGTTGGCCCATGTCATGTAAAAGGATACATTTCACAACCCTCCTCATGAATCATTCAATAAGTACAAGGGCAGGAGCAGCAAAATTACTGAAATAAGCAAACAACAAATTTGTGATGAACAAATAACAGTTGTACTTTAAGCCAGTGGCCTTGCATCACGGGTGTCGTATAAATGTGTGACATGTAGGGCATTAGGACCCTGGAGTAAGGCCCGGTTAATTACTAAATTGGTTATGTTAATTGATTAGTTAATTGGTAATGTTGGGCAGGCTGTTTGAGGGAATGCTGGTGGTCAGATTAGGTGTATAAAGCTGTTGCAGTTAAGCAGCAAAAGATTGTTCTGTTGAGAGCGTGATGTTTTAAGTGGATTAGCTGCACAAAGAGCAACATTTTTATTTAGCTAAAGTTCCTCTCAGGATCGGAGACCCGATTAATGTGGTCGCTGAAGCAGACGGGAAGCACCAGGGGGGGTTTTCATTGCCTGTTGAGTTGGCTTGCCTTTCTTCCAGCTCTGCGATAATAAGGATTTCAAGAGATAATTTCAAGAGATAATCAACCTTTATTGTGATCTCAGACTAGAGCAGTGGTTCCCAACCCAGTCCTTGGGGACCCCCAGAGACTCCGTGTCTTTGCTCCCTCCCAGCTCCTGGTGCACTGTGTGGACTGTCTGGGCATCCCCAAGGACTGGGTTGGGAAACATTGCAATAGAGTGTGGAGCTACTGAGACGTGGGATGGGTATGGTGGGAGGGGAAACTCCTGCCCAGGACCCCAATCCCTGCTGAATGTAGTGGATGTGAAGTATGGGGAGGTATTTCCGTTTATCACTGTAAGTAGCCCAGTGAGCCCAAGGGTTTTCTATGTATCAGCCTTGGGGGGGGGGGGGGTGACAATTTCCCTGTTAGCACAGCCAGGTTATGGGCAGGTATGGTCACCCATGTGGTTGGCCTCAAATTCATCCCGTACAGCCTTCGTGATGCAAGCTGATTGACTGCACTTGTTTCACCATGTGTATTTTACATGAACGGTTCTGAGGCTCATTTTAACATAGCTTTTTCTTTTATTATTGATAAGAGGAATGCTTTCGGAGTGAATAAAGGCTGACTTCCAGCTGATATGCCAGTTGTCCTGGAGAACCAGTCTCTGAAGAGCAGAAATACACCTCCTAGCACTTCAGCTCTTACATTTAGCTGCGTAAAAATGTCTTCTGATCTCAGTCAGATTTATTGTCATATAAAACTTGAAAGAAGTAGTTGAATACTTTTAAAATCCTGTTTTTTAATCAGTTTTAAATGATTTTTCTTTCCTTTTCTTTTCTTTTTATTAATTCAGTTTCTCGGCTTTAAATTATAATAATATGCAAGAAGTCTCTCGGATCCTATTAACTGTTTTTACTCATCTGCCTTACAAGATCTTCAGTCCCCGCAACTTATAAGCAATGATTATAAGCGAGATGCATGCGAATGAAGCTGCGGGCCGTTATTTCGTTTGCACTGTCAGGCCTCTTCATAATGCATTCATAGAACATTCGTGGCCTGATTTCACATGTTCATCTTTCTGCCTCCTCTCATACTGCTGACTTCACTGTTTTAATTCACCTTACTTATGTAACCTCAAAACTGCCTTCAGTGGTTTACCCTTCTGAGACACTATTGACATAACTAACTTACCTCTTAGCCCTCCGATACACGCCAGCCTACGTAGGTCATGCCGATATGAAAAGCAGATTGCGGCAATGAATAAATGAATGCATTAATAAATAAACTGACATGCTGTCCGGTTTGTCTGCTGCCTGGTCTCCTATGCTTCCAGGCAAACTGTGTCACTGTACTGGCAAAGAAGCAAGGAGGATGGAGGAAAGGATGAACACATGACAGTGCAGTGGATGTTTAACGGTACTGTGATTAGCCTTCATGTTAGTAGGTTGTAATGAAAGGACAGGATAATATCGTGATTTGAGAAGAGACAGCATATATGAAACGGCAGGTATGCAGTGTGTATATATATATATATATATGTATGCAGTGTGTATATATATATATATATATATATATATGTATGCAGTGTGTATATATATATGTATGCAGTGTGTATATATATATGTATGCAGTGTGTATATATATATATGTATGCAGTGTATATATATATATATATATATGTATGCAGTGTGTGTGTATATATATATATGTATGCAGTGTGTGTGTATATATATATATATATATGTATGCAGTGTGTGTGTATATATATATATATATATGTATGCAGTGTGTGTGTGTGTGTATATATATATATATATATATATATATATATATATATTTATGGAGTGTGTGTGTATATATAT
>JAODLD010000030.1:17275567-17287227 GCA_026781065.1 Mormyrops boulengeri | reverse complement strand
TAATATGTGTGTGTGTGCGGTGGGATTATTCAGGATCCACATGTGTTTTTCAAACATACCAGGGTCGGACTGGGATTAAAAGTTGGCCTTGGTATCATGCCGATCGGGGGAGCCCACAAACCCACTGGTCACCCGGGAAAAGGCCAGGTTTGATACCAACCAACCATCTAAAATTTATGACTTCCTGCTTCCTGTTTTGCCCCTTTAATCCAATCAAATTCCTCTAATTTCAAACAGCTAAAGTTCTGCATAAGCAATATAATAATATTTACATATACAAATATGTCCATAAATTGAAAAATTTCTACTTAGTTAAACTAAATTAAAAAACTAATATAAATCTCGCTAAAAGCAGAAAAATCCTGTTCACCAGTCTAGGTTTCCCTGTTATTTTCCTCACCTGTGTTTGCACTGTGCTGTTTCTACACTGTACCTTTCCAAACAGGCATAGTACTAGACAGCTTGGAAAATAAGCTTGAAAACGACACAAGTACAAAAAAAAGGACCAACAATTAGTGGTGGGCATTTTTTGGATGTCACCGCAGGGGTTGTGTGAGACTAAAGGTGCACACATTATGGATCCAATTACGCTCCATCTTATGGGCCATGCTGATAACCCTGAGTGTCACGGGAGTTTGGGCCTCAATCTGAATCTCGCCTCGCTGAAACTCCTCCCTCTGATTAATTCCCCAATAAAATCCATTTCCTGCTTAGGTTATTTATTTCCCTGGCGATGAACTCGCCCGGCCACTATTTAGCCGCTCGCCCCATGTCTTTTCCCGCTCTGCATGCATTAGTACTCCTGGATAATCTCAGAGACTTGGGGACAATCATCTGGGCCTCCCCTCCCCAGCCCCCAGCCCCCAGAAATGCTGTTGAATAAAGTAAGTAGCTGCTTGTCTGAAGAAGGTTTAAATCTGAATTGTAAAAAAAAGCAGTAACTGCGATTTTCTGCAGCTATTGTCTTGTACTTCTGTATATCTTTCATTTTCTCTTTTATACGCACTGTAGTTATACAGTGACGACCAAACCACAGCAGTTCATAAACGTGCGTGTTGCTGTGGAGAGAGAAAGGCTGGCAAGCCTCATTCACAATCATTTTCAACATCGACAACAAGGAGCTGCCTAGTTAGAGTGCCAAAAACTGGAATTCATCTTAATGTAATTTTTTAATCTTTTGGCAGCGACATTTACACTGCCATGTGGGCTCTGACATAAGTGCTTATCTTCATACTTCATACATAACACAAAAACAGACGCAAACACACATTTCCCTGTCCTCATGCCAGAGATGAACATCAAGCGAGTGATTTAGTGATTTATCATCAGACTTAACACTCAGCTTGTTTATTTTTCGTTATATTCTTTTTTAATAAATCTAATTACTGAACTGGATTGTATTTTTTTTTCTTTTTCACCAAGAGTGCCAGCTTCATACTTGGCAGTGATTGTCTAGTGTGCATATAAAGTTTAGGGAAAAGGGAAAGGAGTGTCACTGGATGTTTTCCAGCAAAATTACCTAATTTACTGTATTGACATTATTGACCTTTTGGAGAGAGAAAAGGGATTCTTATGACCTAAGTCGGTACGCCAGCAAGGTGGTCGATACCACGGAGTCAGAGTTCACTCCTTTTCCCGCTAAGGTTGATTGGTGAATGAACTCTATTAAAAGTTTCCAAAGGAGAAAAGTCAAACATTATTTAGCTCGGATGCCTTGTTTTGGAGACCGCAGGCTGTCAGAAAGAGCATCCTGCAGGCACATTGACAGCATTGCTAGAAGCGAATCTCCTCAAGTCAGCGAGGTTGCTCTGTGAGGTAAAGAGACGCCTGGGGAATGCCTGGAATTACAGATTTTATTAAGAAATGGGCAACTGACCTTCTTCACTTCTAATATGAGGCACTGACAGGACAGCTGTCAGATGCAAAATTGGCGACTTCTGATTGGTTGTGAACTGAACTGCTTCAATGAGAATCTCGCTATGTTTACAGGTACATTTCTAGGCCAATCAGTGCTGCTAAACATGTCTTACAAGTCTAAGGCCTGGGAACCTGAGCTCTTTGTAGTATTTCATATAACCAAATTGTACTGATTCTCAATTGAAATTTAGAGATCCTTTTCCAGACCGATATTTGGTTTGAAGACTAAGGGAAGACCAGCATACATCCCAGCCACTGTCCTTTTTCAATAAACAATGAAATTAATACATTCAAAATAATCCAAAAACAATTATTAGCCTGGGATGAAATTTTGACAGATCTTAACACTCGCAGTATGGAAGGTGGTACTCTTAAAATGAAATCTTCCCTGCAAAATGTGTAAATTAATGTGTACACCCTGAAATGTTCAATATGATTCAACATTTATAAATGAAATTCTGTACTGATCACTAATTGAAGACCATGAAAATGCGTAAAGGCCTGTGAAGAAAAGGTCGTGTTATTGAAGAAACATTCACACATTGGCCATTAACTTAGAACAGTTCTGAAAAACCCTTGATTTATTTTAGTTAATTGTAATTTATACGTTACTATGCTAATGTTCACAGGGAACTTTGGTGCGTCATTGCTGAAATTGGCGGACTCTATTTTGGACACAGACATATGAAGCAATTAAGTGACGCACAAAAAGCACATAATTGAATTTAAATGATCGTTTTGCTTAATTGTAACATAGAGAGAGAGAAAAATAAATAAATAAATAAATAATAATTGTAACATAGCTGTGTAACTGCGCTCATGAACAAACAGCCCCCACTCTTTGCCTCGCAAGTGACCACCTCCCCTTGAGTTTCACCTCGCTGTTCATTCCCTGGCCTCACGTCTTGTCAATGTAACCCGATAAGGTCGTAATATGGCCTTTGTGCCACTGGTGAGTCGGCTATGCCAGCCACGTGAACAGGAACCCTGCGAATCCGAGGAGATACCTTCAATTAGCCAAGTTACGGTCTCCTAATGAATGTCCTTGATGACCTTCCAGTCCTAGTATGTTGTTTTTTTCGTAGCGATTAACCACTTTTGACACAGAATGTAAGCGAGCTGGTTGATGGAGAGGCTAGCTGTTGGCGTTGGGGGGAGGGGGGTCTGACAGGCTTTGTTTACAATCTGATAAATGGATGTAACGACAGGAGATAAGGGTGTCAGGAGTTGGGCGTGACGGCATTAGGATATACACCCGCCCCCCCCCCCGCCCCCCCCACGACTTGGGGGGGAGGGGCTGAATCTAAATCGGCAAAGTTTACGAGACAGGATCCTCACTCTGACTTTAGAGAGAGTCCACCTCACTGTGATATACTCTCCCCACCCTGTACGCAATCCAATCTGGCGGGAGAGCTGTGTATGGATGAGGAATAAGGAGATGTAATCGCCCGTTACAAATCAACTTCCAAGCCAGCGTGCCGGGGAATCACCGATAATTCAGGTTTTCTAATATCCAGCCCGTCTCCCGAAGAGAAGAAACACATTGATCTAAGGAGCTAATAGTTCCCCAATTGTCGGCTCCTCTGGAAAGTCATAAAGATGAAAAATGCGCTGTGACTGAAATAGACCATCCGTCGTGCCGTAGTGTGGTGCCGCCGGGGTCTGCGCCAGCGTCTCGGCGTGACGCGGGACACCGGCCACCCGTCGTGTGCCTCAGCTGCCATAATTCTATAAGGTTTATTTGCTGTTGTGACATTTGCTACTCCCTTGCCCCACATAATCATGTTCGGTTTGAAACAAACAAATAAATAAATAAAAGCATCAAGAAGGGGTGGGAATGGGGAGGGGGCAGCTGAAGTATGTCGTCTTGCACTGGAGTAGCTGGCCACTCGGTTGGGGGGGCGAACACGTGGCAGAAAGGTCACTGCATTGTCACCCTTGGCATGTACTGTCACAGCCGTTCAGCTTTCACGACCCTCCTACGGTTTGAAAGCAGCATCTGACAGCACAAAAAGAGACCGTGAAATAATCAGCCATCCTCATGGGTGAGAGGTACAGTTTAAGCTTGTTTCTTAATTATTGCAGGACAGCAAAGCGTGATGAAAGTTGAACTACACTGGTATCTGAAGCTGACAGTGAGGGGTCTTTCATTTATGAGCGCATTGCACATCACATGCAATCTCACTGCAAATTACAGCAATACACATTGTTCTGTCTATGTCCTTTATGCTATAGCCATATTTCCCACTATAATATGCAATTTGCCAGGACTGTTTTAATGCAAAGAACTGATTGATTCCAAGACATGGTTTCTCTCTCAGGCTAAAGGGTAGCACTTTGGATTCAAAGAATATTTCAGCTGCTTATTGACTTCCGCTATAGACTCACCTAGGAGGTATTTCTCTTGGGTATTCTGGCAATCTAAAGGCACAGAAACATTATTTAGCTACTTAATTATTTTCAGTTGGGCTGGTTTGGGTTTCTTTTGCATGAGCGGCAGCCTGAAGGCCGTCTCTCATTCCTCTGATGTCCGCTGTCACGTCATTACCCGGTGAAACAGTACCTCCATCGCCTCGATTTCCAGTCAACGCCGAGAGCTTCTAGGAAGGAGTAACCTAAACTATTTCTTTAGAACATTGAGTCAGGGACACACTCCCTCTCTCTCTCTCACTAAAAAAAAAAAGCAGAAGTCCTGCAAGTAAAATGTTGTTTTTTTTCAGAAAGATAACTGTATTAAAGGAAATATCAGAGAGGAAACTGTGGAATACAGAATATGAAGCCATATATCTCAATGCATAATGAGTGTCGAAAATGTCTTCATATCGTTCTCGGTAATTTATGATGACTGATCATCGACTGGAAATAATTCTTATTGATGTAGGACATACCCACGAATATGCTTTGGAGTCAGTCTGGGAAATCACCTCACATCTTTCAGTGCAAATATGCAATTTTGTCGGCACCCTCATTAAGTTAATTGGCCGTAAGCTTTAACATTTATTTACTCAAACTCCGCCTCTCCCCAACACAACAACCATTAAGGAGCACTGGAGATGAGAAACAAACTTTGAAATATTGCTTAATGTGACGACGCATGACCTTGTTTCAGCTCTAACCCCCCCACCCAACATCCCTAAAATGCAAGACCATAACAGTGTAATCGGGTTTGTCTGTTCGATTGATCTGCAAAGCACATAATACTGTCTGAACCAGTAATCAATCTTTAATTTAAGCCTTGGGAACAATTCAATGTCTCCAGTGTTATGGTTCACTAATGTCTAACGCGTGGAACTACAGCCAAGAAAAAGGTGGTGGGTCACCACATCTCCAAAGAAGGTGGGACATCTTAGACGTCCCCTCAGCAGGAGCCCTGCCCTGTCATTCAGTTTCCCTGAGGTCGTGACCCATCTGCAGTTATCAAACTCTAACCTTTGGTGTCATGTTTCAGATTTGAACACACCACAAGTATTACTTAAAAATACAGGTATATTTTGTCCCCTAACACATTTCTTCAATTGTCACTTGTCATGACAATGGAACTAAATTATAATAATAATGAACAGAACAGTATCCAGTATGATGGGTTACTTTAAAATTAGAATCCAGTACAGTATTAGAGTACTGAAATGAGTTTAACCTTAAACTTTGTTATGTTAGAGACCTTGAAATCAAAACAAACATTTAATCATAGCATGATACAGAGGATGGAATTCTGACTCAATGTCCCTGAATCAATCTTTTTCTTCTAAATTTGCTTACAGTTGCCATTTTGGTTCCAAATGAAGTCAAATTTTTGCTCAGCTGATGGTTCTACTCAGATCCAAGATTCAGCTGAACAGCAGCACAACTAAAATCTTTTGATCGCAGTTTTCATCTGGAAGATAAATATCCACTCCTTTTAGCTTATTATGGATCAGTGGAACCTTCAGCCTGACAGAAGTAAGGTGACTCACGGATCTGCAATGACTTTGAAATGCAGGAAATCTAAAAAGGCATGCCTGCGGAGTGACGTGCGGCGTGGCATGCGGCGACAGGGCCCGCATGTTTTTCTGTAATAAAAGTGCCTCCATCCTTGAAAGCAGGGCCTCCCCCCCAATGTGATTGATGTCTCAGATCTTTGTTCAGTCTGCAAAGTTGGTCTTATGCACGCGTGCGTAGCGAGAGACTCACCACAGCTAACGTGGTGAACAGTAAATCCTGCAAACGTAAGACACGGGAGTCAATAATAACCATAATTATCTTGTTTCTCCAAGCTATGTCAGAAGTTTGCGACCATGATGCAAGGCTATAAAATGATTCTTTCTGCCAATGATATCGTGTGGCTATTCCTGTGTTAGCTAGGAACAAAAATGCAAACATATACAGGGGAAAATATTGTATTTCTATATTGTGTTCTTTCCCTAACAATGTTAACGATCCAGCTACTCTGTCATATTCCAATACATAAATAAAAAAGTAAATGACTTGAATAAAAATGATAAAAATGGTACTCTATGCCACAGTCCTCGTTTGGCGATTGATTGCCATACAGGCAGGCCTCCTATCTCACCTCAGCCTTGCTGCACAGTGAATGTCCTGTACGTTTAAGAAGAAATCTCCCAGGCAAGCATCGCTTTTCCGTGGCCTCCCGGCCTCTTGCCATTATCTTGCCACTCTGCCTGCGGAACAAAAGCAGTTAGCACACTCTCGCGTGTTATCCTATCCCGTTAATTCTTTTTTACACCCTAAATTACTCTGCCTGGGCCTCAATTCCATTTGAATAACAAAAGGCGCACCAACACATTTAAGGAGTGTTCTGTCTGGCTTTTGAATAGGTGTTTGAGCAGAGGTGAAACAAAGAGTTAGCAAAAAAAAAAAACCACCTCTTTTAGCACAAAGATGATTTAATATGATAAAATGGTCATTGTGCTTTTTTTATTGGTGGACGGCAAAGTTTCACTGTTCTGGGTTAGAAACTGTAGTAGAATTTGTCTGATGAGCTGTTAACATATCAAGTTGGGAAACAATTAGAGGGCTAGTAGACTAACCTCAAACTTAAGTCGGTCCTATAACCTAGCTCGAGCAGGAATCCATGTTCTGCTTCAGGAGAGTCTTACAGCAGAGATATGGTGACACCAGGCACAGATGCAGCCATATGAGCTTAATTGTCCGATGGGCTTTCCTGGCCATGCGGCGTGGTACCGAGACAAGTGCTGAACAAGGGACGACCCCACATGCACCATTACACTCTCACAGATGCTCAGGCTTGTTATATATGAGCTTACACCCAACCTCCAGCACCATCTGAATCTTTGATGCCTGCAGCCTTAAGACCTCTTGTGCTAGATATACCTTTGGGGCCAAGTGTACGATACATGAATGCATGTCTGGGAAGTTTACTGGCGAGGGTGTACAGAACCATGTGATCCGGGGAATGGGCAGGGTTTGGGCGAGTTCTTTGTGTGTATGGATTCTGCTTCCCAGGAACAACAGAGTCGGGGGCAAGGCAAGGATCGACAGAGTGAAAAATGAAAGCCCGCGCTGCAGCAGCGGCAGATGGAACCAAAATCAAACCCAGGAGGGGCCATTAGGGACCAATGAAATGAAGGTTTATAGCTTATTGGGCAGCCATCAGGTGTTTTTTTTTAGTTCGCGGGGTGGGTGGGAGGGAGTATGCAGTACAAAACATAGCAATTTATACCTTATACCGGGAACGAGGGACAGGTGAAAGTAATTAGAGGCACAAACCCGTCACCTGACTCTCCCTGGTGAGATGGAAGTAAACCACGCCCCAGAACTTGCACTCTGTTTCCTACAAAAGGATGTGGTATTAAAAAAACACAAGACAGCAAGCTTATCCATACATCTGAAAGCAGATATTGTGAGTCCCTCTTTACTCCAGTCAAGTGAAGAATACACTTCACTCTACATTCCATTCTACCTGGTCTTCTATCAGATGGACACTGTAGTGGAAACAGCTTTGCACAGGATTTTTAAGACTAACTGAAGTGGTTTGCCTGTATGTTTCTGGGACAGTTCTGACCACCGATGGATTTCCTTCAGTTACTCAATGAAGATGGTGATCTAAGAAAGAGAATGACCCCGCGGAAGCTTACAGAAAGTTCCTTCAATGGGGCACTCAGAACTTCCAGGGCAACTTTCAGTTAAAGATCTGGATCACCTTTATTAATCCCAGGGGCAAAGTCATGAAATAACACTATTCTTGTTACTCTTTGTCCCTTTATTTTTACATTAACTGCTACTTTTCTGATAGTGACTCCACACTTACATATTTTCAGTGTTTTTCCAGATTTTTGGTACAGGTCACACTTTGTTTACGTCACATCACTCTGGCCGCGGCGGCTGTTTGATGATCAGCCCTGCAGTAGACGGGTCCACTCACCGTGTGTCATTTTAAAAGGATGACTCCAGAGAAAGATTATCGATAGGGACATACTCACATACACGTCACATATAAACACCAAATTCGTAAAATATTACATCTGGTCAAACTCATCCATAGAGTTTTTATTCATTTCGAGATTATTGTTCTTTTGTCTGAGCAGAGGGGGGTAAAAGACAGAATTGTTTCACTGTGACATTTAGCGAGTCAGTCGTGACTTTCCCTGTTTGCAGACTCCGGCTAGTATATCGACAGCTTTGTGTGCCTGTGGGTAGGCTCATATGGGCTAGGAGAAACGTCGCATTTTCAGCATTGATTAGCATGGAGAATGTCAAAGCAGCTAATGATTGTGAAAGGGCTGTGTGAATGGACCAACCATCCAAGAAGCTATAAAACAGTCATTTAGAAGCGCATGTCCTACTTCCTGTTTTTTATCCCAAAAGAAAGTTTCCATTTTCAGCATTTTATATTTTTAAATTTTGATTTTTGTACTAACTTAAATTTTTGTAAAAATTACAGAAATGCCCTGTGACCTTTTTCGATGAAGTATGCATGTATGCGTATATTCAATTCAATTCAACTTAATTCAGTTTATTTTATATAGTGCCTTTCACAACAGAGTCGTCCCACGGTGATTTACATGGGTGTGTTGTGGTACATTGCAACATCATTAAGACAGAATAATACAGAAACGGGGAAAATGGAAGACAAAGAAATTAAAGAAAGAATGAAACAAAGAAAGCCAGATGACAATGGAGGAGAGAAACCAAAAACACCCAAGTAGAGAGAAAAGAAATACATACATACATTTATTTATTTATGCACCTTATGTATCTATCTATCTCATCTGCTACTTTATAACTTTCCATATCCAGTGATGGGTTCTGGCTCAGCCTTGCAGCCCCAGTTGGTGACGTAACCCATGAGCCTCCTTGCTGGCTGAGGCACAGATCAGCCTTTATAGAGAATGTAGTGGTCTTCCGGTACATTCTACCGCTGTCAGATGGAACACTGTGAGGTATCACTGACGTGCTGATATTTGTTGGGGAACAAGGATATCGAATCCCATTCCTTCCTCACAACACAATTGGATTTCTGACACTGAGAAGCAATTAGATGATGAAGCAAAGGCCACTGTATGAATTTCAAAAGACAGTTCATGCCTTTCTGAATAATTTATTTCTTGCAGTAATATTTTACGTTATAAAAAATACAGATCATGACTTAAAATATTTTATAGATTATATAGAACATATGCATATTGCATTATTGCTGGAGCAAGGGCTGGGAGGTGAAATCTACCCAACCCCCCACCCTGTTTGTGTCCTTCCTGTGTTTCTGTGGGCTTCCTCTGGGTGCCCCCATTGCCCCCTGCAGTCTAAACCAGCGTTTCCCAACCCAGTCCTCAGGGACCCGCAGACGGCCCATGTTTTTACACCCACCTAGCACCCTAACAGACATTCCACATTTTAGGAAGCTGGGAGGGAGCAAAAATGTGGACTGTCTGGGGGTCCCTCAGAACCGGATTGGGAAATACTGAGTTAGGTGAGCTGGAGTCTCTAAACCAGCCATTGTGTGTGAGTGTACAGTATGTGCGTGCCCTGCCATGGGCTAGCATCCCATCCAGTGGACTCTCCTACCCTCTGGTTCCAGAGAAGTGGCTGGAAGATCGATCACTGTTACACTATTATTATTAGCAGTAGTAGTAGAGGTGGTGATAATGCTGATGACACCACACTTATAGTGGAAAATGAAGACGATCTGAAGATACTTATCAGGAAAGTTAAAAAAAGAGTGAAACGATGAGACCGACTGTTTGTGAAGAAAATAAAGGTTACGATGACAGGATCAGCAGATCAATGTAGCGCTGATGGTGAAGACATAGAGGTTATAGACAGATTTTGCCTACTGGGAACAATCGTCAACTACAACGATCTAGCTGTCAAGAGATATGTCAGAGATTGGTGCTTGGCAAAGACGCAATGAAAGACTTAGGAAGGACGTGAAGGAAAATATTCAAGAGCACTGACGAATCTGCAAGAGCAATGGTCAGAACTGTTTACGACATATTCCTTGTGATATTTTCTGTGACTCTGCAGATATGACAGCAAGCCTGGAGGAGTATCGATACCCTTGGACTTTGGACCGGATGTTGTGGATTGCAAGGAATGCAGACAAATGGATTCTTGATCAACTCAAGCCAGAACTTTCACCTGAAGCACAACTGACCAGATTAAAAGGTGCAGTGCACTGGAGAATACCCTAGTACTTGGAGCTGAAGGCCAAAAAAGAAGGATGCAGTTGTTGCAGCAATGAACATGTCTTTATAAAGTCTGAAGACCCAATCAGGAGACAGAACATTCTGGAAGAATGCAATCTACCTCGGTACCAGGACTCAAAATCGAATTGACAGCATCTAATAATAATTATAAGCAAACAGATCAGGGGGATTCTCCTACAGAATTAAGAATTAATAACGAAAGTGTATAATTTATGCTTTTTACTTCCTGAATATTACCCAGAGCATGCACTGAAAATGGGCTGAGGCGGATCTTTGTGATGTCATAACTAATAACTCAGTGTAGAGATTTATCATTCATAATTCAGCTCAGCAAGGCACTTACTGTCTTTGAGTGAAGTGGAATATTTTAGCAAACAGAGATATGTATGCCTGTGGCATTTAAATAAGTAATACCAGGTCCCAGGGGTGTTCATTTGGAAAAAAATGGTGGTGTCCCGTCTTCCAGCTCGCTGCCCTAGAAACTAGCTGCTGTTGTCACTCAGGTATTTCATTTTCCCTGCTCTTTCCGTCCGTTAACAATATGTCAGACCAACACCGTGATACTCTTTAAGTTACCACTGGCCAAATTAAGTGGAGCATACATGTTTTTTCCCGGCCCTAAAAAAACAATTAATGCTCCAAGACGACTTTAGAAAATTTTCCATTCACATCTGCAAAATGGATTTTTATTTAGGCAACTGAATTTTGTTGAATGGTTTTTAAATATAGTAGGTGTGGTTGTTAAAATCATTGGATTTTGGTTTATTGCCAAAGAAATGGCACTTTGAACTTCTTTTTTGCGAGACTCTACTTTATGCCATATCATCAGGCTACATTAAATGTCTTTCCACCGTATATTACATCAACAAATCCCGCGTTTGCGCGCCGCCGTTACAGAAGTGTCGTCTACCTGTTTTCACAGCCTTTGCAGACATATGGCCAGTAAGAAGAAAAAGAAATGAAAGCTGAAATTAGGCGTCACTCTTTGTGGTTCAGTCATTACTACCCAAAAATGACTACCCACGGTTGGGGGGGGGGGGCGCGCCCCCGCCCCCGCCCCGGCGCGCGCCCCGGGGGGGG
>JAODLD010000030.1:17258157-17269136 GCA_026781065.1 Mormyrops boulengeri | reverse complement strand
TTTTTTTTTTTTTTTTTTTTTTTTTTCTCCCACAGGCCCGCCCCCCCCCCCCCCCAAACCCACCCCCCAAACCTAACTCCTATCTGAGACGATGACACAGAAGAGCTTCCTGTGCACTTGGCTGAATCTACATCCCAAAACGACGTCTCCGCCTGAGTTTGTCCTGCACTGGCTGTGGTCGATGCCGATCGCCTGGCCGTTAATCGCCCAAAATCTCAGTTAATGATCCGTTTTGGGGGTGTCTGCTGGCAGCAGCCCAGTTTTAAGTATTTAATTATAAGGCCTGCTGTTTGATTTATGTAAAGTTGGTGATAACCTCCCTCCCCCATCATGAGCTGAGGAGAACGGTGGAGAGATAAAGAAAGAAAGAGAAGGAAGCTAAAAGCTTCATATGGGCTTAATTATGGGATGGAAACCTCCGTGGTGAATAACATTAGGACCCGGTTCCTCCCTGAAGCCTTGGTCTGAGATATATATTTTTTCAGGCATGATTTGGCGTGAAGAGTCACTGAGACGTTGGAGAGAATCAAAAGTTTAAAAGCAGCCCTTTGAAATATAGATTCTGCAAATTAAGCACTTGAACAAATCCCTACAAGTTAAGCTGGGCCTTGTGAACTTCTCAACACGAAACAGGCGGAGGCACGGGCAGAGAAGCGGAGATAATTGACAATCAAGGAGCGACACAAAAAGAACGGCGAAAAACAAACTGAAAGTGAGCCAGTGATCTCCAGCTGAAAACAATCGCAAACTTTTGACATCTGGGATTTTGAAATCTATATTGAACATCTGGCCCCTGGTCTGTCCCTCTCTACTTAACGCAGAAAAAGCACCAAAACACAAGAGAAGAGAAGATGAACATCATATATGCCACGAAATGATGTATGCGTATACTTATGCCTGGTAGAATCAAGGTAACTCAGAGAACAAAGTCTTTTTTCATCACATAATTCAAATTGGTACAAATGGGAAGCAAAATCAAATGAAATCTCCCGCAGGTTCGCGCCTCCGGCTGCATGTGTAGGACATGGATCTCCGGACAGCCACAGACTCTCTTCTCTTCCCTTACCATCCGAGGAGAAAAGTCAGAAAACGTGACCCTACGGCCTACAAGCTGTGAGGAAACAGTAGGGGCTACACATACAGCAGGGTGAATGTCTGAAGGCTTCCCAACACATGCTCGTGCCTGAAGGACAGGGGCCTGATCCTGTCTGTTAGCTGCCCCCGGCCAGGAAACCACAAGGGCGCCCCCACGTAGTGGGGGCAGCATATACACCAAAGGTCTACATGTTTACCCGTCACTGTCCAGCTGTCATCAACACTGCATCATGTAGGACTTAAACGACACCAATTGGGTAGGGGCAGATTTCAGTGTTTAAAACAATAATATAAAATTACATGATTCTTTTTCTAGTAATATTGGTTTCAGAATTTTACAGTGTTTGTAAAGCTCCAGTCTGCAAACAGATCCACATGACAGGGATATGGGAGGAATACGGACCTTATTTGGGTACGGGAGTGCCGTTTGACAGGCAGCAAAGCTAAACACAGCTGGAAACACACGGGTGGACAAAACAGAAGATGCTGCAGTGGTGGAGGAGCACTGGCATAAGGATCCCGGCACCAAACCTCATCCATCCATCCATCCATCCATCTTCAAACCATTTAACTTCTTGGGGTTTAGGGTGGATTTTATGCATTTGAGACCAGACCTAACTTCCCAAGGCTATAGACTCGCACCTCCCAGGAGTCCCCAAGCTGGCTGGCAGATGCAATCCATGGTCCAGCTGCCCATGAAAGGTACCAGGAAACACCAGGACACCCAGACTAACGGTGGAGTACCTATGTAACCCTGCAGTGGCTCCATTGGGCTGTCTTGGGCCTCTTGGTATTACCAACGATAAGGTTAAAGGTCAAGGTGTGGTGCAATTTGGGTGGCAGGTGGATCCAACCTTACACGATGGGTTGTAAGGTGCAAAAATAAGCCCATCACTGAAATCCCCCCCCCCATACAGAATAGTGCAACCCAGAAATGTGATGAAAATATGAAATGGTTTGTTTAATATTTTTTCTTAAATATGTTTCCATGAAATCCTGGTTTAGGGCTATTTAAGATTAGTTAGGATGAAAACTGTCAAAGAGCTCTTTGTGGATTATACAAGAATGCTGTTGAGAATGATTGATTTTTGTGAAAGTAACCGGTCGATACTTTTGCAACATGAACAAATTCAGGCTCTTACAACATCCTGCAGTTTTTTTCTGGTCTCACTGAAATATGGTTGTAAATTACAGGTACGGATACATTTAATATGTACATTTTAGCCCTGCTTCTCGTATAGCAGGTGAAGAGCGGGAGGTTCAAGGACGGCCTTTATGTACCAAGCGCCTGCTGTCCAGTGGCATCAGGTGCAGGGAGTCTTTAATCAGGCTGCTGTCGGCAGTCTCCTGTTTTCCTTCTGCTCGAGCACACAACTGCATCATGTGACCCGAATTTTCAAATCGTTCAGGAGGCGCATGAAAAAATGATTTTGCTAGTTAGTGCAGACATGGAACCTGAAGATTGCCCTTAGGAATCCTGCTATACTAACCTTTAGTTAGGTATTTAACCCAGATTTCTTCGTTAAATATCGAGCCATAAAAATCCGTCCGCTAAGCAAAAATGATGTTGATAATTATTATGATGTGATGGAAGGCTTCTGATTAAGTGATATTACAATAAGCATTAAATAATCTTAACAAAATCCTATGTGGAAAAGTGGTTTTGCATGTATGATTTATTGTTCATCCATAAATATTTCATGTAAATTAGTTAAAAGAGATTTGCTGCGGTAGCAGATGCCTTAAAAATCTATGCATGCATTAAGAAATATCAATACTCTTAGAATTTTGTTCCTTCCTTAGCAAACATATTTCAGCTGTCTGTCATAAAAGGTTTCCTTGCCTGTGATGCATACCGTAGCTGGTATCGCTCCCTAACTTGAGTCGGCACTTGAATAAAATATTTTGTGTTTTGAAGGCTGGGTGGGGCTTTTCTGGGAGGTACCCCATCCTGCCAGTGGGGGCAATGATCTGAAGCCAGACGGGACAACGGGCCAAGGAGGAATCGTCTTCTGAATCCGTCCATCCCGAACGTTGGAGAGGTTGGCGGATGCGGAACAAACGATGGCGAACGGGATGCGGGAATGCGCTGGTGAGATGGCCGGCGAGACCAAGCGGGGGGGAGTGAGCGTGAGTGCGATCCGCCACGTCAAGCGCCACGCCTGCGGACCCCCTATGGCGGGTCAGAAAATTGACAAACCGGAGACTTCTCTGAAACCCTTATGCACATCCTTCTGACAGATTCCATGTAACCTTCATCATTTTGCTCACGGACTGATGAAAACTTTGGGGGGGGGGGGCGGTGTGCTGCTTTAAATTTCAGGGTAAATAATTTTTCTAAAGATTTCTGGAACAGATTTGCAGATGTATACCTGACCTCAGCAGCTTCCTTTAGCTACTGTTAAAACCAACGTAAATACATGTTAGCAAATAGCTAACTTTGTTCAAAAACTGTCAGAAATCACATTTAAAATCAGGTAGCTCAGCTTGCAGAGTCTTAACTCAGCTGCACTTTCTTTTGGTAATTTACCGGTTAGCTCAGTAGGTTAGAGGGGGGTGCTAATGAAGTCAAGATTGTGGGTTCGATCCCTGTATAGGTAATGCTCTACTTTCATGATTTGCCCCCAATTACAATGAAGTTTATCTGGGGGGGCAGTGTGTGGCTCGACCGGCTGGACTTTGCCTGTGATTGGAAGGTTTCTGGTTTGAATACCAGGGGGGGCAAAGTGATCTAACTGTTGGTGCCTAAGTAAGGCCCTTAACCCCCAATTGCTCTCTCTGACCCCATTTTCTCAAAAAACCGTGTGTTGCTATGGATAAAAGAAGGAAACACGTAAGCTCATGAGAGTTTTACTTACACAAAAATGTCCTGAGGGCAGAAGGAAAAGTGATTGGTTCAGAGAGATAACCAATTAGATTATAGAAGGAGTGGGACTAACCAATCAGTTGGCCTGTTCCCGCCTCCTCTAGTTGCTTGGACCCACCTCTTCTACAGTCTGATTGGTTATCTCTGAACAAATTAATTTTTCTTTCTGCCCTCAGAACATATTTGTGTAAGTAAAACAAGCCCTGATATGCTTTCCAGACAAAATGTAATCATCTTGCTCATCTGTCTGCAAAGATGGGCAGGTGATCAATTTTGATTGAAAGATAAGAGAGCGGCTTCAGACTAAAGATTCCAAAAAGGTTCATATGAGGGCAGGTCAGAAGTGGTAACATTTCTTTTGGATTGTCCAAAGCCTCAAGCACCAGATATCTTGAGGTGCAAAAGACAGGGCTGCACCTGATAAGTGCTTTAATCTTAATATATGAACTTAACTGGAAACCAATTTAAATCGGAACAAAGAAAACATTTCCCTACACAATAGCTCTAGTGGGGTAGTGAAATAAGCTTCTTAGTGGGTGAACAGACGTTTCAGACTGCGCTAGATAAAATTAAGATGGACTGAAAAGCCATCTCTCTTTTGTATTTTTTTAAATGCAGGTGTGTGAGAGGAAGGAGGCTGTCTGGAATTTTGCCTGACTGCCTGTCGCCTGCTGTTCGATTTTGTTGGAAACACATTAAAGATGGTTTTTAAAAGCATGTGCCAGAGATTAGCATAGCGCATTTCCGCTGTCGGCCCACTCGAAACAACAGGAAGCGAGAGTCAGATTTTTGCCATGTGTGGATTTTCTGTGCAGTTGCTTGCATTTTGCTTGTGGGAGATGCACCTTGGTGCTGGAATTTCATTAGCCTTTTAGAGGGCGGGTGTGATATCAGAAAGGTGGCTTTGATGTAAAGTGAGATGAGGAACGGGACCGATAAAGGTGGCACGTTGCCGTCGTTTGTGTGGCGGCATCACCTCGCGATATATCGCCCTCGTGAAACGTAAGGCGGTCAAGTGAGCACTAACGGCTGTGTCTTGTGGGATCACCACCAGGCCCTATGGCATTTGTGCTCCCAGACAAAAAGAGAAAGAAAAAAAGAAAAAAACAATTCATTTCTAATGCTCAGGGGATAAAAAAAAAAAAAGTACACAAGAGAAAACGATGCACGTTGCCAAATCTGCAGCTTCAAAGCCCGCCACTTAAAAGTGCATCGAGAAGTGCACCGATACCGGAATCGGCAAGAAGATCAGTGAGCGGGACGTATCGTTATTTATTAAAGGATGTACCTTTGAGCAAAGCAGAGGAGTTGCCTTCAGATTTAGTGGATTGATGTTTTCTACTGAGAAAACATATATAACAGCTTGGGTTAGCTATCAAACACGGCCATTGTTATAATCCAAGGGCTAGATAACGGACTCTAAATACACTGGCCCACACATCCAAAAATAAACACAAGATAGTTTTTTTGCAGACATCTTTGTATTTAATGTAATGGGGCAAGGATAGACGTGTGTGGGTGTAAAGGCACTCAGATATAACCCGCAGGAATCGGTGTTGGTATATTTTAGAGCACACATGCTTTCCGTATGTACGCAAGACATAGACCTTACCTAAAAGCCCAGAGAGCATTCAATGTAAACGCTGCCTTCGGCCCGGACCCCTAAAAGCCCTCTAAATCTTGTCATGCACCCCCCCCCACCCCGACTCTTTAACCCTTCGTGCCGATTAGTACTGAAGTGGTGCAAATATTTTGAGAACTTACATGGCGGTACGCTAAGTTCAGCTTCTCACGCGAAGGGCGTCCATTCCTGGGGAATCTCTGTTTGTTTTGTAGATGGCGTTAGCGTGAAATGTTTAAATAGCGTGGCGTGCTCGTCTCGGTAGGCATCCTAATGCTGAGGAACAAACGAGGCTTCACCCTGGATGGGATAAAAATGAAATGAAGCTCTATTTTCCATTCGCACATGAGAACTGGTACATCAGAATGTGTTTTTTTCCCCAACATATGCCATCTTGCTCTTCTTTTTTTAATGCATACATTCAGGTTAGAGGAAAATTTGAGATCTGAGTGCAGAGTCGACTATCTATCCATCACTGCTGGAGCATTTGGGGGTTAAAGCCCTTGCTCAAGGGTCCAGTCGACAAGTGGGTACTTTGCTGGGCATGGGACTCAAACCAGCAACCTTTCGATCGCAGACAGAGGCCTAACCTGCTAAGCTACTATTATTATTATTGTTGTCAGTCATCATCATCATAAAGACGCACCCTTACGTTGCTCCATACAGCCTTTGCAAGTAAACATGTTCCTATGTTTTGTATCTATGATTTGTCCCTTAACAAAAGGCAAACATAATAAAAGAGTTACTTTATAAATCTGTGCACGGTGTTGCTTAGCAGAAAATACTGGTGTTAATTAATGTGGTAAAGAAGTAAAATGCAAGTCCCTCCCTCACAGGGACACATCGAACTCAAAATCAGCACGCACCGCTGCTCGTTGTTGCGCACCACTCGCTTGTCATTGGCCGGAACACGTGACCCCCGAGGCTTCCTGGCAAATGCTGCTCCTGATGCAGAAGAGAGTCGTTGTTTCCGGGGTGTGAGGCTGATCACCGAGGCGTCGAATTGATGTGTGATTTTGTAGCCCTGATTTCAAAGAACAGAGGCCCCCGTATGTAGATTCAAGAGCTGGACTGCTGTCTTCAGATGTCCCTTAATCTAGCAGCATTCTGCCAGATGATGTTGATACATGCCTAAATATAACGCTGGCTGTAATTTGCAGAAACTGGGAAATTGGTCATTTTCTGTGGTGTCATCCACGTTACACGCAAAAAATGCTACTTGCACACTGTAGTCCTGACATATTTTAACAAAAAATTCAAGGTTTAAGGAACTATCAGTTATTGCAGTGTATAAAATATATTTTTGTGCACGACAGAAGCAGATCCAGGGCAAGACTTTCAAAGTTACCCATAATACCCTCTGCCTATAAGCCATCAGGGGCAGGGCCTCTTCCTGTGAGTAAACAGACGCTCTTGGGATTGTTTAGGGCAAATGTGCCTTTTCCCAACAGCTCCGCTGGCCTCCAAATGGAAGCAGATTATTGACAGAGCTGTAGTTTCATAGTGTTTTTTTTTTTTTTTTGTTTATACCATGGTTGCTCCATTCCCAGCATCCCCCAGCTGTGAGAAACGCCCTCGCTTGCTGCTCCTGTGTCTCATCTGGAGCGACAGCTGACCCGGAATAACCATGGTCTGCTTTCTCGACGACCTATCGGCACATCCAGCATGAAATACCAGAATGAGAGAAATCACCGGGAGGAATTAACCTGTTTAGTTTTTACTACACCTTTACCTGCCGGGAAAATTGTATATGGGAATAAAAAGTAAAATGTCAGACTGATTAACAGATGAAGGTTTTATTTTCGTCTCCGAGTTTCATTAAAGGGCTCCTTGGGGGCTGTTCGGAGAAATTTCCGTGACCTCCTGCAGCTTTCCCGGAATGCAGCGAGAAATATTTTAATAATTGAAGCCGTTCGCTGACTGTTCTTAATGCTTGAGGTCACTCTGTTGCGAAGCTTCTCTCTGGACACTGTGGAGCAAAAGTAATTTAAAAAGTGGTTAAGTAGCTAATACGTTTGTATAAGTACCTAATACGTATACATGCATAAGGATGCACTGGAAATTATGCAAGATTACAGCAATCAGTCATCTTTGTGTTTATGAATAGACTGTTTATGTACAGCAGAAACTGCTAAGCTTTGATTCTGCGTTATAAAACAATTGGCCTCTTGTAGTATATTTGTGCCTCAGACCATAAGACTGAAAGGTTAAGACTTTATATTACAAGCAGCCATAGGTTTGTAATGCTTGATAAAGCGTTTCATAAATGGAAAATGGCAAGCCCCGTTGATATAACTGATATGCTTTCCAGACAAATTCGTTGCTGGGTGAAATGTTGGTGGTTCTGACATTTTAGCCACACAAACATGAAACTTGATCTGGTTTTCTAAATCTCACACACTCTAGAAGTAGCCACTGAGCTTTTTGGTGTGTGTGTGTGTGTGTGTGTGTGTGTGTGTGTGTGCGTATGTGTGCATCAAATATTCCCCACAATGTAATAAAAACTTGTTATTCTGACGTCGTGAGGACCATTTTTCAGGTCCCCAATGCAATCAAAAAACTAAAAATGCCAAAAGTCTCATATTTAGTTTAGACGCTTAAGGTGACTTATTACATAAGGTCGTCAAGCTGGGATTAGAGTTTTCCCCATAGACATGAATGGAGAGTCCCCACAAAGATATAATGACAAACCTGTGTGTGTGGGGGTATGTTTACATATGTTGTGGGAGGAGGGTGTTAAGCTGCATTTATGAGTGTGTACTGTGTACATCCGTGAAGGTGGGTGGACATTGAGGGATGCAGCTTAAAAGCATTATTGCTTAAATGACATTGCATAATCTTAAGTTTGAATAAGTCCCTGTTTTGCTTGAGGACGTCGGCCATACATTCTGCCGGGTCTGAACTCAAGTAAGGAACTTCACATTTCCTGCCCTGCAGTGGGTCGCCTGGTCTGGTATAGCTCAAACTCTGCTCTACTCCGTGAGCTTAAAAGGTCAAAAGAACATGCAATAAGCTTCTCCGTTGTCTTCTCATTTTTTTTCTTCCTCTTTCCCCCTCCCCGTCTCTTTGAGAAAGAGTAACAAACTGCACCTTTGTCAGGCAGTGCTCCCCCCCCCCCTGCCCCGAGCGGCAGAGATCGGGAGTTTGGGTTCAGGCATCCAAGACCCTCTGTCAGCATTTAAATGGGGCCTGGTTCACCTCACCCTCTGACCCCAGCCTTAAAAGGAGCCACACAGGAAAAACAAAAGGACATGTGATACATCAAGTCACTCGAGAAACTCCAGCTCTGTGAGAGGACGGCTTGAAACTGCAGTGTGTGCATTAATGAACGAGGTCATTGTGTGAGATTTTTGCTAAAAAAAAAAAGGAAAGAAAAACGCCAAGCAGCTGAATCTGTTTACCTTTTCTCAGCAGTGCAATCTCGCTCCTTGCCAGACAGAGACATTCTTAATTTTCTGTTGCATTGATTAATAAATGGCAAATAAAAACAATGTGAGAACCTAATAGACACGCTGGATTTGTTTGGTCTCTCTATGTGGCCTGGTCCTGTCCCCAAGGTGGGCACATATTTTGTATTAGCCGTTTGGAAATTACGAAATTGGGCAATTTGGTGCAGTTGCGATCGCTTCCTTGTGTAACCTCTGATGTTTACTGTCATTCCCGCCTCGGATTTTGCAGAAAATACCTCAAGCCTTTTAGCGCTTAATTTAGAGAAGAGCGACAGGCTGTGGGTTTGTGCATCTGCTGGTGTTTTTGGCACATGGCACATATCAGCTTGAGGAATTCTCTGATTCTGTACGTGCTCTCTGTCGTGCTCACAGCCAATTAGCGGACAAAACGAAGCAATCATACCTTTAGCCCCTCCTCACGTGGAGACCCAGCCATCAATCACTCAGCGTTGCCTGCTTGCTCCTCTTCCCTATAGCTACTTGGCTAATTGCGAAAGAATTTTACGTTAGCTGTTGTTTTTCCCCCGTCACTGTTGAGCTCTAACAGCGCTATGGAGATCAGTCGGTTTTCGCCTCCGCAGCAAATACGCCAAAGCCTTCCGACAATCAGTGACACCCTGCGCGGCATATTTGCACAATCTCCGCAAGCTTCCTTAAATTTCGCCGCTCAGGTAACCCTAACCCTCATCTGCAGACCATGCTTGTCACGGAAGTCCTATACAACCAGGTAATCTTGCTGGCTTCCAACCTTGTTAGGGGGTTTTACATAGGACATGAGGAAGAATACAAGTGGTTTTACACATAGTGAAAATTGTGTTTATAGAGCAACTCCAGCTAATAGAGCAAAACAAAAAACCTTGTGGTGAAACTGGTTAGATCTTAGAACCATTCAGACATTGTTTTCTATGATCAATGACATGGATTCAATCTTCAATCAAAACTGAGTGTCCTTAATAAATTTGTTACAACCGCAACATACCTTTCCTACATAAAATAACAACATACAGGTGACTGTTTTGACCTCTCTAACAGAGATTCCTTCAAGTTGACTGCCTTTTTAATGTATTTCAGAGAACTCCGATGTTGTAAGTGAAGCTAAAGAGTTTAAGGTAGGTATCGTTCTTGTAGCCCTTTAAATTGAGGTCACAGGAAATGCCTGTTGGATAATTTTGCGCACCGTGGAAAATATCGAGCAATTACCGCGACAGGTAGGAACGCATATGAATCCGGATAGGAATATGCAACATAAATTAAAATAAAAGAGAAAAACTCTGTCAATCTTGGATCTCTCCCAGGATGGGAAAATAAAATGCCATTATTATTAAGTAAATGCTCTGGATGCGTTTATGAATCTATATTTGCGTTGCAGTAGTTTCCAAGATTGCTGTAGATGTCAGTGTCTGTGTGAATCACCTTGGATAAGCCGATTAAATGGTTCCCCTACCTGACATCTGCTTAGACAGAGGTTGTGTCTGGTAGAAGGCGATGTTTGCTCTTATATTTGGCCGCTTGTGACCCAGGCATTCAGTATTTCTCCTTTACAGGTGAATGATCGGCCTTCAGCCCTCGGAGGCCCGTTTTATTCAGCGTCATGGACCATATATTTTCCACATACAGTTTTTTCTTAACGGTTATTCCTTTTGATTTAGATCCCCCCCCCCCTTTGCCTGAGAGTAATTTTCTAAATCCTCCTTTGTAGCGGATCGGTGTAAAACCGCAAGGCATTATGGGAACGATGGCTATGAGAGATCCCGGTGTTATTGTTGGCCTGCATCCCCTAGCCCTTGACCTTGATAACCAGGCTCTGACCAATGGTGGTGCAGGCAGAGTTAGGTAGCTTGGTATTGAGAGACTAGGGGGAGCTTTCAAGCCAAGGGTCATGGGAGGGGGGGGGGGGGGTGTAAGAATTAAAGCCCCCCCCAAATAAAAAAAAAGTGAAAAAAAAAAA
>JAODLD010000030.1:17193941-17213350 GCA_026781065.1 Mormyrops boulengeri | reverse complement strand
CCCCCCCCCCCCCCCCCCCCCCCCCCCCCCCCCCCCCCCCCCCCCCCCGCCCCCCCCCCCCCCCCCCCCCCCCCCCGTCACAAGCACTGCAGGTACAACGTGTGACATCAGTGTCCCTACTGGCACAGATGTGCTTTGTGCGTGCGTGCAGGTGCCAGAGTCAAGACTGAAGAATGGAAAATAGATTTGCTTGGTCTGCTAATAGTGTAAAGTACCATGTTAAGGAGTTAAACACAGGCAGGAATTTTAATCAGTGCGCAAAACATACATTCTTTTTAACATTCTTCCTTCAGTGAAGGGTTTTGCAGTTTTTCCCTTACTTAGCATGTGTTGCGATATTTTTTCCCCAATCCTCGGTGCTTTTATTTAAAAAATAAGGCAACAGTTTATGGTTCCGGTTACACTATTGAGAAGTTGGCACGGTGTCTGGTGCACTGATTACTGCTCTGATATGATTTATCGGCTCTTGGCTGCGGTCTTGCCTGCCTGTGGTCATGACGTGCTCAGAGTGGTTCACGTCCACCGAGGTCTCTCTGACACACAGCTGCCGGCCAGGAGACACTAGAAACATCACAGTCATCCATCTTGACATCGAGTTATTTTTGGGGAAGTAACTCTTACATTAATTGTTTACCAGATTTGCAATAGCGTTGATAGCAAATCTCCTTTTTGGGACTTAAACCAGAGACATGCTGGTATTAATTCACTTTTTTTCTGAACAGATGTGTTTACTCTTAGCAGTTTCTTCTTGTTCTTCATAATAATTTATTTGGATGGAGTAGCTATGGGTTGGGTGAAGGTGACAGAGCTGCTGGCCAGAGTTTTTCTGTGAAATTCATCCCCACGGGTAGGACAATCTGTAGTGATGACCTCCACCTGAGCTTCAAGTTAGTGAGTGTTTTTTTTACTATCATTCCTCAGATAGCAGATAGTCTTAACACACTGAAAAGAAACCTCACTGGTAAATAACTCTCTCTCTCTCTCACACACACACACACACACACACAGGTTTGTAATTATATCTTTGTGGGGACTCTCCATTCATTTCTATGGGGAATTCTCTAATCCCAACATGATGATCTTAATCCCTACCCAGCCCTAACCTTAACCATATGTAACCAAACAAAATACAAGACTTTTGCCATTTTTAGTTTTTTTTGATTATATTCACAAATCTTTGCGGGGACCTGAAAAATGGCTTCCACACATTCATATAACAGGTTTATATCACACTGTGGGGATATTTGGTCCCTACAATGTAATGTATACCTCACCACATAAAGGAGAGTCCCCACAGGCTGTCAGTTTGATACCATTAATAATTACTAAGTCCAACTAAGGGAAAAACAGACTAAACATCTGATACAACGTTTCATAACTTCTTAAAAAGGAAGATTAACTAAAAATCAGATTTGTTTTGTGGAGGCGTCTCCACTGAATCTGCTTGGTATCTTATCTCTGTGCGTGAGATATCGAGAACACATCCCCATGAAGACATGTTTACCCAACGCTGCGCTGACTCCCGCTGTAACATAATGCAATTCCTCACAGTGCTGAAAGAAAATTCACGAATGTATGAGAGCCGATAACAAACGAACAAACTTTTGGCAATAAATAAACATGTCAAGCTTCAAAAGTTTGTTTTTTTATTTATTTAATTTTCAAACCCGTACATCGCTACAAGGTTTTCGATATCCTCATGGGAGGGCGTTTGCCGAGTCTTTCTCCCCAAAGCTGAGAGAACAGACAGACGCACACATAATGCTGAAATCCCGACCCTTTGTGGTACGTCCACAGGGCACAAAAAAACCCTAGTCTGGCTGACCAGAACCAGAGGAGAACCCGCATTGACCCTCACCAGCTGCTGCTGGCTGTCTGGAAGATCAAGAACCATCCTGCACCAGGCAGGACCGAAGCCTTTTGTGAAAGTTTTCATTTTACTTATTTATTTGTTTATTTATTCGTACTTTTGGCTTTATTTCGGGGGGGGGCGGGTGTCCTTTTGCATTCACATGCTCAGCACATCTTTGTCCCACAGGCCTGAATTTACAAACAGAACAAAACGAACGCCTGACATCAGCTGTAATTTTCTAATGCGGTGACCCATTTCGGCGCCGTGTAATAGTCGGTCCCCCCGTGACAATTAAAATAAATCGCTCCTGAGCAGAACTTGCCGGATGCATTCAGAAGCCGAATTGTCGAACATGATTTAGCCTGAGGACCTAAGCTGCTAACGCCACCCCCGCTTCCGTAATATCAGAGAATATTTAAACCGCTTTTAAAATACCACCGCCTTCTAAAACCTCATTGTTAAACAGCCCCAGTTAGTAAACACGGCATTTTCCGCAACGATGATGTAATTAATAGCAGGTTAGTAATTAGGTGTATCGATGTATGTTTTTGTGTTCGGGGGTCTCTTCAATAACCCGTACAGTACAATAAATCTCTAGCTGTACCTGCATTTTTATATGTTCATAAATGTACATATTGATTGCAAACTTAATTAACACGGAGTCCAGATGTTTTCTCTACCTTCCACTCTGTACTGGCTGGAATATGCCTCAACCTCATCGAGACCCTATACTGAATAATATGCAATCTGGGTGGGTGGATGAACTTTATTAATGGATTTATTTATTTATTGCATCCTTTCAGATGAATAAGAGATTAACAGGCAAGCCAGAAGGATTGTTAGTCAGAACTGATTGGATTCTTGCAGCCGCGATCCATCCCCCCCCCCACCTTTTGCAATGAAATCCCGTGCGAAGTTCCGCCCCGCCGTGGCTGGAGAATTAGATTTTCGCACATTGATCAAACTGAGCGATATGTCCCGGTTTTCTCGGGCGCGCTGAATATGCATTAACGGCATTTTGTGAAGCTGTAATGACACGCTTGTCTGGCCGCTCACTTACACCTCCGCTGACGAGGTATCGTGCTCTTTGGGGTAGGAGTGAAATATACAATCAAATCATCTAAATAACGAAATATTATTATATAACGAGATCAGAAACTTCACAGAGAACCCAGACCTGTGTGGGATTTCCTCACAAGCTATCCAGTCCACATGAATCCATTATATATTTATTTAGAAGCACCCACACAAACACACCACTACCTGGAACCTTATGACATAGTATTCGGTCTGCACTGCCAATAATTGTTTAACTGTTGCCAATTACATCAACTGCAACTAAATCCTTTGAGGCCATCTGTTATATATGAAATTTAATTGTGGGTATAACTGAGTGGATGTGAGTAACATTATGTGGATGTGAATATCATAATAAGTGCTCTAGAAATTACTTTATACCAGTTTATCCCATGTCCATATGTAAAACACAAAAGCTTCTATATTTGTCCTAACCCAAACACCTATATTTATCTAAACCCAACATTACAGTGCGGGAGATATAGATGCATATAGATGACTTTATAAGCTGAAAAATCACATTGTCTCTAGCAGGTGTGTACATTTCCAAAATGCTTTAAAAAATTGGCATATTTGGTATATTTACAAGCACAAATAAATAGAATATATGCATATAAAATAAACAAATAAATGCATGCATAACAGGTTTACAGGATCCCCCCCCCCCACCCACCCACCCTATTTGTGGCCTTTTCAGCAGATTTACGAAAGCCGGCTTTCGTAGCCGAAAGGCGTTTCACGAACAGGGTATTCGGGCGCATAAAAGAGAGTGGGAATCACTTAAGCTGTGGAATTAAGCAACAAGGGGGGGTCAGTCTTCAAGCTCGCGTTCAAGCTCACTTTCCAGAAAAAAAAATACATACAGTAGGATATATGAAGAATATTAAATCATCATTTAACCTTACTCTGACAGTGTCAACAGAATGAATTTAATATCCTCAGGGATATCCTCAGTAAATGGTGTACATATATAGATCATATACGCAGAGTTTTTCTCAATGCAGTACAGTGAAATGTGATTTTTTTCTCATTTTTGAATTACCCCACTGAAATGGCATTGAAACAGAATCTGCTATTCTTCCTGAGAGTGTGTGTTTGTGGGTGAAATGTGTACCAATCTAGGAAGAAATATCGAGCCTAGCCTCTTACCAGGTTAAACTGTATTTTATGCAACGAAACGTCATTTAAATGCACGCCTCGTTTCCGTAAATCAAGCCTGAGCCGACATGTCTCCGGCGTAATCATGCAAACAAACGTGCGTGTAAACACTGCAAAGTGTGTTTTTTTTTTGCAAATTTCATCTTATTATTTCACATATTCCTCAAATCTCTAGCTTCTGTGTGGCAATATGAATGAGAGTTCATTTGCTGGCCAGATACTTTCTGTGTTATCTGCTACAAAAAAAAAAACAAAAGAAAACATCAAGGCTGTTTGCAGTGATGTTCGTTGCAGTGATGTTCGTTGCAGTGATGTTCGTTGCAGTGATGTTCATTGGCAGATTTAAAAGCAAAATCATGCCAAAAAGCAGAATCGTAAGGAAACAAATATTACTGCAATGCCAGTAAAAACTAAAGTAGAATGGCACATGCTGTGTAATAAATCACTGTAAACAATAGACGAAAATTAAATTTGTGCAAAGTTCTCTCGCATGGTAGCAGAGGACTGGACTGGGATTACTGTAAAAATCAGCCTTCGATTTTGGAGTCCCCCACTGGTGCATGGTATACCAGATGGCCACTCAAGCCAGGTAGAAGCATCAGACCTTCATCTAAAGGTAATTGCAGAGCTATTCTAATCAATGCAGGGTCTCTCAAATGTATACTCAGATACTACATTCCAACAGTCCAGGGATCTTGAGATCATTATAGTCTTGAATCAAAGTGAAAGATTTTGCAACAGCCTTTTGTCTACACTCAACAGAGGAAACATCTAATTCTTCTTCTCCACTGAGATTAGTTATCATTCGGAAGAAGCAGCAGAACAAAATTTGCCACGTTCACTGTTCAATTGCAAGGCACGTTTATGAAACACAACCTTATGACTTCTTCAGAGGAAAGCTCAACGGAGAGCCTCTTAAAATGATTAATGATAAATGATCTATGTGGCGTTTATGCTGAATCATGCCCTACCAAAACTCAGAATCTTGTACATCACCTTACACATCACACAACCACACTGGCAAGCGAGGGCCAGACATGATAAAATTCTACATTCTAGTCCTGTCAGAGTTTGTTTAAGAAGACTGGGCACCTAATAAATGCACCTGTTTATACCTCACAGAGTGATGGCATGCAAATCAGAAAGGAATAAAGCCCAAGTGAGGTGGGTAAAGGAGATGGACAATTGCGGGTTAGGGGGTGGTGCGTAATTCAGCAGGATAAGATTCTGTTCCCATGTTTGGATCGTTGGGTCCTTCAGCCAGGTCCTTAACCCCCAATTGCTCCAGGACAGGATTGTCATGCTTCCTCAGCTGTATATTGCTTTGGATAAAATCACCTACTAAATATGTGTATGCAAAGATCAGAAAAATGCAATGTAGGCAACTGAGACTTTATTAGAACTGATGCCATCAGAGCATCGATCTAAAACAGCTGAAATTCTGCACAGAGAGTGGTAAAAAAATATTTTCTGTAGGTCTGTGTACAGCTTCATCCTTTAACTTCTGAAACTGGAAATTTACTGCCAGTGAAATGTTTTGGGACTTATAGAAGCAATTAATCTCGCTTTGAGAAATTTGTAGGGTCAGTGGTTGTCAGGTGTTATTTAAGATCTTTCCTCACCGTGCAATCCCTTCTGTATTGTGCCCACCTGACCTGTTTCTTATCGCCATTCAAATGTTATGAGGAAAAAAGACGCAAACTTTGCTATGCAAAGGCTAGCAATGCAGACTCAAGCCTTTAAGGCTCTGAGGAAGGTCTCATTGAAATATTCCACAACACGTAGCCCCCCCGACTGAATAATGTATCTCTGATTTCTAGATTACTTCTCCTAAAAAATGCTATTTGAGGAGTAATGCTGCATGGAGTTGCAGGAAAAATACTTCAGTCTGAGATATACGATCGGGAGAGGTCATGCAAAGACACTGAGAGCAATTCAAGATGTCCTGAGACGGGGGGGGGGGGGTGGAATGTAGGAAGCCTTTGTGGCTCTATTTCTTAACGTCCGACAGATCCGTGAGAAAGACAACTTCTCAAGAGGAGTATCTGAGGAATCTTACCGTGCTCTAAGTCTCATCCTTGCGCCATACTCCCCATGTTTTATCTAGAAGGGGGATAAAATCGAGTCTCACTAGATTATTTTCTTCCCTCGTGGTTTCTCCGTCCCATTTTGACACACCTACCACAGAACTCAGATGTATGTTGCGTGAACAGATGTACATACGAAGCCCTTAATTCATTCTGCAGCACAGGAGACCGCAGCTATACGCAATGCATGTTTGTATCTTGACAAGAGCACAACATTGTATTGTTTAATTTGCCGCACGGGACTCCTGTCTCAGCCTGGTATTGTGATTTGTTGCGGGCCTCTGGTCTGCAGGCAGGGCGTACATGTGCATGGTCTGTGATAGCAGGATGCACTTGATTTAAGATAAGATAAGAAGAACTTCATTGATTCCAGGGGGATATTCAGGTGCAGACAGCAGCAAGGGACACGAAGTGCAGACAAACAAACATAAAGTGCAAATCAAGACAGAATGCACAGTGCAGACGAACGTAACGAGCACACTGTACACGAACGGAACATCCATCTTCCAGAAACTGCTTGTCCTATTCAGGATGGCAGAGGGTCCAGAGCCTATGGGCGCAAGGCAAGAAACAACCCAGGATGGTGAGCTAACCCATGAACATGCTAACATGCTAACTCCACATGTGGACCCATGGCAGACACACGATCCCAGGTCCCAGAGGTGTGAGGTAACAGAGCTGACCACTGGACCACAGTGCCATCCTTGTATCCTCGATGATGTTCAGGAAATAAATGTTAATTAAAAAAAAATTATGGACTGCATATTTGCAATTGAAGAGCAAATTTCCAGAACTCATTTCCAGAAGTCATTTTTTTTGTTGTTTTTGAGGAGACCACCAATGTCCTACAGTCAGGCTTCCTCATTATATGTTACAGTATCGGGAAGCAAAACTCACTCAGTCTTCATGTAATTCAACAAAAAAACTTTCATTACATTTCCAAAACTCCGTTCCATCTGCAGAAATTTTCTCGAAAACGTATCCTGTGGACCGAGTACATTTCGGAACTTTGCTCTTCGACTGTATGAGCAAACAGATGGCACCGGACGTTTACTGCAGAAAAGACGTGCATAGAGAATCAGACCTGGATGAGATGTGGCCCATTCGAGAGTTTTGCTTGCCTAAGTGTGTGGGTGTGTTGGGGGGGGGGCACCCAGGACTCCCAGGACTCCCAGGACTCCCAGGACTCCCCATGCTTAAGAGAAAGAGCCGGGGGTGAGGAACCAGCCTTCACACATCCCATGTTGACACTCTCGTAACAACTCAAATGTTTGTAAAGCGTAGCCTGAGACACGGAACCATCTGCACGCTCCAGGGCAACCCCAAGGAGCTGAGTCAGCAGAATGGAAATTACATATAACTTCCGCTTAGAGAGTTTTATGCACAAACCATTCATAGTGAAGCAGAATATTAATGCAGATTCCTGGTTTACCATACATTGGCTGTAATAAATGCATAAAATGTTATAATTTTACATGTGCATTTTGTAAAAAGACTTTATGCACTACGACCATGAAATAATTATAGTTGTATAGTAATTAATCATGGTAATTCAAGGGTAATTGGATATGAATTTTACCAAAATATAATTGTGTGGAATAACATTCGGACCTAACAAACCAAATATAAATGACCACAAATACACTTTAAATTGCACATCTAATAATAACTTTAAAGAACTATCAATGTGGTCTAGTCATTAATAAGATGAATTCACCCATGTAAACAAAGGCAATTACAACCTATTACTGCACATATTAGGTGAATGGGTCCCACTTAAATTGTCTTTTGATAAATCGGTAACATACCTTTGAACAGTCATTATGTCTGAAGCACCTGGTCTCATGACAAATTCAGCCCCCATTCACCAATTTAGCCATAAGTCATTCGCTCAGAAGTAAATCACAGAGTTAACGAAAAGTTCTCACAAACAGTCTGGCACATAATTTGAGTCTGAGGTTACCCAAGGTACGCTTTAATTATTTGAAATTTGACAGCGAGTTTTATTATCTTGGGGCCTAATGGAGAGTGACAACAATCGCTATTTCTCACCTTCTAAAAAAAAACAAAAAAGTCCCATAAAATGTTTTGGCTGGAGCGCGTGCAGCATTCGAGGGAAACGAGTTGCACGCAGAGATTCCAGTCATTCCTCTCAATCTTATTAGGGCCGCTTAGCCAAAACACAGCAGCCGCCCTTAAAGTCTTTAGCTCAGCTTGTGATCCTGCCTTTGCATGAGTCATACCCATATTGTCTATGAATCACAATGGAAAATGACATCACTGCACATTAGCCTGTAGGTATTAGCAAGCTACCCTGCAAATCAGCATTACCCCCCACCCTTTACATCATCTCCAATGTTCTCATGGGGCTAGAAGGAAGGCAGACAGCTAGCGCCAGATTAGGGCATGGGAAATGTAATATGTTCTCATCATCACTCAATACGGGATGGAGAGAGGAGATGGGACAGGGCGAGCGCAAAACTGCTAGCATCAGCAGTGTAACGGCACTAAAAAAAATGCCCCCACTGAGAAATGCCGGCAGTGAGGAAGTAGGACAGCGCGTGAGAAGCTTCAGAGACTGGGTGAAGGCGCCCCCACGGTCGAGTAAGGGATGCGACGGCACCCGCTGTTATGTTTGGCCACCGTGCGGGTGGTAAGCGTCACCGCGCGGCCACTGAGGCACAGAAACTCGCAGGTGTCTGTACGAGGTCCCCCTCTCAGCCAGCCAATGAGGGGAACCCCCCCCCCCAAAATGATTGCCTACAGCCCCCCTGAAAAGGTCACTCCAGCCTTAAGCATGCTGATGGACAACCGAGACAAAACAAAGGTTTAGAAGTCGGTGCCAAGACAAAAACGAAGAAAAAGTTATTTGAAAGAGGTGGCATTTACTACATTAGAACCATCATGCACTGGGACAGAAATATCATATTATATGTGAAAAGCACTGCGCACTAACTTGGGAAAAATTCACATACTGGGACTCAGTACCACTCAGCCCTCAAGGAGACCACCTAGGACGCCATCTTCTGAGGGGGGGCTCACTCTGCAAGCCAACTTCACATTGTCACAGGGGGGCAGGTAAAGCTTGCCTCTGGTGCCACATGGACTTTGACTGGTACTGCTGGGACTCAACTATACTCAAAAGGTCAGAGGAATGTCCATCCATCCATCCATCCATCCATCCATCCATCCATCCATCACTTATGCTGGTCAAGTATCTATATTTGAAAACTCGGTGTCCTGTTACTGGATCCTGTTCTAACCATGAATTTCGTTGTGATGTTTACTTTTGATACTGTAAAGCTGTTTTTGGAGTCTCAGCGTTAACTATTTTTCAGGCTGTGGGTAGAGAGACGACGCGGAGACAACATACAGTCTTGAACATGGAAGCCGGACTTCTCCTTTATATCTCGCGCCAATACAGAAAAGTACTACCGGCTCCTAACAACCAGAATGATATCACTCCACTCCAAAGTGTTATATAGTTCCCTTATCTTTTATACATTACATAAAGAAACAATAATAAAATAAACATGAAATTATAAAGTAATGAATCTTAATGAAAATAAATCTCCTCTTACATTATTTATGTTTTCTAAATTGTTATCTTCCAGCTGCTTAAGCAGTACAGGATCGTAGGCAGCAGCAGGCAGGCAGACAAGCCTGGATGGGACGCGAACCCATTCCAGGGCACACACACATGCATGGACTCCCACCAGCAATCTCGTTCTATAATATGAAAATATCACCGCCTTCTCAGGAAAATCGGTTATATATTTTGCCTCTGTGCGTGAGGAAAGTCATTTAAAACTGGTCACGTCAATCCTAGAGCGGGATGGTGTCACAATGGTAGGGCTTCATCACTGATATGTGAATCACACCGTGAAGTTATTGCCAAAATCTCCCAGGATGACATCGAGCACAACAGCCACCACGGCCCAGCTGTGAGGACAGCAGTCAGGCACAAATACGGCCACCGCTGGGAATAATCACAAAGTGATACCACAGACTATTGATAAGTAAATCCTTAATAAGTACATTCACAGGAAAGTCAGACTTTGTCGAACTTCCTAACACTGGGCAGTTCCGATGGATTCAAAAAGACTTTTAACTTTTAATGGGCCTTGAGTTTTTTTTTCCAAAGTATTATAGGGATCAGCATCTGAGTCTGTGTCGGGTGGCTAAATAGCTTTTAGCAAGATCATTGCCACTGCATGATTCGGTAACAGGGCTGATTTGATAAGGTCAGCCACATTATTCTTGCAAAAGGCCCAAAAGTTTCCATTAAAGGATAAAAATATTCTTTCGCCTGTCTTTTGACTTGAGCAGCTTTGTATTACAAACATTAGCCATGGGTATACAATATCATGTACTGTAGAAGAGGTTTACAATGACTTATGTTCAAGTTAACATGATTTGATAGATACTAGCAGGTATTAGAGTGGATCAACTACATAAACAATGATTTCTTACCATTCCCTGTAATAATTGTGGATGGGTTGTGGAAGAGAAATCTTTCAATTTAATAAAGCCTAATAAAATAATTTCATATATTTATGCACGCACATATTTATAGTTCAAAAAAAAGTAATGCAATATAAAACCATTTAGTTACATTAAGCAATATTCCAAGACCACTCCATGATCAATTAATGGATTTTAAGTGAACAAAACTTATTTAGATTGATTAATTAAGTGTAATAGCATGAATCTGTGAATTAAAATCAATAAACTTTGCAATGGCATTGACTTAACCTTCCATGGAAGAACTTTTAAGCTCCTTTGCGATTCTATGAGAAGAAAATGTCATCTGCTGTTTTCTCGGAGTAAAACACAGGACTGGGAAGCGCAAATTCACAATCTGAGGGCTGCATGGTGTGTGAAAATTAGACCCCCTTCTGAAATCCTAAATATGCCTCTTTAAATTAATTCAAATTCAAATCCGGTTAGACTTTCTGAATCGTAAAATCAACACTAATTGCCTCTGATTCTTCTATTTGCATTAGAAATCGCCATCGCCCGCGTGCGTGATTGGTTAATTCCCCGCTGTTGTTGAAGGTTCCCATTTTCCTAACCTTCACACCTTTACCTTTTTAGACTTTATTTTATTATTCATACTTTATATTCTAATGTTTCTACCACCATCCAGAGTCACTCGGGAAAAAAAAATGCAATTTACTTCCCAGTCTGCACAAGATGATGAAGCCAGATAATGTCAGAGGGTAAAAATGGAGACTCGGGAATGGCAAGAATCTATACTGCTATTTATGTATGGAATATAAATAGTGTATTATGCATTACTGTGTATGTACCCAAAGTCACGCTTTGTTGCTAGTATTTAATATCTCTTCAGTTATATGTCTTTCTGCAGTTGCATGTTTGCATGTATGTGCATGTTTGCATGTATGTGCATGTGTGTATGTTTGCATGCACAGACAGTTTTTTATTTTTCTGTGTGACTTTGAGTCTCAGGCTTGAGCTCCTTGCAGTGGCAATAAATTTGTTTTCATCCTCTTTTCCTCCGACTCCTGCAATAGTGGGAGAGAGAACGTCATGGAACGCCGGGCATGTGAGATGAGGGTATGCTAAAAACCAGCCCCCCTTTCCATAACCGCTCATCCTGTACAGGGTCGTGCTGAGCATGGAACCTATCCGGGGGGGGGGGCAGCTCAAAGGGTTAGGCCTCTGTGATCAGAAGGTAGCCAGTTCAGATCCCGTGCTTTTCGGAATAAGGCCCTTGAGCAAGGCCCTTAACCCCCTGCCAAACGCTCCGGGGGTGGCAGATAAAATGGCCTAACCCTGCACCTAGACCCCAGGCTTTGTTCTCACCTATATGTGTGCAACTCAAAGGAGAGCAAGATGGGATATGCAACAAGAAACATCCCAGTGTATTTGTACATATGGCAAATAAAACAGAATTTGTTTATCCCCAGAGGAATGGGGGTACTCGGCAGGGGAACACCCCCGGGTAGGATGGCAGGCTATCGCACACACTAAGGGAAATTTAGGGATACGAATGACTCAAAACACACACTGTCTTTGGACGGCAGGAGGAAGACCCACAGAAACACAGGGAGAACGTGCAAACTCCACACACACACACCCCTGGAGGTACCTGGAGGTGCCCTGGAGTTGTGAGGCTCCAGCAAATGCCCATAATGGCCAAACCGTTTGTAAAGACACCAGACAGTGATTTATAAAGGTAAATGCTGCCTCACGCAGTGCTGGCACCGTTTCGGATGAATGTCCTCCTGATATTTACGATGGGCCCCTATTCATATTTTCTCTGGGAGGAAGCCGTGTCAGCATTAATCTAGAGTTCCCGTGACCCCCCCATGAATATGGATTTATCCGGTGAGTTGACAATGGCGTCTGGGGCTGACGCGACGCTCTTTGCATGGCGCAAACCCCCCTGTGTGACAATGGAGGCCACCCCTACGTCTGGGGTGGGGGGGGGATTTATCAGCCACGGTGTTGCATCAGGCCCCAGGGATGTGACGTTTTCACGCACATCTCTCGGCCTGCCCATGCTTTATCGATCCCCACCCCCCCGCAAGCTGAGATCACGGCTTCCTCATTCTCGCTGCTTTTGTTTGACAAGAGGGGAGATTTAACGTGGGGGTGGGGGGTAAGGTCAGGAACCCGTTGAAAGAGAGGAGGAAAGAAAGAGGAGGAGAGAGTGAGAGAGATCTCTCTCTCTCTCTTCTAGGCCTGACCTTTCAGGGGACACTGAAAGCGGACACTCAATTGTCCAACTGGGGTGAGATTGATGCCCAGGACAACACAAAGTCCAGTTGTCTCAGTTACAGCCTGCTAGGAATTCAGTGGTATGGACACAGTGATATTTTGAAAGGGGCGAGATGCTGTGATTGAAGGAGTTAAGCTGACATCATGTACAGAAAATTATTCAATTTCGGTGCTATAGTACATCCATCCATCCATCCATCCCATTTTCCTATCATCCATCTATCCATCCATCCATCCATCTACCTTTCTATCCATCCATTCATCCATCCATCCATCTTTCTATCATCATCCATCCATCCATCCATCCATCTTTCATTGCCATTCTCCTATGAATCGTTTTAGAAGCACCTTAATTTGTATCTGTATTTGTCTTAACTGGCAGCAGTGTGGACATACAGAGTAATATTTTCATTGTGTGACTGTTTACTCTGCATATGACAATAAACTCTTGAATCCTGAATGGCTGCTTATTCAGTACAAGGTCACAGTAAACCTGCAAGCAGAGGACATGAGGTAGGGGACACATTGTATCAAGTCAAGTGCAGCTTTATTGTCATCTCAGCCATGTACATACAGAGTGAAACAAAATAATGTTCCTCGTGGACCAATGGTGCACCATTCATAGCAGGACAGACATTAAAGTGCTAAAGACAGAGATCTGGAATAATTTACAAAATTTGCAACAAAGTCCTCTACAGTTATTAATAATAATCCTCGGGGACCCCAAGCCAGTACACATTTTTGCTCCCTCTCAGCTCCCTGCCAGACACTCCACATTTTTGTTCCGACCGGAAGTTGGGAGGGACCAAAAATGTGGACTGTCTTGGGGTCCCCAAGGACCAGGTTGGGATGCTAGCCTATCGCTGGGCACACGCTCATACATGACGTGCAACTTGGAGTTAATCGAGCTGCATGTTTGTAGACTTTTGGAGGAAAGCTTCTCAAACACACGGAGAACATGCAAAGGTCCACACACAGGTGGATGCAGGACTGGACCACAGCTCTGGAGTTCCGCGTTTTTTGGGCGATTCACTCTAACGAAAAGGTGGAACATAATACTGAATATTTAAAACTTGTTAAAAATGCCCATTGATTCAATTTTGCACCCCTCACGTAGTTGACAAATTGGGAAGAGCAGTCAGCCATCCAAATTAACACCTGCATCTGCTTGCGAACAACCACTTTGCATTTAATCCTCTTCCCCAACCTGCCCCCACCTCATTCAAGGTCCTGCACAGATGACACGAGAGAAGCTACGAGGCGATAATGTTCGCAGATGTGCACCATGCTTGAACCCAAAAGCTCGTGGATGATTTCCACACCTGTTAAATAAACTTCAAAGTGCGAGCACAAGCTGTTTAAGCAGCCTTGCAGAAAAATATACGGCCCACGTCTACATATATATCCTCATTACATTGCTCGTTAACGATGGGCAAATTGAAGAAGTTCTCGCTGCGGGCTCGATCTACCATCGCCAATTAAAGGCAGAATGGCGCTGTTGTGCGATTCAGGCCAGAAGTTCTAACTCTGATTTTGCCACAATGAGAGGAGACAGAATGAAAATAAACGATGACAAATACAGTAAATTGAATTATGGGTGTGTTCCATTTAGTCAATTATTCACATTAGTCCATAGTAACTACATGCCAACTCCAAATACACATAGAGTAAGGTACTGTAGGGTGACCAGATAATCCATGTCAGGGTGGACACTTTGAGCTGGACAGGACAGGATTTCATTTCAATTAAAAAACCTGGATTTCACTTAAGCACTGAGTTCTTGCTGTGTGCTGATTGGTCAGTCTCCTACAATCATGCATGTATCACTAATGTTAATGTGAAACAGTTGGATGAGTCTTTCATTCAAGGAAACAAATCAGTAGAATCACAAGAAGAACCAAACTATTTAGCCGAGCACAGGAGCCTTTCAGTTTTAAAGTAGTTTGTAAAACCTGAAGTAGCTCAAACTGTCCCTCCTGACATGGATTTTCTGGCCACCCCAAGTAAGGAAAGGATTCAGACCTCTAGCCAGTGAGCAAAGATACAGTCTGTTTAGCCCAGTCTACCTTAAATCCAACAAGTTATCCGGCTAAGCAAGAAATCCTGCTTCGTGAACCAGGCGCCAGGACTGTAACCCTGGGCCCAAAGTTGTAGGGGGCCGCAAATCATTTTCTTTTCTTGGTTGTTATAGCGGCATTTTATGTAGATAGGGCCCCAAGACCCCCCTGAATTTGACCCTGATCCCCCCCCCCATTATTATCAGGTGTCAAATCCAATATTACAATTATTATTATAATAATTTGGCATTTCTCCAGAAAGTTCTGTCTGTGTCCTCAGGTCTCGAAAGGCATGCACCTCATGTTCATTATTGTGATCGCTAGGTCCATTCATTTTCCTGCTGATCGCCTTTTACCTCTTTTGCCTTCCACGTTCCCCAGCATTGTGGTCTTCTCTGACACCCTGAGTCATCTCATAATGCTCCCAAAATAAGAGAATCATATTTAGCACAGTGTTTAAATGGACATTTGAGGCAAATATAGAAAAATAAGTCACCAGCAGAACTAAGCCAAGGCATGTTAGCAAAATGACTTGATCCCATCACATCTATGTATGAGGCCCAAAAGGCCACATGTGACTGTGACAGACAAGCTCATCAGGGTGTGACCTTTTCTAGACAGTAAAGTGACATTCTCACAAGCAGTCAGGTCCATTTGAAATGATTCTAACGATCGTTGTGTCGGTATTCCTTCTTCATCAGTTTTAGAGGTATCTATATAATCATGCTGTTCTCCCAGAATCCTCTGGGCATCCCCTGTCACTGTACTATGACGATTGTGCACCTCCACTAGGCAGCACAGAAGCACTAGTAACGTGGGTCTTGATTATATGATCCTGTGTTCATGGTTTTCAGGTGAATGGACATTTTGGCATCTTTAAAATTCAGCATCATTTTGCTAATTAGTGCTGGAGCACAACAACTGGAATAGTGTGCTAGAATATGCATAGCATTTAAACAGTAATGGGTTTGTTTGTAGCATTCTTTACGTAATTACAAATCCAGTTCTAGTTCTGGTCTACGGAACGTGTTGATGTCATGACATCACATAGCACTGAAGCTGTCATCTGCTTCAGCCAATCATACAGCTTCAGTCCAAGGTGTGGACCTTTATCTGAGACACTCGGATCCAGTACATCGGCAACCTGCTGAGACCCGGACTTCCCGAAGGGACGTAGTTGGCGTCTTCCAGCCATGGGTGGTAGGTCGACATCGTGTCATGGCCGCCGGTGGTCGTCCTCAGTATCCTTCTCAAGAGGTAACCTCCAAATAACATTGGCTTCGACGAAAATGAGACCTGTGTGACGTTGAGCTCCTCTATAAGTTAAGTTATAGTGCTCCAAAGGCAGCCTCATCCGTATATCACCTGCCGGTAGTAATACTGTTAGACCTGACCATTCCAAGATGTATCTTTCTAATAATTTATGTTCGCAGGGGCCACGGCCCCCACATTTTGTAGACTTATGTCTACACTAGTTCGACTAACAATATAAAAATGATTTAAGAGTGCGGCAGGTTTTTTTTTAGCCTGCACTGCAAACCCCGACGAGGTTCAAGACCTATTCTGGCATTGGACTCTTTCTATTGAAGGGATTATTAAGTCCTGTTTCCTGTAGTGTTGCAGAGCACGAAGATGCTGTGTAAATCTTCAGATTATAGCCACAGGTCACATCTCCTGTCTGCTTCGCTTAAATTAAATTAGCATTGTAAGTAAACATCCTCAGTAGCTGTAAGGGCTCGGAGGCGCCGGTGTTTTCCGCTTGCCGAACGTGGGGCCATAAACCTTGTTCCCGGCCTGTGTTCATTACTCCTGCATGGTCCGCATACTTCAGTGTGGTGTGTGGTTAGGATTAGGATGCTGTGCTAGTGATCGGAATGTTGCTGGTTTGAGTCCCATGGTGTTAGAGAGCAATTTCATTACTGGGTCCTTGAGCAAGGCCCTTAGCTCCCAGTTGACTCTCTGACCTTGCTTTTAAAAAAAATAGAAAATATATACAGTATATATATGTATTTGTGTAAACACAAACACACACATGCTGCTTTGGCTAAATGCATGTTAAATAAAATATGAACAGATAAGTCCGTTGATGCGCATTAAAATAGTTTCTTCTGTTTTCCAAGGTTCTTCTGCAGAAAGGTACGCAGATCCCACACAAGTAGGAATCTTTTTTAATCAGTCTCCCCTCCCCCTCGTCTTTTCAGCCATGGATGTGCTGCGGCTTCCGCTCTCGTCGTCACTAAATGGATATATTATCTTATTTGTTCCAGTTGGGGGAAATGTGCCAGGACAGGTCAGTTGACATCCCATTCATTCTCTACACCCGCGTTTTATTATCATGTATATAAGACCAGATTCCGGTTTATGGGTGATGATTGCGACTCCGCAAAGGGCAACCTTATCGCCGCACCCGAGGAGATCATTCACTAGCGTGATGGTTTTGCAGCCCGCGCGGGTAAGAGGAAAATGGAGCAAGACTGTTGTGCTGCGCTTTATTTAATTTAGTTTGAGCCTCACAATTTCATAATGCTTTATACTTTGGTACAGTCAACAAGCTTTGATCTGGACCCTTGCTAATAATATCTGACTCTCATTTGTCAAGAGATTGTAAGAGGGACCATTTACAAGGACCTAAGAACATCAAGTCTTCATGTTGTAATGCGTTTTAAAATGACGGAGTATTAAAAACACGTTTTTTTCTCCACTGCATGTGTAGTTTATTTCCCAATGAGGTGATGACAGTAATGAATCGCTCCAACTAACAACACTCATTCTGATCCGGCGGATGTCTGCTTTTGAAGCAGTATAGGATGAGAAAGTTGGAGAGATCTATATACTTATGGATAGGGGAAAAAAAAGCCACTGGCCCTCCCCCCACATATATCTGGGAGGCCCCCCCAGTGAACACGGCCCAGCTTGCACGCCTCCTTTAATAATCGTCTTGGCCTTTCCTTTTGGGTGCACTGAACTGCATTAGTGGCTATGCTAAACCCACTAGTCCCTAAAGGACTGAAAATAGTGTGGGGGGAGTGCGGGGGGTGGGGCGCCACCACAAGGACTGTACATCTGCTAACAAAACATCACATGCAATCAACCTGCCCAGTGGGACCTCTAGGGGCACTGCACACAGTCTATATGGCTAGTGAGCATTATTTTCCAAACTGAACTGGGATATGTCTCCCTGCACCCCCTCTTAATTTGGACCTCTGCCAGTGAACAAGTGTAATGGGGAAATACTTATTCTCTCAACTGGCTGTCTTCAGAGAGACTAGTTTCCTGGAAGGTCAAGCAAACTTATGCCAGTTTTGCGAATGAGACAGGAAGTGGTAGGAATGAGACAGGAAGTGGTCTTCCCTCACATCAGATCAACCACTTCCTTCTTTCTTGTCTTCATTCTCCTATATCATGTCCACCTTATTACTTTATCTATTTTTTTATCAGCTTCTCCAATTCCTATTCTCCCTTCTCCCTGCTCAGTCGTTTTATTCATCCCCCGTTTCCTTTCTCCATCCCTCCTCCACTCGGTCCATCCTATCCCGCTGACGCACCCCATCCATTCCACGTCAGTGTTCATTGTCCATGTTCCCGTTAAGTGGTCGCCATTAATTTTTCCCAGTTCCGGTGTTCAGGTCTGACTCGAAATCCACAAGACAGAAGTTTGTGACAGCTGAAGATACCTGCACAAAAAAGAATCCTCTTCAGATGTAGGGCAGTGAAAATTGAAGAAGATTTGTTCCCCTGCATCAATAGCGCCAAGGGCTTTACTGCACTAGGAATCACATCCCTTTCAAAGAGGCTGACAGGCATATTATTTGAGGGGACATGCAGGTAAACACCATCCAAAAGTGATATTCCTCCTGGAAAGTCATGGTAGTGTTTTTTTTAGCAAAATCACTGGCAAAATTATCATTAAAAATCATAAAAGATAAAAAAATTCAAGTAAATATAACATCTGTCCAAGGCGTCACTCTGTATTTTCTGGGATGGACGCCTAGGTTACCTTTGGTATAGAAGATGGATAGATACATAAGATCAGTTTTATTTTTTAACATAATATATACATTTTTAAGGAAGTTACAGGTTGAATTATTAATCTGTATTTTTACTTAATTGTTTTATATTTAAAAATTGAGGGAACATAGGGACTTTATGTTAGATAATGTCTAGATAATGAAAAATACATCTTTATGCATTTTTATCCATTTTAATGATGTGTTCTTCCCTGTATAAACAGCGTGTTGTTTCTCATGTAAATGATGTTTTCTTACCCGTGTAAACTGTGTTCTTATCCATGTACATGGTGTGTCCTTAGCCTGTTAAACAGTAATCTTATCCATGGAAACCTGTTGGTTCTTACCCATGTAAATGGCATGTTCTTACCTATGTAAATGGCATGTTCTTATCCATGTAAATGGCATGTTCTTACCCATGTAA
>JAODLD010000030.1:17131234-17142484 GCA_026781065.1 Mormyrops boulengeri | reverse complement strand
TGGGCCCCCCCCCCCCCCTTTTAAACGGGGGGCTTTGGGGTTTGGGGGGGGGGGGGGGGGGGGGGGGGGTTGGGGGTGGGGGAGACCGCAATGGGGTCATCCTTATGGTGCCCACCTGCCCACCCTAGAGAAGGTTCCGGGGTTCACATGCTCACCGTGGCAACCTCTCAGCCCTGATAGACATAAGGCACCTCGTCTGTTATCACCCTTCCCATTCTTCCCAGTAATTACCACCATTAAGGCCAAGCCCAGTTCAATTCAAAATCCTTTTGTTTTAGGCCTCATCTCCTCGAAGCTTGAGAGTTTCCCCCCTTTCAGACCAGCGCACAAAAAAAAACCTTTTTGAGCTGGTAATTATCAGCTGTACAGATTCTGCAAAAAGGGGCGGTGATTGAAAAAATGGGGGGGGGGGTTCGTTTCCATCAGTAATCGGAGGTTTTAAAAATAATAACAGCGCAAATGTGCCACGGACATTATTGGGAGATTAACAAGGCAGAGATGCAACTTATCAATCTCTCTGACAATATTGTAATAAATGTCATGATATGCAGTTCTTGTTAGCACAATGGGAATGTTCAGGTTCTCATTTACCTCCATAATTGTCTCTCTGTTTATATGACGTGTTATCTACAATTAATCACATTTACATTCAAAAATAAATTCTTTCATTGGTTCCCATGGTGTCAGCGATCAGAATGTATCGAACGGGTTTGAATGTCAGATGGAATCTGTGCTCTTGGTTCTGTCATGGGAGACCGTGAGAAATTTGTACATTGACAAACTGGGAGCACTGGGCGGGGTGTCTGTCCAAATACACTCGATGACGTCCGTCCATGACCACTAATCCAGTACCGGGGTGACGAGCTTGCCGCCTATCCCATGATGCACTGGGCTGGAGGTAGGGGACATGCAGATGACAGTCAAAGGCATGCACTCCTGCATGATGGAGCACTGGTTTGCCTAAACCACCCACACAGACACAAGAACATGCAAACCCCAAATATATAGCGTGGGGATCTCAAAACTCACCAGAGGTGTAAGGCCACAGTCGTACCCAAGGAGCCAGCATGCAGTCCCTGATGACATCCTCATTCCGATAATTAAAGGCAAGTTCCAGAACCAACACTTTTAGCTTTAAACCCCCAGAACCTCCTGAAAATTACACACTCCGTGATCAAAAAAAAAAAGCAAAAACAGAATGTTATTACTTGTTATTAGAGCAAACATTCTGATGATGCCATCCCTAGCATGAAACAGGGCATTTTGGGTCATGTGACTCCCTGCGCTTTTACCCTTGGCTTGTTCAACAGTGGCCTCCGCGCCCCCGTGACCCACCCCCCCCATGTCCTGCTTTACCATACTGCCCATCCAGCACCTGCCCCTAGCTGCAGATGGCCCCCCTCTTACCGGTCACAAGCCTGCTGGGTACGGACTCCCGATTGGCTGGGGGCCATCGGCCTCCGGCTTGAGTGACAGGTGCTTCCTGCCTGCACAGAAGCCCCGCCAGCTCCTGTTCTCTTCCTGAACGACAGGCCCCAGGGTCTGGGGATTTTTGGCGATGACGTCGCCGATGATGACATCACTTTTAATTGTAGAAACAGGAAGGCATTAGCGAGATGGCTTGTCTGGCCAACAGTCAAAAGTCAACAGTATCTTTATTGTCATCTGTGCTCTATGATGCATGGGTCATACACTGAAATGAAATATCGTTCCTCATTGGTCATAGTGAAAAAAGTAATAAGTAAAATATATATATATGTATGACACATATAATCAGTCAAATCTAGACAGGGATATAAGACATAAGATTAAAAATACAGTCAAGCACTTCATTAGGTGGGAAAGGTTGTGCAAATGGGCAGGAGAACTGAACAGACAACATCACCTTGACATATAACTTTTAAGATAAATTCAAATTGATACATTCCTCTGGATGTAAATTTCATTAAAGTAGCTCAGAATTGAAAGTAAATTATATAAAAAATGACTTACACAGCTTACCGTTTGATAGCAATTACAAAGTCAGGTGTTCGATGACATAATGAAAGGTTAATCATGTGATTCAAAGGTACAACAGAAGTGACATGCCTGGGATTTTAGCTTTCAAGGACATGTCTGCACTAGCCGGCGCAGGATCCAGCTGTTGCGGCAGGCAGACGGCGACATCATTTCCTGCAGCCGCGCCGACACGCGCCTGATGGCCCATCACTTGCCGCCGACGGATGCGACTCCGGAGACGAGGTCCCGGGAGCTTGGAGCAGCCGGGCTGACAGGCGAGCGTGGCGCGGGGCAACGGGCGTGCCACCTGCACCTGACGGCTGACGCGGAGCGGGGAGGAGGCGCGGGAGCTGATGGAGGGAGGCTAAGCGGTGAGACAAATTGAACTCCCCCCCTCCCCATGTCGCCCCACCAGCTGTGACAGCTGGTGAGTTTCAGGTGCATTCACCTGTGCGATCCACGCAAGTGAGACATCACCCCTCCCACCCCCCTCCCAAAACATCCACTCAGGTAACTAATGGAAGCAGAGCCACCGATGCCCTCCCTCTTCGCCGTTGCCCCACCCCAGGGCGTTCTCCGGCAGTCCGCTGGATTCCTGCCAGACCGTCTCAGAAGCTGTCACCATTCAGGTCAAAGGTAGCCCTTACTGCTAATAAGGTGTTTGTATAATATTTCAGGCCCGGTGGCTTAGGTTGTCGTCCCCATGACGGATCGGGGGCAAAGGACGGTCGACGCGCCCCGCGTTATTAAAAGGAAGAGTAATGAAGCCAACAGGATACCGTCAGACAGACCATCCTACGTAAAACCAATCCGGTTATACCACGAGGCCTTCAAATGGACAGTGTAATGCACATGTTCTGCTCCATAAACTCTGTATGTGGCCACTCTGCAAACTCCACATGCATGTAAATGATAAGATAAGATAAGATAAGATAAGATAAGATAAGATAAGATAAGATAAGATAAGGAGGCTTTATTTATCCCTGGGGAAGGTGTTGTGCCTAGACACAGCTCTCACTGTGCTAAACAGGTTTAAACCAGAGAACATATAAATATCAAAAACGAAGAGCATAATAATAAATAATACAACAACAAAATACAAAAATAAATAATAAAGAATACAACATAATGCGTTAAATACAATGTGGTATGTGGTAAAATAAGGAATGTAAGTACAACACAAGTACAATTCAATACAAGTACAATGCAATACTAGTATAATGCAAATATAAAGACTTTTCATATAGTTCAGAAGGGCCGCTGTGTGTGCGGGTTTTTGCTGTAGCTCCCTAATTAGGTCACTAATTAGAGGCCTCACACCTGGGTTTGAACAGCTAACCTAAAGGTTACCCCAAAACCTGCATTCACACCGGCCCTTTGCGGATAGGATTGGCCACCCCTGCTATAGTTCATTATAATATTTATTTAGTAGCTACAGGAAAGTGAAGCGCCATTATGGACGTGATTTCGGCTGGTATGACAGTGACATGACAGTGACATGACAGTGACGGCTGCAGCAGAAACGGCGGCTCTGGGGGACAGGGCCGTCTTTGTTTGCCTGCCGACCCTCGGGGCAGAAAGAATCAGAGGATGACAGCGGATGCCCTGATTGGCCAGGGTGTGGGCCGGGCGGCCGGGGCGGGACAGCCCTCCAGCGCCAGAACCTCGGCGTCCCTGACAGCCCCAACCTCCGAGCCGAGTAGAAGCATGTGTTTCTCACGCGTCCCAAGAACGTGCAGCGCTACATGAACACGGGTCCGAGTGTATATCCAGGATGACTTTTCTCAACCAGGAGGCAGGAGGTATCTCTGCGTCCCAGAAGGTGTCTGTCCATGGACATGACAGTATGCTTCAGGGAGAAAATCGCAATATATCAGCACATTTATCGTTCAGCTTTATTCTGAAAGCACTTACTGCTTGGTTAGTTTAATTTGTATACTTGTTGCCCCAGTGTCTACAGCATAGTCGTTGAAATCTTATACATTTTGCTCTCTATGTAAATCTGTTTTCATCTTTTCAGTAATTAATTATCACTACAAATGGAAAATAAGTAGAAAATAATTTTTTTCTGCCTTTTCTGGGGTTTACAAATTCAAGTGGAATGAATTAAAGGGTTTTTTCACACAGGTTTAAAATGTTTAATTTATTCTTTTTAATCAAAAGTGCTAATGCATCTAGCATTCTTCTGAAATAACAACTGGTAGTGAAAGAGGTGACTGAACAAGTAGAAAAAAAACACACCCTGAAAAAACCCCATGGAAACTCCAGCCGATTGGCCCCCCACCTTCGGAAACTCCTGCCGTTTGGCCCCCAGCTTAAGAAACTCCTCTGACTGGCCACCGCCTTCAGGAGCTCCAGGCGATTGGCCGCCACTTTCAGAACTTCCTGCTGATTGGCTCCCACCTGGATCCGTCGTCCCTGGCGACAGTAATGTGCTCAGATCAACACGCTGACTCCTGTCAGTCGCCAGGAAGCCCAAGTGAGGTGGTCATGCCAGAAAAATGCATTAGAAAACAAGGATCTCACACCCACAGTGCCCCTGGGCGTCACAGGGGAAAGTAATTGGGTAGTGCACAGGGTTCATGTTCTGAAGAGCGTTTTTGAATCAGTCAGAAAAACTCGCGAAGCACTTTCAAATGGCGATTTGCATAATCGCGGAAATTATTTGGTTTACATGGAGGGATTTTTTTTTTCCTGACTGACACCATAGGAGGCTGCAGTGAAATTGGTTGTAAAATGAAGCTATTAGCTCAGATTTATGAATATATCACACACGTGCTCCCTAATGGAAGCCTGGAATCATTATGAGTGTTTTTTGCTTTCTAAATTTTTTTGCACTTTTCGAGGCCTGGTCCATGAACTGCAATATGCGATGAAGCTACGTCTGCGAAAATGTCTCTGGTTGGCTGTCTGATTGTCCAAAATGAGCTTCTCCTGCTGCCTTTTAAGTTATTTCAGGAACATTCTACTTTGTTTTGCCCGCCGTTGGGATTAACATGAAAATGCAATGTGGCTTGCATGGGTGGGCCTTCCTGCTGGCATAGCACCCCCAACTGTTCAGCATTGTTTGTGTGTCTCCTTCACGTGTGTCGTTAGACAGATCAAATTAATAAAGGGATGGATCCCTAGCTAATTCATAACAGGACACACATACGCTCAGTGGCCAGTTTATTAGGTACATGTAACTAGCAGCAGGTAGGACCCACTTTTGCTTCCTGGCCTGCTTCAGTGGTAGACAAGCCGTGCATTCAGAGAAGCGTTTCTGGCCGTTGTCCCCTGACCTCTCTCATTAACAAGGTGTTTTCAGCAACAGAAATGCCATTGACTGGATGTTTCATATGTGTTCGTTCTCTGAAACTCAAGACACTGTCGTGTGTGAAAACGCCGGGAAGACAGCTGTTCCTGAGACGCTGGAGCCACCGCGTCTGTCACTACGGGTGTACTCACTGTAGGCCCGATTGCCTGAGCACGGTTCCCCCCCCGGCCACTTCCCCTCCGATCTGCGCTCACAGTGTGCTTAACATTCTCGCCCTAAGCACGCTTTCCTCATCACAGAGTGACTTTTGTGTTGAAGAAATCATAGGAAGGATAGCGCTATCGCACCGCATGATGGAGTTCATGATTATCGTCCTGATTTTGTGGCTTATTTGTTGTTTTGGGCACGATGACACACATTGAGTTATCAAGTATGCAACGCAGTCCTTCCGCGTTCAAAATCACGTCCTAAGGTTCATTTGGACAGCAGGTAAACCTCTTTGCCCTGGTTGCATGATACATGTGTTCAGTTTGCATTAAAAGCAGTGGTAGCTAATAGCTCAGGCCCCGAAGGCATGTAGGTAAACGTTCAGTGTATATACACTCATGGGCGGTGTGCTTACTTGGGGTAGCCTACATCCCTGTGTCTGTATGGGATATCAGTCCAAAAAAACACAGCAGAGGTAGATCGCTGGGCTAACCGTGATGAGGAATAGGCTCAGCTGAAATGGCCTTCTTTATCTATAAAGATAAACATTTTCAAACTTCTTGAAAGATGTCCTAAGTTCCTTGAGTAATTGTTCATTTTAGTTATGTGAGACTTTTCTGATGAATATTTTTCTCTGATGCAAAATCTGTAACATAACGGTTGCAGCTAATAGTATGATCTTGGTAACGTAGAAAGCGGCATCGATGTGATGGAATAGAATAGTAGCTAGAAACCAAAAGAGCTAAAGATGTTGCTGAAATTTTCTTGTAACCTGAAGAATGAATAATGTCCAACGTAGTAAATTAAATGTTAAGGGTGAAATGAAAGGGGAAGCCTAGTGAATTATGTTATTAATGCGATAACGATGGTAAACCGATAAGTTAGATCTTAAAGAAAGAAACCAAATAGATGTATTGCTTTATGCACAGAGAAGCCACGATTACATAAAACTCAAAAGGGTTGTATTTCACCCGGGACCTGCTGTTTTATATACATACAGCAGGTTGCAGCTGGTGTTTTAAGGTCCCTGTTTTGCGTTTGCATTTTCATCCTGCCTGTTTCCTTGTTTCCCTCTGTCCTTCTCGGCCGGCATCTCCAGCGGGATATTTAACGCAGGGATTACCCGCGGCGACCTATGTCCATCTTCCTGCATGTGTGGCAGCACGGGGTCTGCATGGAATCCGCCGGGCTGTCGTCCGCCTCGCTGTGTTTACGCGGCCAGACAAACGGCGTCCCGTGATTTATGTTTTCCTGACTGCATTTACAGATCCCTGCTCGCAGGCACCACAAAAGACAGCCCGACTCGGGGGCCTGACGGTACAACTTGCCGGTGCGAAGGAGCGCCATCTCCGATGATGTATTACAGGGATTCCTCACGGTTCCAGATATTTGTTTTCCAGAGAAGGGGAGACATAGGGTAGAGAGACATATAAAATAAATAAAGATGATACTTTCAGAGACGCTCTGATCACTTTACATTTTTAATGCAGCCTTCTGTGTTTACGCTCCACATCCCCGGTGCCAAAATTAATGTTACATTAATTTCATAACCCAGCGTCCAGTGATTTATAATTGAGAACGGAGAACAACGTGTTGCATTCAGTCCTTCGTAACACAGAGGTTGAGTGGGGGTTCAGCAGACCCTCCCTGAAAAGAGAAAGGCGGGTTGGAAAAAAAGAGAAGAAGAGTGAAACAGACTAAGAAAACAGTGAGTGTAATGTGGTGTCTGGAATGGCGATGTGCAGAATTCCTTCCTTTCACCAGGAAGTTCAGACATGAGTGTCAATAGGCTTGTAAAGGAAGCCTGAAGTAAGAAGCATGCAGCTGTCCTGCTTGGCCTTGACTGGGAAGGGGTGGACCTATCAGGGGGGAGGGGCTGCAGCATCAGTACCTATCAGGGGGAGGGGCTGCACCATCGCTACCTATCAGGGGGGAGGGGCTGCAGCATCACTAACTATCAGGGAGGAGGGGCTGCACCATCGCTACCTATCAGGGTGGAGGATTTTTGACATCAGGACAGAACACGTCCCATGTAAGTTCTAGTTGAGGATTATGGACCTCGAAGAACAAAATGGCAACCATTTGAGCTTCACTGGTGAACCTGATTTGTATGGACTCCACTGACACGCTGCTCGCTCGGGAAATCAATCGTCCCCGACATTAGGAGGGAACAAGGATCAATACAGCCATTTTTTCCCCATGGCAGCGTTCTTCTAAGACATGTATCTCACATACACGGGATGGATGGAGAAGTTCTGGGGTCACAAAACCTCTGCATCAGTCTGCATGGCGGTTCTTTCTGAAATCCTCGGGGGTGGGGGGGAGTAACGAGATTGTTTGAGGTTTGTTATAAACCTTTAAGACAAATGACGCTCTCAGACATTCACGCTGTGTGTTTTATATGTAGGTATAATATAGATGCACGGCGATCTACCTTACAAGTGGGCTGTTACATATTAATGATTGAAAGCCATCACGAGCCACAAACATTTTGAGTTTGTTCTTTTGGGTAAGCAATTAAAGCGGAATCAGGAAAATATATCATGTGATGAACAAATTAATATTCCCTGAGGATTTACTTACAAGTTCCACCAACCTGCTGTGAAAGACACTAAAGGAAATAAACATGTATATTGTACATTACGTAAAACTGAACCTTATCGTAGAGAAGGAGACCAACCCCTCTAGGTAATGGATAAAGAGCAATGGATATGCCCAGGAATGAGCTGGATTTGTGCTTGTGAGGACCTATCCTCTTTAATTCCCAGCCTTGGCTATTGACCGTGAACATCTCCCTGATCACCACTCTCTCCACCTTTATTTCCCATCAGGAGACCCAGGATGCCGTTCTTCAAATCCCACCGCATTTTTTCTCCTTACTTCATTTTGCCATATGTGGCTTTCAGGTGCGACTTGACTGTGGTAATTTTCGCTAAAACGTTTCACACGGGGTAGCCGCGAGAACACGGGCAGGATGAAATTGAGCTGCGCCAGGTTTTTGCGACAGACTTCTGGATTTGTACTGCATTCTTTTTTTTTGTAGCTCATTCCATTGCCTGCAACTACTGATGTATGCTGCACTGTTTCATAAATAGTCTTCAATTTGATTTGATTTCTGAATCCGCGTTTAAAGTCAGCGTGTTTGAATGGATCATAAACACAGCGGAGTAGCTTGCTGCTCACAGAGGGTTTATTTGTGTAGGAAATAACTCACCGAGCTGAACTTTGTTTGCCGCTAAAAGGGAGCACATGACTTGATTTTCAACATATGTCTACTTTCTTTCTCCACTCCCCCCCTTTTTTTTGCTTTCTCTCCCCCGAGGGCCTGTCCCTTAACCTTGATTATGTGAATTGCTTTCGACTGATAATACAAACAGGTTAGTCATACGCTGCGGCAGCGCTGTCTGCTCGCGGGAGTTTATTTTTAAACCCGGCCGTCTGTTTCTCACGCCGCCGGCCTCTGCCCGCCCGTGCTTGCTGACGGAGACGCAGGGTCATGTTATCGCCCGAGATGCCGCACCGATCCAAGAACTGCTGGAGTTTGTCAAATCTGCGCTCGCAGACGGCACCGTTAAAATGAACGCTTTGGATTCTAGAACTTTGGGCTTTTTTTCATCATATTAGATGGGGTGAAATTTAGCAGATGAAAGAACAATAATAACAATGTATCCCTCCCTCCTTTCCCATAATTCCTTACTGTGTTACTTGTTCATCTATTTCAGCAATATAGCGTCGAACCACTGGGATTTTTCCCTCACCCACTTACATAAATTCCATGCAGCTACTAATTAAATACTAACTGCTTCGTATATCAGCAAAGAGCCCTAATTAATCTATTTTCCTTAGCGACTGGAGTATTGCATGTTTATATGTTTGGTACACAGGCCTCTGCAGTAAATTACAAGGCTTTGGATTCTCCGCAGTTTAACGTTTGTTTACAGCGACGCTTGCCTCAGTTAAAGGTACAAGGACAACTGTCCTATTCGGGACTCCACCCCCCGTCCTCACTCCCGGGGCCCCAGGTGTGTTTTTAAACCGTTGTCTAACCGCAAAGTCTAAACACAACAGCAAGAGGAGCAGAATAATCGAACCTCCCAAATTGCGTTTCATTCGTTTCAGCCCGTCGCTTGACTGAAACCTCTTTTTATGTATATGTTTGCTTATATTTTTTGGTTGTAGAGCTTTTCGTTTCCTCAGTCATCTACGTTGGCGCAGAAAAGGTGCAGACCCTGCATCTCGAACCTGCCTCTACAAACGCGAGCTTTGCTGCATTAGCAGAAAGACTGAGAACAGACCTCATGTCACTAGAGTAACAGCCCTGCCCCTGACTGCAATGCAATCACTCCAGGTCCTCCCTCACCCCCGGACTACCCCCCCCCCCCCCCGGGACGGGCTGGCAGAGAGGAATTCGGTGTGCTTCGTCCGTGGCGGTGTGGGATGAGTTCATAAAGACTGTTCTGCCTCCCCGGCCTTTAATACTGCGCCAAGAGATATTCTGTCGTCATTTAATCTTTAGTGTTTGGACGATTTTTCAAGCCCTGAACACAGTGCTTTTATGAGGCCAAATTCAAATAAAGAAATATGGACATTAACATTCCAGTGAAAAAAAAAACATAAATACCCCCTTTCTGTGGGTTGTATTTGTCAAAGTTTGCTGCCGGTAAACCCCACCTGGAAGGTCACATTCTTAGCTGTGCAATTATATTATCATGTAATCAATTAGCCGACACTCTTATCCCATTTATACAAATGGAAGATTTACTGGAATGACTGAAGTTTCCCTTGGATGTCGCGCACATTCCCATCTGAAAGGTTCCCATTCGCATCCCTCGAGTTCTTGGACTGCGTGATTCCCGCTGCGCCTACTTGACTCGCTGTTATCCATATGGAATATACGGCAGATATCAGTGCCAGTCAACCCACTGGCCACACAGGAGGCCGCGTAGGGCGCCATCTTCTGAGGGGGCGCAGACTTAGCAAGCCAACTTCACTTTGTGTCCTGTGGGGGGCGCCGGTGGTTAAGGTTGTCCATGGCGTCACATGGGCTTCGAGCACCCCTAACCGGCACTGACTCCCGGTCTGTGCCCTGTGCTGCCAGGATGGCTGTATCTCATTCCTTGGACTGCGGTGATGCAAGGGCACCCTGATCCACATCCCAGTCCCGGCCTACTCTGCTGGTGATTTCTGGCTGCTTGTCGTGGTGGTGTTTTCATTGGCCCGGCACCTTACCAAACATGCCCTGTCCTACCTCCCCCAGCAAAAAACACACGTGAGTCCATGCCCGCAAACACCGGCCGACAGGACGCGCTCCATAAATCACTGTCCAGCCTGGGATGAAGAAAAAAAAAAAGAGAGTGAGGGATGATGGGGGTTCTGGAGGTGGTGCTGGGTGGAGGGGGGGTGTATGGGGGAGAGAGGGTGACTCGAGGTTAGGAGGGAACAACTGGCAAGCATTCCGGCGAAGGAAGCGGGAACCAGCAGCTGGAAACACTCAAGGCCGAGAGAGAGAGGTACCGCTTTCTCCCAGGCCGAGCAGCAGCGCTGACGGAGCGGGGGCCCCCGCAGTGAGGAGAGCTGCCTCGACAGCGCCGGCCTCCCTCGCCGCGAGTGCCCCCCCTCCACCTCAGGATGCCCCACTTGTTTTGACTTCACGCTATGTGCTAAGGATAATACGGACAGAACGCCATGGGTAAGGACACGCTACATTTCGCCCTCTGGCGGGGGGGGGGGGGGGGGGGGGGGGGGGGGGGGGGGGGGGGGGGGGGGGGGGGGGGGGGGGGGGGGGGGGG
>JAODLD010000030.1:17109724-17121176 GCA_026781065.1 Mormyrops boulengeri | reverse complement strand
CCCCCCCCCCCCCCCCCCCCCCCCCCCCGCCCCCCGCGCCCCCCCCCCCCCCCCCGCCCCCCCCCCCCCCCCCCCCCCCCCGGTCTGATCTGTTATATTCATGTTTTGTTTTTTTCATCTTTTTTTCTCTTTTGAACTTGGACAGCAGAGTGGGATAACGGTCCATTAGTGCTAACATCTACGGGCCTGGAGGAGTTACGGTTGGGTCCAGCCCAAATTAGGTAGCGGTTAATGGGCTGGCTCCTCCTTATTTTGTTCCTCGCATGAAGCTTGATTGATAATGCGGCCGACACTGTCATTCACTGAGACCACTGTGATCCCCCCTGAGCCCCCGCCCCAGGACAGCAGTGAAGGTGGGAACTGCAATACTAGGTTTGTTTTTGTAGAAGCGCAGACTGATCCAACGAGAAGCCAGCGAAGTAGCCAGGTTTAGAAGGTAAGCATGTCGTTTCTGCACTCAGTTCAGACCTGCTCTTCAGGTGGGAAGTTCAGGTCCAGGAAGTAAAAATCCAAACCAAGATTTTTTTCAACCAAATAAAGTCAGTCACAGAGTGCTCAACTGCTAGGTTGGAACAAAATCTTGGTCTGGATTTTTACTTTCTGGACCTGAACTTTCCACCTCTGGTTTTTGCTTTATTATCTGGTTTTGCACAGAACAGATCTTTTTTTTTTTAGTATCAGTGTTTTAATATCCTGACAGTGTGTTTCCTTGGTTGTTATGGAAATACTGGGTAACAATTCAGGTTTCTGTGACTTGTGCGCATTACTTATTTATTTGATCTTTTATTACCTTATTTTACATATAAATAAGTGATCCATTGAGTGAACATAATCGGAGCCTTATTGACTTGTGGAGTTTCCTACATTTCAGCTGCTATTGGTCCACATCAGTGCATCTAGGGTAGTTTAAGAGCATGTGCACAAGACGGCAACCAAATTACCTTTAATGTTCAACTGTGATTAATAGTATGTCTTGGGAAGTCCCTCATCTCCATTCAGTTATGGTCTTCAAAACAAAGTGTGTACGTATGCATGTCAAAATTACTTAATAAAGTGCAATTGTGCACAAGCCTCCTCTGACAATTATCACAACAGGCTGTTTATGGGTACAGGAACAACGACAGGCACCTTGCCAGCTCAGATCATTAAATGATCAGGAAGAAAAAACAGGCCCTCGTTATACCCCATTTATCAGATTTATTTAACAGTAGAAAGCGGAAAAAACTGCCGATAACTATATGACATCCTCTTTCATTTCCATCAGTGGCTGCCACCTACTTCACTGACAAGGGAACATGTACAGCAAACACTTGCTTCAGTTTTACCACACAGCTGCTTTTGGAGGAGACATCGTATGATGTTTTTATATCCTAGATTCCATTTTTCTCACAGTAACCATGGAAAAATGCTGTCTGGAGACGGCATGGTTATGGAAATCCTGTAAAATGGATAATATGTCTTGATGTGCTGTGATTACAGGGGAATGTGGCTTATGAAATATTTGCAAATGTATTTCTGATTAAACCTGCAATGCTAATGCATGCATGATCCCAGTTAATGGAAGTAGCAGTGCATCTAAGACAGGTGTTTAGAAGGTTTTCGGTCATGTACAGGTACGCGGTGAGATTCCCTCAGCCTGCCTTTCGAAACATGTGTACATGTTTGATAGTGATGTGCAGTTATAAAATACTGAAAGATTAGCATATTCCTGTTATTTATTCCACTGTGCAGGGAGATTTCTGAGTTTAAGCAACGAACACATTACTCTGCCCGTCCGTCAGGTCACCTGTAAACAAAAACACAAAACACAAATGGAAATTAAGGTGCTTCATTAGACAATACAAATGTGACAATATGTAAACACGGCGCAATGTAAATATTGTGAGTATTGCAAAAGACTGGATGAGCAGGGGATCGCATGGAGGACGCAAGCAAATGGTTAGAATTGCAGAGAGATGATGACAGAATTTCCTCTGACAGTAATGTGGGACAGAAGGTCCTGTACTGCTTCAGAAGGCTGAAGATGACACCTTCTAGTACCAGGAAGTTTAAGTGTCAGAAACCATAAGCAAGGCCCATTAACCTGGATGGCAAAGATTTGAAGTTCTTTAGATCAAAGTGTCAAATAAACGCAGGTGCTTGGCAGTCAACAAATGTGACTCCATGAAATAAATCTATTTCTTGCATTAACTGTATTTGACTGGGATCTCAGTGCATTGACAGTTGTCTTTAACTCTGGTTGAACCCAGTAAAAACCTTGGGCATTAGGTGCGATGGATCGGCTGACTGGCATGAAATTGCTTGAAGATATCGCTGTTTATCATGCTGCTTTATTATTGTTTAATGCCGCTTATTATTTATTGAGAATTATTTATTCATAATAATCCTTAAGATCATTAATAATTTATGTAACATTATAATTCGTGAATAATTCATCCGAAACACCAGGCAAATGACTGATCCCTTGTTAAGGTCTGCCGATATGAAGTTTCTATATAAATGTGCTGTTTCTCCCAAACCGGCTGAAAAATTCCCGCCATGCATGAGCAGCCTGGAGATGCTAGGTGACACTTTGGCCTGAACACAAACTGTTCTTTTTGCCGTTTCCTCCTTACTAGATTAGAGGGGGCATGGCAGAGTGTTAAGCAATTCTAGGGAGTTTTATATTCCTAAATGTGTTCCCCGTCCTCCACAGCAGATATAAATAGCTATTCCCATTTTTGGAAATTACTCCAAAGCAGAAATATGTGTGGCTTAATACCTAAATCTGCAGCACAAAAACATCTAGAATCAAGTCTGTCACTTTTTTATGTAATTTCCTGTTTTTTTTTCCTTCCTGATTCCCAGGACCTTTTTAATAAAAATACGCTCTTTTCTGCACAGCAGAAATGCTCTGTTTTTTTGCTCCGTTGTTTGATAGTGTTTCGTGGAATCGACATCTGCTGCTGCGGGGTTTCTGCGCTTCTTTCTCGCAATTTGAAAGTCCCGTCGCTACACCAGCCAACCATCACACCATCAATCCGACCATCTTCCCCCGGGCTAACTGGGTTATTAACAATACTTGGCTTTCGCCTGCAACCAGTTGAGTGGGAGGAACGAAATGCCCACCTTGCTTTCCCTAGACAGGCTTTCCAGCTCCTGATAATGACGACCCAAGAAGCAGGTGTCCAGGTTAGGCTAAGCATACCCTCATCACATTCATGGAAAACATCATCACGTGATCCTGGGTGGTCACCTGACTCATTCTTAAGTCCAGGTCTCTTAGACTTTCTTACACTTCCCCAATCAGCATTAAGGCACATCCTTCACTATGTGGCTTAATGGGTTAGGACTCATTAGCAGCTGTAACTGGAAGGCCGCTGATTCAAATTCCACAGTTGGAAGAATGATGTCACCATTCGTCCCCTGAGGAAGACCTGAAGCTCCACTTGTTGACTGGGCTTTCTCTCAAAATGTGCCTGCTAAGTACATAAAATGTCTATTTAAATGTTACAAACGCTTAACCCTTCTCTCCTTGGTCTGATCTCTGTTTCAGTACGCTGTTAAATATTATTAATCTACAAAACAGTTTTAAACATTGAGACATTTTTCCTGAAGCTAATCAGGTTAAAGAGCTTCCTTTAGGGTGCTAGAGCACAGCCCCTTGTGGAATTCGAACCAACAGCATTTAGATCAGACCATGTAACCACAAACAACATGACGGTATGGCATCACAGATCCTGCATCTCATTCATCTCTAATCTACTCCACCGCCAGTCTGCTTAGACAAAAATATAGTTATCAAAAAAGTTTATATAATGTCCTTTCAACACAGAAAAGGGCCAATTCTCTATGAGACTGAAAATTTCATCTTCAAAAGGCGAAAGAAAGTGTACTGAAAGATTAAGATTAAATAATTATATCTTAGGCAACATATAATGAGGCATTACAAATGTAAAAGATAGAAAAAAAAACAGAGACAGTAAAGATTAGTTAGTATGTGCGGTTTAGATGCTCCTGAATCATCCCAGACTAGACCAGAGGTCCCGACAGCACAGACGCACTCTGAGAGCAAAAGACAACCACAGTATGACTCAGATTGGCCAGATAGAGCTCTGGACATTAGGCTTATGCACACAAATGTTGGATTTCACTACCGCTATTACAACAGAACCTCGATTTCTTGCTCAAATAAAATGTGATCTTCCAAATTGTTTTCTGTCATAACCATGACAAGGTCCTGTCAGGTACATAAATATTTTCACACACACTCAGCTGTCCACTGTAAAAATCAAGACCGTATCCACGGTATGGTTGAGCGGATATCTACGGGCCTTCAAAGTGCTTTCGGGAAAGTGGCTCACAATTCAACACAATCATTTATTAAAATAATCCTACTTTATCATTTGACCTGCCAAGATCAAATAAATATACATTTATTTCAAGACTTCTTTGACAATTTAGTCTTTAGTTTTTAGTTTAATTTAGTTTCTGCTATTTCTGATGCTGCGGGTCTCCTGGATTTACAGACAAAACAACAACAAAAACCAACGAATTAGAAAATGGAAGTTTGTCTTCTGAACGTTTCATATGAGCTTGCAAGCAAAGTGTTAAGCTGCAATCGGGTTATTCATCAGTATTTGTCCCAGCTACCAGACTAAACACACTCTCATTACAGAGGGTCATCGCTCTCGGAGGGGGCAGTATCCATGTTTACAATTTCGAGACTGAACGCTAACAAACGCGGCCAAGCATCTTACAGCAAACATCGTCATTTAATTCTACCATATGATTTGGGCAACATACAGCAATGGGGTGACCCCCAACCCCCGCACCCGTGAACTCTGAGGTGTCGGTTGAGGTGTGATACTCCAGGGTGGGGGCATTTGGTTTAAGAGAGTCGACTTGGCGGCCCAAAACACAGTGCTGGCCGGAGTGTCAGACGTACTTTCCACCCGGAACCACTTTAAAAAATTGTCTGCTTGTACAAATAATTAGGTGTAAAACTGTCAGGCGTTTAACTTATAAGAAAGCTTCTCCCAAGCTACAAAAGTAAATAATGTACTAAGATTTCACTGATTTTTGTCTCCTTTGGTTGAAGAAATTCTAAAAATAGTATAAAATCAATGCTGGGGAGTCAAAATATTTGCTCATTGCAGAATGCAAACTTCAGGTGACATGTAAATTTAGACTGAATGTTTTGATCGGTCGGTTCCAGGTGGCAGATAACTACTGGAGTTAAAGAAGACTGCAGAACATTCCAAACGGGGTCTGCCCTCGGGGAAGTGGGGCGGGGGGTCCAAGGACGTAGTCAACGTGGCAAGGGCGCCGAGTGCTGACTGTTTATATTAATGACAATACACTCCAGGCTCAAGTATCTGCTAAGCATCAAACCTTGAAAGTGTGAAAACATCTATGTGTCAAAAAAAGAGAAGGGGGGGGTGGAGAGTACATGACACCCTGAAAATGGTTCTGCGCTGAGTCGTGAACAGTGAACAATGTAAAGAGCAAATGTTTCTCTCTGCTTAGCTGTTAAAGTAAGAATGGAATTATATTGGATGCATATTGATGCATCAGTGAAGACTTTCAAAAGAAACCAAGTCTATTACATGAAGCACTCATGGACTCATGTCTTCCCCCCACTTTCATACTCAAATTTTAAAATTTGGACAGTATTAATTGGGACTTTGCCATCTTGCTCATTTGACTTGGAGGCAGGGCTCTCCCTTTGAGTCTGGTTCCTCCCAAGGTTTCTTCCTACTAGGGAGTTTTTCCTTGCCACTATCTCCTCTGGCTTACTCACTGGGGCCATTGGGAAGGGATAATATTAAGCGCTTTGACACAATGTAATGTTGTGAAAATGCGCTATACAAAAAAATTGAATTGTTTTTGCTAAAATAAGAAAGACAAGAGGGTTTGCTGTTCTGTTGACATTAGGTGCTTATTGCGAAGTTTAGCTTGCTAAACTTGTCAGTGGCCTGTCAGTTACTTGGTCATTGTAAGTGCAATCAACTCAGACATTTTGGTGTGGCTTTCACGACCGGCTGGCCCGCTCTTTGGTGTGTGATGGTGGTGGAGTCACTGTGGGGGCGTCTATGAGTTTTATGGCTTTCGACGTGGGGGGAACGGGTTTGTGTAATCATGGCTGGTAGATCTCTTACAACATAACATCAGAAGTTATAATTCATGGTGTCCGCTATGCATTTACATTAAAAAAAGAGGGGAATGTTTTTGGAGTAATTAACGGAGCTGTAGTACATGACACAGACGTGTGATTTTCTTTCCCTCAGCATTCCCAATTACGAAAGAGTCAAAACGAAACATTAAAAAGTCCCGTTCCTGCGAAACAGAGAGCTTTAGCCAGCGGTCTTACAAAGAATATCCTATATAAACTTAAATGCGAGTCTCTCGTCAGTATATGCGCCATCAGTAAGGATATATGAATACAAATACCAAGTGAGTAAGCACTTTCTTTAATAACAAATACACAAATAATAGAATTACAGGTAGGTGACTGGAGGACATGCAATGTGGCGGTTAATGGAGATGCCTGAGCCGGGGTGGAAGAAGGGATATTCGAGAAGGTCTGCAGAGCAGGACTCTAATTGGCGTCTCCGGACGCATTCGACACCAAAACGTCCAGGCCCATTGTCCTGTGCTTCTTGCGAATCCCTCAGTTGGAACTCCAAACAAGAACACCTGTGCATAGGCTAAAGAGAAGATCAGAGCCTTTGCCATTCCCGCACCGGCCACCCCCACCTCCACTGGGACTCATAGCGATCCACTGATTCCACAGCAGATCCTCTGTGGTCCTTCCAGATAAGCGTTTCTTCTCTGTCTGAGTCTCTCTCTTGCTGCGTTCCGAGGGCTGCATCGTCGCAGCTAAACAGAGAAGCGCAAACACAGACCAAGTCAGATGCTTTCAAGCTGTTTCTTTTCCTCTTTCTTCTGGTTTTCAATGTACTTACCCTACATCCCTTCACTCACAGACACACACAGGCATATGGCTGTTATATTCTAGCGTGTCACACCTAAGACACACTCTGTAGCTCTTAGGAAGTGATGTCCATGCCAGGTGGTAGCAGACCCCAGGTGTAAAGGTCTGAGACTCCATGGTTAACATTCCAGTGCTTAAAACAAATATGAGCAACTCAGTGAGCGTACACGCTGTTTTTTAGAGGGGGGGTGGAGGGGGCCAGATAGACAAGGCCAAGTCTTCCCACCCGGCACTTAACGCAAACGGATCTGGATCCCATAGCTCCCGGTGAGTAACACATGTCTCAGTGCAAGTCTGGGCCACCCTGGGTGCTTCTGCTGGCTCAGCCCATAAGCGAGTCATCCGATCGTTGTGACTGACGGCGGCACTCCATTCGCGGCCCTCTTTACAGGCCCGTCCACACCACTCGCTTCTCCCACGTGACGTCACATGGAATCATTAACGACCGTGAACAACAGTTGTTTGCTTGAAATGTGGGAACACATGAAGGTGCACACTATGTGGAACTGTACAGAAAAATAGTTCTTCCAAATGCATTAATAACTGCATATTAAGTATAAATAACTGCAATTGTAATTATTACAATTACAAATAACAACACACAGTGACACTTATTGAATAAGTGGATGTTTTAAATAATGTTACTACCTGCATATTTACATAACCACGGCTGTTTAGAACAAATAATGAGATCTGAGAAGATGTTTTAAATAAGACGTTTTAATGAGAAGGCGACTGACACCAAACAAGTACGGATCTTATTAAACTAGACTGGTAGCGCGTGGCGGCTGTAATGCATTTCGTCAGTATCTCCACATCGCGCAGACATGACCAGTCGTCTGGTCTTTAGATGTTACTGGCGAGGGCACTGAGACACTATCAGCGGTGACACCACACGTTAGACAGGAGGGGGTAGGGGGCTCTTTCAAACGGGTTCGGTATTGCCCTCTAGGGGACAAGGAAAATAAAAGGAGCAGAAGGAGCCAGCCGTATCAAATCGTGACCCAGACCCCCAATCAAACAGCGGGCTCCTTCCAGAAAGTGAAGGCACACATATGAAAGTGAAGCACATGATCCACGTTTCAGATTCAGCAGGACGTACCAAATGTCCACGCCTACGCGTATGGGATTTAAGATCAGCAATAAGGAAATTAACCCAAAAGCACCGTTAAAGAAAAAAAAACGATTCCGAAGAACGGATTACATGTTTTTTGTAAACCTGTCACTAAAAAGGAACGGATATATAGCCCACGCATGGGATAACGTTAGCGATTAAACGCTGCTGCAGTCAGCCACGCTCATGCATAGCTATAGAGTCCAAGCGCCACCTTCAGTTGCATCTATAAAAACCACATTATTTTTACACTTGACAAAAGAAATTGCATCTGACGACCGGCTACCGAAAATCCAGCCACCTCGCCTACATTGAACATACGTGGGTTTTGCTACTGCGGAAAAATATTAAGCCAACTCGGGCTAGATTGTTCCCTGTTTAAAGGTTTACAGTAGAACTACTCGCATCCTCCCCACGGCGCCTGCTTAACTTGTGCTTAATATGCCCGTCGCGCACCGCATGGGACCAGGGCGCTCCCCCTGAAACTCCGCCCACCGCGCGCCTGGCATCCAATGGAAACGCTGGACGGGGACGGGAAGGGTTAAAGCGACCTCCGATGGGCGGAGCCGCGGGGAGACGTGATTGGATAGCGGTGCATGACGTAACCGCCATGAAAAACCTAATAACTAGTTAAGAAGGCAGTTTGCAAGTCTGGAAAGAGTACAGAGCTTGTGGTGCGGGAGTTTGGGAGGATTGAGTCGCGGGGAGAAAAAATATATTTATAATAAGCGGAAAAGTGCTGGGCTGTGGACTGTTAGACACTGCGGCGTCTACGAGAGTAAGGGGAGCAAGCATGGTACAGCAGACGGAGAACAGCGAGACGGAGAGTAGCGTGTCCCGGGAAGCCACTGACACGGAGGAGAACGAGTTCATGGCTTGCAGTCCGGTGTCGCTGAACCCAGACTGGTGCAAAACGGCGACCGGGCACATTAAACGGCCGATGAATGCATTCATGGTTTGGTCCAAAATCGAGAGGCGGAAGATCATGGAGCAGTCGCCGGACATGCACAACGCGGAGATCTCCAAACGGCTGGGCAAGCGCTGGAAAATGCTGAAGGACAGCGAGAAGATTCCCTTCATCAGGGAAGCCGAGAGGCTCCGCTTGAAACACATGGCCGATTATCCCGACTATAAGTACAGACCCAAGAAAAAACCAAAGCTCGACGTTTCCTCAAAGCCGTCCGCGCAATCGCCGGAGAAATCCGGCGGCAAGATTCCCAAGACCCCCGGCAAGAAATGCCCCAAATTAAAGACCAGTAAGGCGAGTGCAAAGCCGAGCCACGAGTACGGAGGGGAGTACGCCTTCCAAAACTTAAAAGTGAGCAAAGTCTCCAAAAGCGAGCTCACGGATGAAGAGGACGAGGAGGACTACGAGGAGGACTTTCGCATCCGGATTAAGCAGGAGGACGGGGAGCGGACGCGGCCGTGCAGTGCGGCCAAAGTGCCGGCCAGCCCGACCCTGAGCTCGTCCGCCGAGTCGGAAGGGGCGAGCATGTATGAAGAGGTGCGGAGCACGCCGTCCAGCAGGCTCTTCTACAACTTCAAGAACATCACCAAGCAGAGCGCCACATGCGCCGCGTCCGCCTCACCAGCATCCTCCACCAGGTCCGTCTCCACCTCCTCCAGCTCCAGCGAGGACGCCGACGACCTGCTCTTCGACTTCAGCTTAAATTTCGCACCCAGTGCTTCAGGATCGGAGCTGGGCAACCCGAATTCAGGAAACCTCTCCCTCTCTCTGGTGGATAAAGATTTGGACTCGTTCAGCGAGGGCAGCCTTGGTTCCCACTTTGAATTTCCAGACTATTGCACCCCCGAACTGAGTGAAATGATCGCCGGGGACTGGCTAGAGGCGAACTTTTCTGACTTGGTGTTTACTTACTAGGTTTTTTTTCTTTCCTTTTTAAGAGCCCAAATAATAACAGGGAGGAAGAAATTAAATTATATGTCTTGTCCAAGTTGTTTCTAGCCCTGCCTCTCTGGTTCATCTTGGGGTTCAGGGGAGGATGCGGAGAGAGGTTTGAGGAATTAAAGATGCTTATGAAGCTGATACCGTAGTGCAAAAAAAATAATAATAATAATAAAAAAAAAAACTGCAGACATTTTTTTGGCAGCATGACAGGGTTTTATGGATTTTTCCCCCTGTAGGTCTACAATTACTGTTCAACTAAAATGGACCGCAGAGAAAGGAAGGAAAAAATTCTATGCATCTTACCCTCTTAAAACTGCAGGGAGCTGAAAACGTAAGACTGTGGACTGATTTCAAAATCTGTGAACGGACACTTTTCAGGACCATACCTTTACAATGGGTTTTGTGATTTATATGCCGCGTTTTTTATTTTTGTGTTTTCGGTAACCTATTCCGTTTACCTCCTGACTCTAAAAAAAAGACCAACAGCCTAAACCTCTCCAGAACACAGGTGTGGGAGAAAAACGTTTTGATACATAACAGACCTCATCTTTTTAAAAGAAAAGTAAGATATTTTCAGGCATATTTTTGTACAGTCTTTAAAAAGGGAATGTTCTTGCTGTGCTTTCAGTGAGTTTCAGGCACTTGTTCCCTTTCTTGATTGTTTTAGCATGCAAGGGAGTCTTGGTCTAAGGATTAAGTTAAATTTAAAACTTGCATAAAAATGCCTTTGTGGTTTTTTAAGCTAGGTTTTGTACAGTTGTAGATCATATGTTGAGTATTTGTAGGAGACATGGCATCTGAGGTGACTTTACCTCAATGCTGGTATTAGTTTCAAGATTGTATATGTACTGTAATATAGTAAAGTTAGGAGTTTATGTAATCATACTCGTGATGATGTGGATGGGTCCCAAATCGCAGGTGTGAAACTGGATTTTTTTTTATGGCACATACTGTTTTCTTTTCTCCTCCCCTCATTTTTTGTGCAATAGATACACCTTTTTAATACAGACCATCTGCATTTTTGTAGCAAATGATGGGCTGGTTCATTACCAAGAGCTCGTCATTACCTGTCATGATGCTGAAGTCTGTGTCTTGACAAAAAATCAATAAAAAAGGAAAAATAAATCAGCTGGAACTGATACAAAAGTGATCAAAAAATGGCTGTCTGTTACCGTGAATTTCTGAAGGGGGGTGGGAGGGAAAAGAGGTTCTCCCCCCGGTTCCTTATCTGATTTGGAAAAGCCAGACGTTGGAAATTCTGACACTGAATTGAACAAACTGACCCTGCAGTTTTAAAAGTATTCTGGTGCTGAAACGGGCAAGTATTTCTTGTGGGTGGTCGGGGGGGGGGGGGGGGGGTTGGGCGGGACCATGCATAATGGAGTTTGAAAAAATTGAAAATTAAAAAATTTTTAATATATTAAAAAATAATGCCATTTTAAAAAAAAATTTA
>JAODLD010000030.1:17033844-17062458 GCA_026781065.1 Mormyrops boulengeri | reverse complement strand
TGAATTGTAAATTTTACTTGGGACCTGCACAGCTCCTCACTGGTAGAGACGGCAGATGGTAGGCGCGGGCTGCCCTCCGGGGTGGGGTGGGGGGTGCCAAGAGGGGAGGGGCACAAAAAAAAAAAGCAGACACCATCCCCCACCCCTGCTGCCCGTCACCTTCACCTTACCCTGTGCGTGGATAAAAATCCAGGCGAGACGTGAGGTAGCCTGAGCTGCTCAGATTGCCGGGGGGGGGCGGGCTGCTGTGGGTTCGGGGCTGCCCCAGTCCACCTGCGTGCCATTGACCAAGTGGGGTCAAGTTTCATGGTCGATAGGTTTCTGAAGAGCGGTCGATTCTGTACGACCACTTGTTTGTAGGACATACAGTAGATGCTGACGTCAAGCCCGAGAGCTCTGTAATCTCCGGATTCCCTCATCCGGTCACCTCTATCCCAGCACTCCTCATTCACCAATTTCATCCATTTTAATTTATATAAGCAAGATTGTGGAGCGGTGCCACTCAGTGAAATCCAGCGGAGCCGAGGTCTCCAGCAGCAGCGCCATTACCGCGCAGCAGATAGCTGGCGGAACGGATCCCCCCCGCCACGGAGCAGCGATGCGAGGCAGGGCGTGGCCGCCTGCCCCGTCTCCAACATCCGCCGGGGAGGGAAAATGATCCCAGCCTGCCCTCATCAGGTGGAGAGAGTTAAAAGATCTGCTCTCAGCTGGGGGGGGACGAGTTAGGCTGGGCTTAGGGGAGCAGACAAGGGTTGCTCAGCCTGAAAAGATGACCGCCACACAAGGATTACATATATCTTCGACTTCCAGGGCCTTCTGGATGTTTCCACTGCCTGACGTCCGTCTCTGTCGGTGACTGTCTGGTATCTGGTCTGTAAACCCCCTCCCAGGTCCCTCCATCCGGCCGAGAATAGGCTCTGCAGCCGTATTAATCATAACTCTGCATCAGCAAAAAAAAAATTACTTTGCAAAGAAGTTTACAGCATAAGAAGGTATCAATATACCAATCATTTTGGGAATAAGCCTACCAGAAATTACACATGTATTGTGACTGTCCTGTGAAAACACATATCTCCATAAATCAATTATTTCAGGATTGAAAAAAATCCATTTTCTCAGAAATTGCTTATCAAAATAAATCTAAAACAACACTATGAGACACCCTTAGCACAACAGATAGAAACCTTTACACAGCAATTGGTGAACAGTTTAATGTTTTAAATCTGTGTGGATTGTTGTCAGCGAGGCAAGTATGTTAGTGTCAACAAGATACAAGCTAATCTCACTTTATATTCATAATTAACTATGTTAGCTACCTATCTAGCTATCAACATTAAATTAATAAAATTAGTGATATGACGTCATCCATACATAAAAACCATCATGAATACCAAACGTTTAGTACAAACATAAATACTAGTTAAACACAATGGGCATATTTTATTTATAGCAAAATTTAAAGTGGGCAATGCATTTTTCATCAGACAGCCACGATTACATATTGTATAATGACATTTATTTAATTAACTAAGGGATATTTTCAAGCAGTTTTAAGGGGTGTGTATTTATACCAATTTCAAAATGCAGGAAAGGCAGCTGTGGTTCTTAATGCCAGTGCGTCCGTGATGTCATCCCACTCAGTTCATCTCAACCCTCCCATGCTGAATTATCTGGGCCTCCATGCAAGACACGGTCCTATCTGCCTCGGCGCACAACACGTCTGCTCTCCCCGCGTTGACCTTTCACGGAGACCCGTCGCCGGTGTTTGGTCACCAATCCGGGGATAGGGAGAGAGAGGGAGGGAGAGAGAGAGGGAGAAAGGAGGGAGAGTGTGAGAGAGAGAGGGAAGCAGAGAGAGAACCAGCGCCAAATAATTACCTCAGGTTCAGCTGTTTGCACACGTTTGAGGGTTGATATCCCCCCCCACCCCCAGCCTGCGTGGGCGGACAGCGCTGCGAGATCATCCCCGTCTGGGTGCCAGAGTGCAGTGTGCCTCGCCCCCCCCAGGCTGGTGAGACATTACAACTGAGGGAGTAACCTTTCCAGCTAATAAAAGGGGGGTCCTTAATGAAACAGACTGCTAAGCCAAATAAACAGTGGAGGATGTTTAAAGCCCCCGTTTAAAAAAATAAAAATACATAATTATGTGGTAATTGTGGGTGGAGTAAGATGTACACCCTGACATGCCACATCTATTTTCACACCGGTGAGGTTTTCGGTCAGGGGTAACAGCAGAGATACCGAAACCAAAGATGAATGATCCAGCCTTGGATCCAATCCAGAACCTCCTCCCTCTGCACATTTTTCACACAGTGCCAGGCTTTAGCACACCCCCCCCCCATTTCTTAAGCCGAAACACCGGCTTCGCACCCAAACGGTCACTTCCGGAAAACCTGCATCGTCACCCTTGCGGTGGTACTTCCTGGCTGCTGTGGGCCAGAGATACTGCAAGTCGAGCAGAGAGTCATCAGAAACTTAATGGGCGACTTGTTTCAGCTTTAAAAGCCGACAAGGGGTTTTTATTTTGTACCTTATTCCTGTTTTCCCTCCAAACATGGCCACAGGCTCGGGCGGATCGAAATCCTTCAGCGTAAAGCTGTGGTTTTCCAGAGGATAACAAAGTTTTTTTTTTTTTAATCGTTGTCATTTAACGTAACCTGCTGGACCCAAAGGGGGTCGTAAAGATTTAGAACGTTGATTTCCATAAAACCTTTTCAGTAAACATGAACAGAAGCGGGATTTAGTACCCCCGCCTTGCCGGCTCAGGATTTTAATGGAACCGCATGAAACAACGCACAAGTTTAAATGAGCACATCAAACGAATATGATTTCCTCCGAATCCTTTTTTCACGAGCGGCCTGAAAGGAAATCGTCAATAGCTTTGTGACAGCCGTTAGAATTTGTTGACCTTGAAAGTCTTTGTAATTTTTTTCATATTGTCATGTGGACAACATATGCTATGAACACAGCAGGCATATGTAACTCACTTATCAAGTCTGGCCCAATCCTTCGGGGCTCCTCAGCATTAAAAAATATTTAAAAACTCGTTTAAAGGTCTTCTGAGAGTCGACGTTCAACGAGGAGGGTCTGTGTTTTTCTGAATGATGTCGGCATCGCTCAGGATTTGCGAGGCAGATGACAAGGATAATCTAGGAAAACAGACCCACTGACATCAGCACGGCCTTAAATTTTTCTGCTACAAGAATCTAGGGAGGTTATTTTTTTAACCTCTCTTTTTTCTCATTCAGAACCTTTTGCCATCTTACAGGTTGACGGTCCCTAGTTTACACAGTATATTTTTTTAGATATCTTTTTTCTTATGTTGAAGGCAGGTGGAATATGAACAAAACCAAAACCAAAAAAAAATCACGTCACTAGAACTTGGGTCATGTCCATTCCAACTTAATTTTCCCAATAGGTTCGCAGCTTTTCAGCAGAGGAACCTCTCTCCTGCCTGTTAAAAGAAATGGAATTAATCTGTGATCAAAGGGCCCGAGTCAAGCAGGACGTCACGAGTGAGTGACCTGCTCTTGACAGGGCACAGCGGGGATCGCTGACTCGACCCCCCCACTGGCTACATGCCCTCTATTCTCTGCCAATCGACCCCCCTCCCCTTTTATTGCCTACGCCTCCTTACAGTCGCACTTTATAGCTTCTGTCTACACGTGGAAAAATCGCAAACGCCAAAGCATGGGTTTCTGCTGGTTACCGTTTGTATTTATCATCCCGTTGATCGGCACTGCGGTTTTCTCGGGGGGCGTTTCTCCAGGGTTGCTTTATGGATTAGTGGAGTGGAATGAACCACACACCTCAGTTTATGATGTGAAATAATATGAGCAGAATTATTACAAGGTTCCAGCCCCCCACCCCGCAGGACCCTGTACTGGATAAGCGGAGGATGGATGGATGGACGCGTGTATGAAAAATGATTGCTGTAAAAAAGTCATTAAATTGCGATGATGAAATACTGAGATGCCTTCATAATACTTTTAGAGCTTGGATTGTTTTCTTACCTGTTATACCTATGGCTGGATTTGGAGGGATGAAAAAAAACTATGAAAAGTAATGTAATGGAAAATACAGGATTTTTCATATACAGTATATCAACGTTATCGTTGTGTGCCGAGTTCAGCTGGCCTTGACAAGCACAATCAGCAAATCTTCCAAGGGTCCATGACGTAGTCCGTGAACATCGTCCAGGATGGCGTCTTCCCAAAAGGGTCCTCCAAAATTCAGGAAAAACTTCTGGGAGCTGGGTAGTTAGTAAGGAGCTGTGTAAACTTGGCTTTGTTTGTTTGTTTATTCACTTATTTGTTTATTTGTTTGTTTTTGCGGATGCCAATGGCAGAAAGCATACACTGCCAGGTAGTTACTGCAGGCGAAAGTTGGCTTTGTGGTTTCAAGTGCGGACACTCCAAGACTATTCTGGGAGTGCAAAACAAGAAGAATAACAGCAGTAGTACCAGACTTCAGTAAGGGCCACCATCTTGTCATCAATGCAATTTGTGCGTCTGTTGTTCCAGAAATGCAAATGATATATTGAGGGTGGGGTGAGCTGAAGATAATGTAGTGATGTACTAAAGACTATGTTAACACATTTACGATGAAGGGCTTAGTTGTGTTTGCTCTGCGATGTTGGATAGCGCCCTCTGTGGTCACCCAGCATGGTGTCAGCCATGTCTTCACGAAATTAATGCTCAGTTTTCCAGGGAAACAAGTTCAGACCCGACTGACTTATTATTTAAATAAATTAAGAAGGCGAGCTTGAGGCATGTGATGAGGATGAAAACTCCATCTCAAACCCTCACTGGAAAAGATTTGAAGCTGAAGATGTCCCTCGATCACAAGCGTGGAAAAGAACAGCTTACAGTAATATGGCGGGCAAAGGATAGGGGCTCGATAAAACTCACCGCGCCTGATTGGAAGGCTTAGAGAGCAAGCAGATTCAAAGAGACAGATCCCCTTAACATGCCAGTGGATTATTTTAACCCGAGGGCAGCGAGGACCGATTGTGTCATTCTCAAAGTGGGTTTTTGATGCAAAATTTGTTTCACACGAAAAAATTAAGCATCCGAGTTCAAGAAGGATTAGCAGAGGTGGGTGTTTTTGCAACCAAGAATACCCCACCCCCAAAAACCTATTCAAGTTATCTAATAGCAAATGTTTCTGGAAATATTAACTAACAAATATGCCTTGTTTTGATGACCCATGACTCAAAGGGCGCATTTTCTTTAAGAAATAAAATGAGTTCCAGTAAAGCAGATAAAACCATTTGCAATAAACCCAATAAAAGCATTTTCTCTGACTTTATAAAAAGTGCACCATTAGAAATACATCGATGGTTGGTTTTACACAAAGTGAGCCCCAAGGACACCATGGGTCTTGTCTGAGAAGGAGCCATGTAGCCGAACTATGCGTGGATCTTCTTCTTGGCAGGAACCACCACCAGGAACATCAAGCAGACCCTCACCTGCCCATTTTCCACCAATTAGCCAACTAAGTAAGTTTGTAGTTGTAAACTTCATTTCACCTGGTTAGCTCCATCCAGTGTCAGTGTTTACCACTACTCACACCATGCATTTGCATGAGGTTTGGGTCACTACACTAAATAAACAATTGACCCCCCACTCCCCCGCTAGTCTGCACTCACATTGTGCTTAACAGTCCGGGCCTGAGCTCGATTTCTTCGATTTCTTCATCACCATGCAACTTTTTGTGTTACAGAAAACACAGGAAGGAAAGTGCTATCACACAGCACGATGGAGTTTGTGATTAATGTCTGTATCTGGAATCCTTTTGGGCGCGAAGACACACAGCCCTATTATAGATTTATAGAGTATGCAATGCAGCAATTTCCATTTAATCGTGCTGCATGTTTAAGAAAATTGATGCGTATTTTGCCAAATATCTCTGAGTTTTTGTGCATTGCATGCAGTTGTTCCTGGATATTCTCGTCAGCCCAAATTCCAGCAAACACTGCACCTCTGGTGTAGACCAAAGTTATCCTTTGCCGCCATTTTTGTTAAAAGGCCAGTCGCATCATTGACATCATGTCTGAGTTGCGTGCTAGGGCACAGTTAGTGATCACACTAGATGCGTACTGAAATGTGCCCAGGCCCACCTCTTCAAGCGTACTGTGCACGGTACGGAGCGATCACACCAGTCAAACGGACTGTACTTTGGGGGTCAAATGTGCTTGGGCACAGTATGGATTGCCTAGTGTGAGCACACCCATAAATAAAGCCATACCTAACTTTAGGAGATGGTAAGCAGCATGTTCTGCTAACCAGCTAGCAAGGAACAACAAACCCACCAGGACTCCATACACACGTTGATCAAGATGCACCCCAGGTATTGAACCTGCTACCTTTTCGGGACGATTCAAGAAAAGGACCATTGCACCCCCAGGAAGTAAGCTTTTAGAATTATCAAAAAATGTCCCATCTGTCCTTCCTAAGCTTTCTGTCTGAACAAGAAATTATGTTTAACTATCACTTAACATAAATTATTCCCTTAATAATCGAATATGACATGAATGGATGTTTAAGGTATCTGATTCTTGTATTATATATATCCATGGGTAAATAATTTTCAAATATTTTTGGAAATAAAAGAGTGTAAGAGTGATCAAAGCAGAATAGGTGGATCTACTCAGAAACTGAGCGGGTGCAAGAAATTAAAATCCAAAAGCCCCATATTCAAATTGTGACCCATTAGGCTAGGCTGCGAAGACTTGGCAACCACTGGTGATCCAGTGGATCCCAGAGGTGGGTAGTTCATGTCTAGAAAGTAGCAAAATCTTGGCCTGGATTTATACTTTCTGGACGTGAACTTTTTGCGTCGGTAGATTCGGTGCCGTGGCGAGTGGATCTACTGCCCTGAAATGGCCTAAGACAGTGATGTGTCCGAACCCTGCTGGAAAAACACAGAGGAGCTGAGCTCGCCTGAGCCTTCCTGCCAAACTGGAGGCTTCGCTTGTTCATTTTGAGCTCTGCAATTACCCAGAAACCATCAGGGACCTGAGCTCTGAGAGGCGGGGTGGAGGCGCCCTGGAGTCCGCAGCATCTTCATTTCTGTCGCTGTCTTCATTGTAGGGTTGCTGCCGTCATCATCTAATCAGCTGTTTTGTGCAGACTGTTTAAAAAAACACATTGGCCCTGATCTCGCCAAACGCCACTGGTGCTCAGTTCACGTCTGCCAGACCACATATGTAACTTATGCGTGTTTTAAAATGATTTTGTTTGGATGGGGCTTATTCGTGAAAAAAAAGCACCAAGCACAATTCAAGTGCAAATTTCCAAACCTCATTCAGTCCACAGGATACTTTTTCGAGAAACTTTCTGTAGACGTAGAGAGTTTTGGAAATTTAATGAAAGTACTGCAACATATGATGAGGAAGCCTGACTTTAGGTCTGTTACGATGCATTATGTAATATTGCCACATTATGTAATAACTTGACAACATTTAACTAATTTATAGATTACATTCTAATTTTATGTTGCAACATAAATTCTATTATCCTCATCGTATTATTATTATATTATTGTTATCATAGTTATTATTATCATCATTCAATTTGTTACATTCTCTTGAGTTATTACATAATGCAGCATTATTACAGAATGCATTGTTACAAGGTCACTGGCATCACAGAAACAACAAAAAACACGCTGAGTGAGCCCTGGGAAATTGCTCATCAATTATTAAAAATCATATAAAGTAACTCTTTTCTTTTGATCTGGTTTTCTTGCAAGGATGCCCTTTTAGGTGCCAGTGGTTAGCATAGTGGTTAAGGTCACCGATCCTTCTCAATATGACAGTCGCTGTTTCAAACCTCTGGAGCTGTCCTGCAGTTATAACCTTTAGCGAGATTCCCGACCTGGCCCGTCCCATTACCATCAAAGCCTTTAAGTGGCTGCAACTCTTAGTCACTGTAGATTAAGGTGTCGCTTAACCAACAAATTAGCAATAAGTCAGAGCGGCTCATCGGCATTTAAGAGCAAAAAAGTCACATGGCTCTATAAAGTTCATCCCAGAGCGCTCTAATTTAAATTCATTACAAATGACCATCCCTAACGTCCAGCTGAATTAATCAATGCAAAATGCTAGGAGGTTCCATTGCACATAGCATGGATGTCTCAGCGTGTAATGCGTCAATAACTGGTCTAACTCTAACTGGTCTAAGTGGCTGAATGTGAGAAACGTAATTGGACATTTGGACATGACCACGGGTAGAGTGATTGGTTAAATAACATCTTGGTGTGAGGTGGAGGACCAATAGAAATTGTGCTCCTGACATAAGCTGTGACTTGTGGCCTGACAGTTCACACAGCATCTAGTATCTCTAGGGTAAAATTAATGTTGCTTTATCCCTCAAAATATTTTGTTATTAGATTGTCTCCCAGATAGCTAAACCCACCCACATTGTTCATGGATGGGGGGGGGGGACTGTTTTAATAAAGATGGGATGATTTATTAAACTGATGAAGGACTGCATCAACATTATGAATGTCTTGGTGGATTAAGAACACAATGGCCTGTCGTTGGCGTTTTAGGGGATTTCTAGCTTAAACTCAGGGGGGGGTGAGGACGGAATCGCCAAATTGTTGGCCGCAGAATCCGAGAGCTCCTTATCAAAGACACGGGAAGTAAATTAGCCATTGGCCCAATCCACACCTCATCTGGCGGTTTTAAATATAACCCTCATAACATCCCTTCCCCGTCTGGAGGGGCACCCCATATACTGGCTTCATTGATTTATTCGTTTTTGGGGAATAGAGTAAAGGAATTTGTACAAGAAAATCTCCTGAACTCCGTCATGTTGGTATTAGAGTTTTCCCCATATAAATAAATGGAGTCCCCACAAAGATATAATTACAAACGTGTGTGTGTCTGTGAAAGAAAGAATGTGTCAGGGTGTGTTTTGTGAGTTGGCAGCCCTTAAAATAGCCTGTGTATCAAAGGACAGCAATTTAGTGGTCAAACAAAAACTTTACCTTAAGAAGCAAAAAGTGTGTGCTTATAGAATATATCTCGAAACGTATAAAAGCAGAAAAGGTCGCAATGGTATGGTAGCAAACAATAGGTATCCCATACTTGAAGCTCATTGGTCAGCAATGGGAGCTCCTGATTGGTCAACTCTTAGAGAAGTTTTCTAATACGGCACATTAAAGTCAAATATGACCTTCTATTTCACAGAAGTGTTATGTAACTGAACCAATATGTAGAATCCTTTTGAGTTTTTTTTGTGAGAAAACCTGCCGATTAATGAATACATTGCAAATCGACTGTCTTGGCTACCATAGTGAGTTTAATGGTTTTTTTGGTATTGAGTCCAGGACAAGCTGACCAACCGTCAAAGATCCTCTTTCTCTTGATTCTGATTGATCCTGATGTCTATTGTGATTTTTTCCCCTCTTTGACCATGTTTAATGGAAGCTGGACAGGCTTTAAAAAAACGCCTCTCCTTAATTGATTACTTCTCTTGGCACATCTTATAGCTAATACTTTGATTTACCTCCCGGCCAAATGAAACATTCTGTATTGATAACTTTTTTCTGTTTATACCTGAGAAATGTACTTTTGTATGTTAATGCAATGGTATTTTCCTTGATAAGAAATGATCATGTTCTGTAGGTCGGAGTCCTGGCGGATTCCCTGCATGGGTGAGATTTTATTTACGTGGTTTATTTCTGTCATGCCAATTTGTTTTCGTCTTTGGAGCCTAATCTAGGACCTCAAAGTAATCATGTTACAGGCTTGCTCTGAGCCATTGCTTTACGCAAACATTTACTCAGATGCTAAATTCTGTAACCCACAACGGCAAAATGTGATAGAGGAAAAGGAAAAAAACTGACCCCAGTTCACAAAGTCATCATTTTGGTTGTGTGCATGTCTGATAAGCTGGTTTAGACCTCTAAGTAGGCCCTGACAGAACAGAGGTCCTGAATCTCTGTAGGATGGCGCTGGAAACATCCAAACAGTCGTGTTTATCCTCATAAAAACCCTGCCACATTTCAGCATCGTCGTCCTACACCAACAGCTCTGCTTTCTGAAAAGCCTAAATGGTCAAAAAAGCCATCTTCTGGTCATATAACACCTTTATTCCATAAGAGCAATCCATGCTCCTTGTTAATTTATACACTTCAGAAGCTTCAGTTTCCATCTCAGCTCCCAAACTCTCCTCATCTTATACCCTGTTGCTATGTTGGAAACACTGAATATTGACTAAAGAGCCTACTTTGCGTGCGTTGTGAAATTGTGTTAGAGTTTATTTGTTCATTTCTTAATTCAGATGTTTTCCTTGGCTGTTTGGAGGATGAACTGAATTGGGTCACAAACACCCCAATAGACAGTAGATCTATGAGTCAAGCCTACAGACTGATCATCTGTAATTCATGATATTTAGTTATATTACATCAGGTTCATCATTTCATTGTTTCAAGAGGCACAGTTGATATTTCAAACTGTCAACAATAAAGACAATCTGGTTCTATTGAAAAATCGATATTAAATTCTGTCATTTCGTATTAAAATCTATCATGACATATAAACTGTAAACAAACTTGGAAGGTGCAAATATTCTCTCTAATTTGACTTATTAAAACAATTAAAGCTCCATTAATGGTCGTGATGAAGATTATGGGAATCCAACAAATCCTGAGTCATGTCTGTAATTGTAAAGTGGTTTTATAAAGTTTTGACTGCACCCCCCCGGCCCCTCCCCAAAAGCTAGTGTGGCTTTTTAATTATATCCTCACATCCAGTAAATTGTTCTCTTACATCATTGTGACTTGTCCTTCCCTCCATCAGCATATACACAACAGCGGAAAAAATTAAAAAAATCTGCTTTCAGTTTAATTGGAGGGAGTAAATGTCCCAGAACCACAGCAGAGGTCAGGGTTCGAAAACAAGTCAAATTAGAAACATCCAATTGGGATTTTAGCTGATCTAGCATGAAAAACCATTGTGGGGGGGTCGACGTCACGCCGTGGGCTGCCACAAATCCCCTAGAAATAAAACGATATAACAGTCTGTAGCTGATAGATAACTGTAAGAAAAGGCCCAGAGATTCGCAGCATGCAGCGTTTTCCGTGTGCCCGAGTGTGGTTTCACTAACGTTGTTAGTTTGCGGTGAGGTTGAGGACGGCCTGACCCTGATCCAAACTGGCCCCACCCTCGGACTGCAGATTGGAAAACTGGTCCCAATTAGGAGCAGCTGGCTCATTCATTGCTGACGAGGGATTAAGGACTGTAAGGGCAAGCAGTGCGAGGAAAAGGCTGGCTGGAAAGCGGGGAGCAGACACAGCTGGGTGTCACGGCCTCCTGGTCCACTAGCGTGCTTAGCCCTCTGCCTACAGCTTATCACCTCCAAGCTTTCAGTGTTTGCCCCCCCAGTCTGACTGCAGCTTACTGTAATGGTCTTCGGGATTTGGAACGCCGGGTAACAGATGCCTTATGACCGCGTTATCCACTGATTGAGGAGCGGGTGGAATTCAAAGGCGGCAAGTCCCCCACCCCCCCCGCCCCCCCGTAATCATCTGAATCATCGATTTCTAAGCCTGCGCCTCATACACACATACACACACGCGCGCGTGCTCGTGTACATACGCTCGCATGTCTGCCACCTTAAGCAGAAACAGCTGAAGTTGCACTAAAATGTATTATTCAAGAAAATCATGTAACGGAGAACCGGGCGTACAAGGAAGTAATTAGCAGTTTCTATTTATGGCAAGAGAAAATCAGATGAAGCAAGATTCGACTTAACCACCCTCTCCAAAATACAATTAGAGTCAACAGCAACATGGTGTCAATTGGTAATGAATTTTTAACCGATAATTTTGTTTTTAAATATCAAGTGTTCTTCAGTGACATCACTTCCCCAGAATGGACCCTATATAAGTCCATCCAAGTCAAACCAAAAACATTTTCCCGAAGCGTGCTTGACCAGGAACAATATTTAATGTTGCTGCCCTGTTATATGTCTTTGTATGTAATTGCAGTGCTCACAGAAAGTCTTGAGAGGCTTAATATTAAAAAAATATTGGTTTCAAAACAAAAGTCCATTGACAAGCAATGTTTAATACCTGCACATATCTTCCGCGCAGACATTATCTTATGTGCGACAATTATTTTGACTGACACATTAATTTCTGTTCTTACCATTTTGCTTTAATTGCAGTTGAGGTCACTGGCTCCCAAAGGGATACTACACATAAACATTTGGTGTTTTATGTTTTTGCAAAGGTGTTACTAATTAACAAGCACCTAATGATGCTTATCAAGAAACTTTTAAACTCAGAACAGCTCGATAATTTGCGTTTGTTTATTACTATTTGAAATGAATGTTTTACTTAGTAGTACTAGTCGTTTTGAACGTGATATATAGATTTTTGTAAGCATGAATAAAGTAATGATTTTTGTGTTAGTTATATTTTTTACAGAACTAAGCAAGTGCCCCAAGACCGTCAGCACTGTATATGTTTGTGCTAAGTGCTGACTTAGACTGTTCTGTTGATCTAATTGTACCAATATATCGTAGGCAGTTTTTAGGTGGCTTTCAGTCCGCTTTTGTTATCGTGGGGACCCCCCCCTTCCCCCCCAAGGGTCAAATCCTAAATTAGCCCCTGCCACACAGTTAAATTTTATATTTTATTCACGTAGCAGATGCTGTCAGCAGCATGACCAGTCTGTGGATTTAGGATCTTGATTTGGGCTCCGGTCTTTTTGAAGGGCCGCTGACCTCTTCGGATAAATATTACGTGCAGTTTTCAGAAGGCAGGTGGGTCTATAGCCTCCCCGCTTCCGGAGTCCTGCTGTTTGTCCCCATCAGCAACATATTTTCCGTTATCCAAAAAAAGAACACATGGGTTGGGGGAGTCGCGGATGTGTACTGACACGCGGGAATCGCCCTGGAGGGGTTCCCTCGTGTGAGAGTTCAGCTTCATCACCTTTCTTTAAGGACTTCAAAGTACGAAAGTGGATTAAAAAATGACAAAGCTGCTCTTATTTGCTTACAGGAATGGCTGCTTAATTTGTACACCTCTCTAGCTTCCTTCATACATTCTTTTTATTTAGCAGGTGCCATAGCCAAAGTGATGCACGTTGTCCAGAAAGCGGGACCGGACAGTCCCTGCAGCATTTGAAGGTTGTGGGCTTTGCTCTGGGGCCCAGTGGTGACATCACTCTGTCAAACCTCGGACTTCTGGACACAGCCTCCCCCCCCCCCCCCACCACCTTGATCAGGATGTGAAAGGAATGCAGGAGGCTGGGATGGTGACACGACTTGAGAACTTTGGTGGTGATGAGTTTGACAAAAGCGATGAAGAATGTAAAGGAAAGGTGCCTGTTTTGGAGCCAGCTGGGTGTTGGCTTGAGGCCCTGGGGGAGGAAAGGGTTAATTGGTAATGAGGCACAGGTGCAGCGGCAGAAAGTGCACACCCCCAGAAACGGTTGCACGTGTTCAGTAGTGACTGAACTCCACCCCCCGCCCCCAACATGCACCCTCCCCTGCCAATCTGCTCCTATCTCCCCTCTCCTCCTTCCTGCCATACATCCACCATGACCTTTTCCAGCCACTCAGCCCCATCTCCTCCTTCCTCCCCTTTCATCTCCTCCTTCCTCCCCTTTCATCTCCTCCTTCCTCACCTCATCGCCTTCAGATGTGTGTGCTGCACCTTTTCCCCCGGGGGTGGGGAAATACCGGGATCCGAGCTCTTCTTAAGTTACGGCCCAACCTCTTTCCTACAGCCCCCCCCCCCCCCAAATCACCAGTGCCCGCTCATCAGACCTTTCTGTGCACCGTTTCATTTATCTTTCCATTTTCATCATTTATCTGCCCAAGGACATCTGACAGGTCTCTGCTACGTCAAGGATTGCACCCGCAGCCCCAAAGAGGCGTAAAGTTGGAACAGCTCACCCGCTACCGTGAGAACAGCTGCTGTGAAACTGCTAAAGCCCTTTAAAGAGATCGCTGCAGACTCCTCCGAGGGTTCTGCTAATTCTTTCTGTTCTCGGCCCTTAAATCGACCGCTTTGCTTCATTGCTTGTTTAGCAGCTAATTTTAAACAAAGGGACTTCATAACTTCCAGATTTATGGTTTACATGTGTGGTATTTGTTTATCTGACTGAAGCGATTAGGCCTTGATTTGTTTTGCCTCTGTCCCCACTGCAGTGCACTGTACACTATTCTTAATCCTACACTTCTCAATATCATTTACTATAATGGTCTATTTGTAGATACTTATTCCCATTGCATTCTATGTATTACCTATTTTTTGTTCACTTACTCTTATGTTGCATACATGTCTTCCACTGTTTTGTATTTTACTGCACTGCCGTCTGTCCTGTATCGCACTGCCGTCTGTCCTGTATCGCATTGCCGTCTGTCCTGTATCGCACTGCCGTCTGTCCTGTATCGCACTGCCGTCTGTCCTGTATCGCACTGCCGTCTATCCTATTGATCCCCCTATGCACCCATGCCCTACCCTGCAACGTTTCTGCATTCCTCAAAACACATGTGGCAGCAAAACTTCTCTAGTGTTCACAAGTCCTATTATGGTAGCATTTCTTGTAGATGGGTCACTTCAACACTGATAGTGTTCACTATGAGCTGACAGCGAGCTTTCTGTTCTATGAAGGGTACGCTGAATGACCCATCCATGACCAGCGGCTTTCATATTGTGCGTGTGAGTCTGGATGTGGTAGTGACCCTGCTTGTGAGTCTTTGTTAACCCTGGTGAGGTACCCCAGTGAGGTAGCTGCCACCCGATATCTGAGCTGTGCTGCTGTTTAATAGATGTCGTCATGTTTCATTTAGCCGTATATTCTGATGCAGTCTGTATTGTTTCATCCCTGGTGACCCAGACCAAAGTCCAGGGATGCTGTCCTGAGGCTCTACCAGTTTGGTCACTGCTGTTAATCCCTGTCCTAACACCACCCTCCACCCCCCCCGAAGAAAAATGAAAGACTTGCATTTATGTGTGCTGCATGTGTTGTCGCTAGTGCCAATGGGTTAGGACGCTGCAGCCATGATGGGAGGGTTGTTGGTTCAAATCCCAGGGTCAGCAGTTTCTGTTGGGTCCTTGAGCAAGGCCCTGAATGCCCAGTTCCTCCAGGGACTGACTGACCCTGCACTCGCAAATGTACACAACTTTGGATAAAAACTTCTGCTAAATGTAACTGTCTCTACTCAATACCTGTTGTTCTAGAAATTGCACAGTTTGCTCCAAACAAACTTAATACTTTCTGCCCCGACCATCTCTCACATGGTTCCGTTTAACATCCCAACCTGGAGCATTTTCACGTCATCAGGTATACGGATCTCCCTTCGGAATCTGGAGGGTAATCCACGATCACTGCCCCGAGGATCGCCATATCTGGGATCCCCTGGATCTCATTTCCCTTACCAACGATCAACACGTCCCCATCACCTTCCACATGGCCACCCCTTATTACCTCGCAACACAAACACGATTCGGCTCCTTCCTTTTTTGCAAGGGCACTCTGAAACAAGCCATCATTTTTGCTCTCCCTCCTGGGATCAAAGCAGACGGGGCTGATTACAGGCCGCCCGGTACCTTTGAAGATGACCCTCCCTTGGTCAGGTCGGCGGGGGAGCAGAGCCGAGGATCATGGGTAGTAAGTCAGCTCCACCGGTGGTGAACCTGGCCCTGAACCCTGGGGTAGCACATTTGAGAGTCCTCTCATAGCGAAGGGAAGATTGAAAACAAACTTTCTGTTTTCACCCAATTTTTACTGGGGCAGGGTGCTTACAATCGTCACAAAGTCGAAGGTCAAAGTCAAAAAGCCAAAGAATCTTCATTGTCATGTTCAGCTATATGATGCATGGGTCATACACTAAGATGAAATTTTGATCTTACTGGTCATAGTGCAAGAATCAGAAATAAATAGAATATAAATATGTAAAAGATACTATCCGGCCAGGGATTTGTCCCACGTCTTCAGTCTGGCATGTATTTATGAGAGTGACCTGACTGAACTTTTTAGAATAAGAGAAGCATGAAAAGTATGCATTGATTATAACTTTTACTGCAGACAGGGAAAAGGTTCATCCTTGTGTATCTAGCTTTATCGTGACATGTTTTCACATTTTAACTGCAAAAAAAACCTAACTGAGAAAATGACTATCGAGTCCTGTGCATGCTTAATAGTTTCAGTCTAGTTTTATCCACAGGTCAGTACAGCTGTTGCCATGCGGTATCATTTTGCATGATGATGTCAGATTATCTGTTTATTATCGGAATCGGCGATTCGCAGGATCATCATAAATACTGCGCATTGGCATTTAGCGGACTCCGGGGAATGCCGTCTTCTCAGCCAGTGCTGCGGAGTGGCGTCCACACTGTCTCGAGCTGACAGGACCACACATCTGTGGAACTCCAATCCCCCCCCGCAAACGATCCCACGGTGAGCCGGCAGAGAGGGATGCGTGTCCGCGTGTGGTGGAGGGGGGCGCCCGCTGGCAAAATTTACATCATCCTCGACTGATGGTCGGCCCAGCCAGACGGACCACCCAGCCAGCTGACCGGGCGAAGGGAGTGTTCTGGAGCCCTGTACTGTAGGTGCTGAGCTGTGAAGGTCCACAGAGCGTCACCTTCCAGTCTTTGCCACTTTTACTGTGTTTCCTTCACCTTCATCATCAGAGCCTCAGCTACCCTCATTTTAAATTACAGCAATTTCCTTGGAATTCATAAAGGATCTATCTATCTATCTATCTATCTATCTATCTATCTATCTATCTATCTATCTCTCTATCTGTCTGTCTGTCTGTCTGTCAGTCATCTTAAGTCCAGCCCTAAATATGGTGTCTTTCCTTCAAGGGCTCCTCATATCCTCATACATAGGGTCCAGGCCAATCCCTGGTGGATAAGCAGTTGGACAATGTACATACAGGTTATTTTCACATTATTCTGAGATAAAACACTCACAGAAACAATGAAACACAAAAGTATGCAAGTTCTGGTAAATAAACTAAAAGATAATGAAGTCTATTTTTCAATTATCCGATAATCACAACAGGAGGGGTCATTATTACATTAAGTATATTTATGGCATAAACCACATGACCTATAGCTTAATGCAAAAATGGTGACTAGCTTTATTCTGCGGTAATGCTGCCTAAATAAAGTTAGACCTGATGGAAAATACGGCTCCTTCACTACAGCACAAGTTTTATGGCTCGTGGTCATTAAGATCTCACGGTCGGGGAGGTGGCACACATGTGGCGACCTGCCACAGCTAACGAGGACCCGCCGCCTGTCTGCTCACAGCCCAGTCGTGACTTTCCGCTCACGCGGCTCCACCCCTGTGACATGGCAGGGCTGACCTCTGATCAGCACACGGCATCTCCCAGGGAATTAAATACCAACATGAGGTTCCTGCTCTTATATCCACCTGTAATAAGACATGCTGAGGATTCAGTGGCAGGTTTCAGGCATGTACCACTCTACCGGGGTTCTGGAAATTCAAGATAACATTCTTGCAAGTTAGTCCCTAAATAGCATTGTCAATATAAAATATATTATATTCACATTACACTGTGTTAACCCTCTTACATGCGTGATTTAAGACTGGATTTAAGACAGAGTACAGGGATACCTTCAGTGATGTAAAGTGTTCTCCCCTTCCTGTACATTTTATTTTGTGTGAGAAGAAAGTAGCAAGAAAGTTACACCTGGTTGTGTTTAGTCAGCAGGGAGATCATGGAGCCTGTGTGACTTTTGTGCTTTCGCTGACGCATTTTCCAGTGGGCCGAAGGCTGGATGTATTAAAGCAGTCCCGGAGCTCCTGAAACATACCTTGTGACCTTAGATAGGAAACAGATTAGAGGAATAAAGGATCTTTATAAAAGATGTGTGTTCTAGAACTTCCGTAAGTTCTATAATATCAGTGTGTTCTAAGACTTCTCTGTATTCTAGACATTCTTTTTCAGCACCAAGTCCTGAGAGATAAATGAAAGATTACAATCCAACAACCTTTGATTGGATGGAATTCCTGCAACATACTTTGTGACCTTAGATGAGGAATAGAATAGAACAGAAGAATAAAGGATTTTTGCATGGAAAATAAGTATTTTTCCCGCAATTTAGACTTCCCCGAGTAGAGTAACAGACAGAAATGGTCAACAAGAGAGAGAATAGTTAAAAATTACCCACAAAATTTGCATTCTAGAGCTTCAGTAAGTTTTAGAACATCATTGTGTTTCAGCGCTATTCTGTGTTCTGGACCTTCAGTGCATTCTGTTTTTTTTTTCCTTGTACCCATTTCAGAGAGATATGTATAAGACTACAGTTCAACAGCCTTCAATACAGAGAAGATGTATCTGGGGTTGGGGACTAGATAATTAACATTTATTAATTTGATAATTGGGTGAGTTTTTCGCAATGGGATTTGTACCAGAATAGAAGTAAAGGCCATTCTCCAAGGCCTTTTTATTAGCAGTCCATAATAAATATGTACTTTTATGAGCAGGATAAATAAACACTGTTAATCTTTTGTCCGAATGTGAGCCAGGCGGTTTTTGTTTTACGGCAATAATCGCTGCATAAAAGTGCTCCAGGGACGGCATTCAATGTAAATCAGACATTTTTTCGGTGCTTTACACTGCAGAAGGCCGTATCCTGGAAACAGGCACACGATTAAAGGAAACGCTTCTGGCTCAGTTATCACCAGCCGGCAGCCAAGAGATGGGTTCCCACCTTGACACCGCGACCGGGAGGGATGCTGCTCCACAGCACTTCAGAGGGGACCGGCGGAGAGCCAGCTGTCACTCTCTAGGTTAGCACGGCTAACGGCTTCACGACGCTCTAACCATAATGCTTCAGCTCTGGTACCAGCTTTATTTAATCCTTTCACCACATATGAATAAAATCAGTTCAGTCAATCAGTCCTCAGTTACACATACACAAGCATAGTTCAATGGGCTTATGGGGCAGTGGAATCCAAGAAATTTAGCTCAATAAGACAACTGTCAAACAGAAATACAGGTACGTTTTTGGTTCCTCTCCTTTGTTGTCATCTGGCTTTCTTTTTCTTTCTTTCTTTCTTTGTCTTCAATTCTCCCTGTTTCTGTATTATTCTGTCTGTATTATACTGTACCACAACACACCCATGTAAAGCACCTTGGGGCCACTCTGTGGTGAAAAGCGCTATATAAAAATTAATCGAATTGAAGTGAATTTGTAAAGCATACAAGCAAGTACATGCATGTGTTTCATTCATTAATTTTGTGAGTACATTATATCCATCCATCCATCCATCCATCCATCTGTAACATATATAAACAGCTTGGGGTGTTGCTGGGCAGCCAGAGCTCAGCTCAGCCAGTGGGGTCGGTCTTTAGCCCCCCCATGGCTGTGATGAGAGGGTAAAATGCACCTCTAAGCGGAGGTGATAGTAAATCACTCCTGTGTATAGGGGACATCGCTGGAAGTGACCCCTGGGGAGCCCAGGGACCCTTGAGCGTGACGCATAATATTTAAGGCTTTAAGATATCTTTGTATACGGATTTGTTTTATGGTGTTTTACTGTGTCTACTTACAGGTCAGGTCAGGTCAGGTTGGGGAGCATGCACTGCGATGCCGCACCCACCACGCGATGAAACACCTCGGAGACCCGAGTGCTGCTGCACAGCGGGCGACGCCTCAGCATCGCGCCAGTTCCCTTCCCCAACAGGCCTGACCCCATTGGCTCTCCAGCGGTTTTGACTCTTCTGCAGCTCCTGAGCGCTTTCCCCCATCTCCTTCGTGGTGCGTGGAGCCTTCCAGTGGACAGCTGCAGCAGAGCTGCGTCAGCGGAGAGCAGAAAGGTGCCCTGTCTGCCATGTCAGAGCTGCGTGAAGTTTATGCTGGCTGGAGTGACAATCCCGTCACCAACACCCAAATTTCTCCCTGCAAGTTGGAGGACTGCTTGCAGGTCCGGATGCGGTTTAACGTCATACGGCACTAATGAGTTATTATGGCACTAATTTCTAATTACAAAACTAAATATAGGTCTTTTTGGACTGATTTTTTAAACTGGATTTTATAGAACTTTTATAGAATTTTCACTCAAAAAGAAGTATGGTACTTACTTTAAGTGTGTGTTTGTGTGTGTGTGTGTGTGTGTGTATGTTGATTAGGTTTATATTACATTGTGGGGACCAAATGTCCTCTACAGTGTAATAAATCTAGTTTTTTTGACGCTGTGGAGACCATTTTTCGGGTCCCCACGAAGATCTGTGAATGCAATCAAAAAAGTAAAAATACCAAAAGTCTTGTATTTTGTTTGGGTATTTATGGTTAAGGTTAGGGCTGGGTAGGGGTTAAGGTCGTCATATTGGGATTATAGAGTTTTCCCCGTAGAAATGAATGGAGAGTCCCCACAAAAATATAATTACAGCCCTGTGTGTGTGTGTGTGATCTGTTTCAGTTCTGTTAGGAACTGGCCCATGTGAAACATTCTCTTGCTAACATATTTCGAAATGTGTTTGGCTAGGTACATGCATGTTAATCTCTTTGAACTTTCTTTAATTTAAGGTTTGTTTAGACATGGAAAATGACCATGACCGCCTTGATTTAGTACGTACTTCAAACTAGGCTAACGTCCACCAACGTTCACTCACGTCTCACGTTGTTCGTTTAATTACAGTTCACTCCCGTTTTCCTCACACGGAATAAATAGTCTATGGTTTTAGTGCATGGCAGTTTTGGCGGCGAATGTTATGGTGCAATGCTGAGTGCGAGAAACGGCCAACCCTTAATTCTCTGCTTTGGTGAGGGGGCAGTAGACACTGGTGATCGATGGGTTTGCTGGAGGCTGCGGCTTCGATGACAGCTCAACGGGAGTTGATGACGGAGAGGGCTTTGGAGACACCCTCTTGTTGATATTCTTGTGAAATATGTTAATGATTTTATACCTTGCTGGTGGGGCATGGGTGCTGCATGTCAGTCCCAGTTTACGGCCGTTTTGCCTTGTGTACACCACACCCTGCAATGCCATTCTGCGACGTTTGCTAATGTTTTCTTGGCAACATAAATGATCAAATAGCCAATAAATTGATTTTGGTTTATGTACTCTATCAAGACGGAAATTCATCTAAACTTCTCTCTGTAAAATGATTCCAGGAAATCTTACAGGCTTTTGACATATAATTAATACACTTATCAGCTCTTTGGACTAATTTCGTAAACAATGGTATTGATTTGTGTCAGGAGAATATATGACAGCGTCCCCTTTTAAATCAATATATCTTGTGCAAATGAACAAAAAATAATAATAATAATTGTGACAATTCAATTTTGAAATGTTTAATCTATATGAGTGATACTTTTCAGGAAAGCGCCAATGAAATTACATTATAGGGTATAAAAGCCATGACATTTCCACTGTAATTATTTTCATATTACAATAATTATTTCAATGTGTGCAAAATGGATTATCCACCCGCCCTGCAGGTTTCACGGACAGCAATCTGAGGCCAGTGCTGTCAAAAATACTTTCCCCTTCAATGTATTTAGCAAACAAATGTGTTTTTCTTCCAGTTATAATGGACACTCAACATTACATCCACGGTTATTAGAAGGGGTAACAATTCCCTGGTTCTCCTATAAGAAGGATTATGGTTAATGTTACACAGAAATATACAGAGGGAACATCTATTCTGATAACTACTGTCTGTCTCACAATTATTCATCATGATTTGCTGATCAAATTTTCCAGAACTCCTGCTGAATACTTTAATAGGTAAAAATATTTTTTTTTCAGTTCTGGATTTGAATATAATCACAGCTTTGAGTATTTCATCTGTCAATGACGTCGGTTTTTATATAAGGAATAAAACATCTGTCATAAAGTATATAATATGGCGGGCATTACAGATTTCGTTTATGATCTGCTTCTTTTCTATGTTTGTAGTGACACAATGCTGAGGTATGGCTTAAAAACCGGCATTTACCATAATAACCCTATTAACAATCCCAGGATCCAAAGCGTTTCAATTTGTAACATTTCTGTATGGAATTTGCATAACATCTTCATTTTGAGTCTCAGTTTTTCCCTGATACGGTGCCTTTATGTGAATAATTTTAATAGATTGTGGCTGATGACACTTTTCATCTGAATAAATTATTTAATGTTACAAAAAGATTAACAGCATAACAAGAACGACTTTTCTGTCAATTGTTTTTTTGTTTTTCAGAAGCTTGACTGAAATTTCATAAAGTTTGAGCAAAGTTTGCTAAATATCACCTTTAAAGCTGACACAGTAAAAGCACTAACTCTCTAACTCTCTTCTTTGAAACTCAGGAGCAGAATCTGTAGCCCTATACATATTCCCTACCTGGATAAGGCTGAAAACGGTGTTGGGATTATATCCGATAATTCCAAGAAGTCCCGCTGCTCTCTTTTGACAATTAGAAGAATAACGGACATGAGGTTCACCATTCGCATCTCAACAACCAGGAGCCTGTGCTTCAGTGTAAGACAAGTCGTTACACGATGCTTTGATATTCTGTTAAAATCTGTTGGACTTGCTCGAGTTGTTAACCAGGGGGGGCTGTGACAGCGGGATTGGGAGAAGATCACGGATAGGTCTTGCACGTTTGCCAAAGAGGAATGCAGCTCCGAGCGAGGAAGGCCCTGCCAACATCAACAGGAAGGCCTTCCGTCGGTTCACGGGGGGACACAGTCCTCGGCGCGGTGAGATGAATGCGATCGAGTCTTTTGATCAGTTTCTCGGGCCCCTTCCAGCTGGCTTGGTCACCGGGGTTCACTTGTCAACCGTTCGCGCTCGGGGAAAAAAGAAAAAAAAAATGTCTTCCCCATGCTTTGAACATTTCAAAAAAAAGAACCAGCCAATCACTGAGAATGTATAGTGATGCATAGGCATGTGAGATCAGATATCGGGCGAAAAAGCGGGGCGTGATCAGAGAAACGGAATAATTCATGTCAGATGTGAACCGGCAGTTCTCCAACCCTTGTGTGCTTGAAACTTCGTTTTTTGCAATTTAAAGGCACCCTGACATCCTGATGGCTGGGCGAGTCTGGGACTTTTATGTTCCATAGAGCGACTTATCTGTTCCATTGGTCGTCTTTTATCCCTGAGGGACTCGTTCCTCTGAATGTCAGCAAGCAAGGGAAGGTAGGGTGATCTTCAGCTATGTGGTTTGTTAGAGCTTCGGTCGGTGATTTGGAAGGTTGGCGGACCTTGGGATTTGGTCAGTTTAAGTGCCTTGGGTCCGTCGGTGTACACAAAGGCTTGGGGGGGGGCTCTGTGGGTTAGGCCTCTGTGCTTAAGGTTACTTTGAAGCCCATGCTCAGCATTAGACCCTTGAGCAAAGTCCTAAATAGCTCCCTCTCCCCCCAAAAATAAAATCTCTGGGGGTGTTACATGGACAGCTGACCCTATGCTAAAATCACAAGCTTCACTCTCAACTCTCGCACTGTGGGCATGTCTTAAAGTACAGCAAGATAGAATATGTGAAGAAACACATCCCAATGTACTACAGCCATGTTTGTACAAATGGCAAATGCTGTTTCATTTCCCCAGACTCTCTGGGTCATGTGCTCCTTCTTGTCATCGACGGGATGCTTCCATGCGATTTTGGCAAGCAGCTGCCGTGAGCTGCCCACACGGTGAGTATGGACACCCATAGACCCGCTACCCTGCCCAAAAACAAACTGGCACTTCAGGCCTGCTGGAAAGCAAGCTGTCCTGATTCGCGGTAGACAACTCACAGCAGCTGTCATGCTGAAATCTCTGAGACGCTCCGAGCTCATACCTGGTTCAGCGGCTTCTCAGAAGCATCTCATCAAGGCGGAAACTCAGAGTCCTCTGAAGTCACTTCTAAATCATCTCAGTCTTCTGAAGGCTTGTATCGCAAGCAGTGCCCCACTTGTACAAATTGGCCATTTGGGATATTAATGATACTGTGCGCTAAAATCCTAATCGCACACGACAGAATTAGAGCGACTGCACCACTAAAACATGCCATTGGAATTCATAAAGACAAACAGAAGGACTCAAAAAAGCACAATATCGCTCATACTGTGAGTGAAAGGCAGCCTTCAAAGCAGTAAGAGAAGCATTTTAACGAGCAGGAATTGCACTGTCTTGTAACATTTCAAACCTGGTACAGCGTTTCAAAGAGCAAATAGTCACACATCAAGGAAACTAAAGATCACTGCGACTCGAGTGTCATAAAAATGCTGCTTTGTCCCAAGGCTGACCAAAGCCTGAGTCACCTAAAAAGGGGATTAGGAGCAGAGGGACTTCAGGGTTAACTTAATAACTTAATTATGATTCCACTTAGATGAAAATTTTCTTGAGAAAACAGATGAGAAAAAAGGCACTTTGTTGCCGAACCAGAAAAAGAGGCTGTTTTGACTGGTGGTTTTTATGATTGATGCTTTTATTAATATTAGTATTATTTAAATAGCACTAATGCTGCAGAAACGAAATCCAGTGCCCCTCGTATTAGTAGGGTTACGGTGTCTGCAGCCGCCGTCTGCTGAACCCTCAGTCACCTTCACTGCATCAAATGAGGTAAATGACTTTAATATTCTCCACATAACAAGTCTGCCATTGATTTTGCCCCATTTAATAAGGAAAACCTGTGTGGACTGAGTGGTCGTCTGCCCGCGCCATACCCAGCACTCCTGCAGGTGACCCCCTCGTGTGGGAACAAGGTGAAAAGTGCGCAGGATGTCTTCGGAGACGTCTGGAGCCTGTCGGCGGGGGGCCGAAGCGTCATTGGAGGCTGGCCAGCGCTCAGCCATAACACGCCGGCCAGAGATAACACGGTTTTTAATTACTAGGCCATACCTCTGTCACATTTCTGCAGTCAACCTTTCCGATGAGGGGGTCACATGTGCTGTATCAGGCGGGCCGTAATGTGATTATGTGTGGAACGTCAGCACTAGTAACGTGAGTCTGAGATTAAGTTGGCAGCCCCCAATCCCACCCCATCCACCCCATCCATCCCCCCCATAGAGTGAGACTCTTTCCGATGTCGACTTGACTGTTCGTCAAGACTAGATGAGCAGAGAGTAATACTGCAGAGCCTCGCATAGCTCATCAGAGTTACCCATTGCGGATTCGTTAAAAAAACCCCGGACCGCAGAACAGGCTTCCCTCTTAATGTGATTTTAATCCGCACGCGGTTATTTTCAGCCCGTTAATGAACAGTTCGGGTCCTGACGAATCTAGCCCGGCGTGAAAAATAACAGCATGACAAGACGCCGGAATAAAGTGGAGCGCCCCGAAACCATGGAAACGGGATGACGGATGCCAGGCGGAGTGACGGATGTTTTATTTTTGCGTCCAGGTGCAGCGCGTGGATTTAATATTTCCCGTAGCCATCATGTAGAGAATAAACAGACACATAATTTGTTAGCGTGAGCTCAGAATTGATGCATGGCGCCAATGCAGAAAGTGATTTATTGCCGTGCCACATGCAGCGTATCCTGTCTCATTGGTTTCTCTCAAGTGACAGGGAAACGACCGTCCCTTCATCAGGTGCTCGTTGCTCAAGGTTCGAAGCACCGCACCCTGCCCATTACATGCCTTGAGCTGGAAGGGTGGCCAGGCTCTATGGGCCAAGTTTCCCCCAGATTCAAGATGATGGGGAGGTTTAAGGATGATTCAAAAAACTTTGGGGTAAAACAACTTCAAGAGAGTGAAGTTTCTGCATTTTTCAGGGCGTTCAAACACCTTCGGAGTTAAAGTCATACATCTGGAGAGTGGAGTAAGCTCTCATCTTTCCATCTTTTTTCTCATTTCTCTCTTTCTGTCCTTTTTTTAACGGCGACATCACAGAATCGACTTTATTTCCCTACTTCAGTTTTACCGGAAAACAGGAAAGTTTTACCGGTTTATCTGGTTTTGTGTACAACAACCATGCGGTGCGTACACAGTAACGGCACATATAGGAGGAACGGAAAATGTGCAGATCTCACTAAAAACAAAGACGGCTACATGAGAGGCACGAGGATCGAGCGAGACACGCCAGCGGGGGGTCTGACAGGGAGACGATCCTGTGTATAAATAAGGCAAATAATTAGATGCCGATAAATAAATAATGGATCCGTTGCGGTAGAGCTAGAGTGAGTGTAGTGCAAATAATACAGGTCAGAATTTAATTTGTTGTGATTATTTTGGTGCATGGGAGTGTGATGATGGTGAGGTAGTGAGGGGGTTGGGGTGATTAGCAGCACGTGTCGAGAAGTGAGGCAGTTCGGGTGTTGGATTGTTCTGGATCTCAGAGTCAGGTAGCGTTTCTTAGAAGTGTCCAGAACAAATAGTGGCGTTTGGTGCCTGATGTTCTTGTTGCTCATCTCCTTGTCCTGCAACTGATGTTGGACAAAGGGCGGGGTGTGACTGATAACTGTCTCGGCAGAACGGCGACACAGAGCTGGCAGAAGCTGTGGCGGAAGCAGTCGGCTGGGGAGGAGGTGAGCCTCTCTGGGATCACAGGGATGAGTCGACTAAGGTCTCGTATCCTCAGGTGCCTCTTGAAGTGCATCTTCTGCTCTGCTTTCATGGCCAGAACGGTGATGCGCTTTTCCCTGGAATCGGAGCAGGTGATGGTGTTTCCCGGGACGGAATCCAAAAAAGATCCAGCGCGCTCACCCTCGCCCCCGCCTACTCCGATGTACAGTATTTCTGTCTCGGTTACAAGCTTAAGTGTCCGTGGCTATAACCTTTTCAGTACTGCGTTGGTTGTAAAATCGGTATTTGGATGAGAATCAATCTGTAGTGAGTGTCTAATTAAAAGCAGTTGTTCTCTTGTGAAAGGTCACCAACAAACCAATGATTATTCCTTTAAAATACATTACTCTGCACATTTAAAGTGATTTGTAATTGTTTTTCCAACATTATTTTGCATAATAACCCAAAGATTTTTCATCTTCAGGTATACAAAACTAAAGTGGAGTCTTCTGCGCCGAATCTGCATTGTAAAGCACGGCAATAAAATGTAGGCCGGAGACTTAAATTTGGGTGCTTTTGGTCTTATATTTATCCTTGTGACATATTCAGGGTAACACAGTGTCCCATTCTGACAGGCCCACAACTCAGTTCAGGTTCAGTGTATTCATTAGCAGGAGGATATCGTGTACGGACTTTCTTTCTCAAGTAATAAATCTGCATTTCAACAAACACATTCAAGATTTACAGTTTCTGTTCATAAACTGCGAGCAAATGTGCTACTAATGAGATAATTATATAGATAGGATATAGTTTCCGTTCTGTTTCAGATGATTGGACGCCGTTAAGGGGGAGGGGGGACTTTAATATGGTTTGAGAGTTTTCAGAAGGACCCCCGCAGTGGGATTTCACACCGACTAATGAAGAAGAAGTTTTCATTTCGTGGCAAATTAGGAACATTTTTATTTCATTTTTCCCTCCTAAATCATAAAATGAGCCCTGAGACAGGCATGGCGTTTTAATTCTTAAACTGGCAAAGTCGGTCGTAGAGCTGGAAATTATGAAGTAACCTGTCTTCATCCAGGCTGAAGAGGCTTGAAATTTGCTGCTGTTGTGGTGTTCGGGTGAATACTGGGGTACTTCTGAGATTTGAAGTTTTTAAGGTGGGGGGTATCAGTGGGGCCATAATTTATACAGGGGGTGCCTTATCATTAGCCAATAATATTTTTGAATTGGTGAGTGACAGAGGATGGACACTCCGAGGGCCAATCAGCCTTCAGCTAAGGCCAATACCCCTGTGGCCCCGCCCCTGTATACATTCCTGCTCAGCGCAGGCCTGGGATTTTTCGAAAGTCACAAAATCGATAATGCCCCCCCCCCAAAACCACCCCGACTGTACCTTCATCATTAGAGACTTATCTACAAAATAATAACTCATACAAGTTCACGTTCATCAAAATGGCCGGCCACAGAGTGTGTTTTCAGCTCGCGAACCTGATAAGTCATGTCACAGACCATCAAAGTAAACGGTGTGTGCAAAATTATCAAGACGCTCACTACCGATGCAAGAAACATCGACGTGAGTTTGACGTGAGAGGACACGTCTAGCTGTTAAATTATGCTTCAGTTAACTGTGCCTTAGAAACACAAATCTGTACATTTGGTCCCAATTTCACTTGCCTTAATCTGATAAATTAAACATTTTTAACAATTCCGAATTACAAGAACGTATCTACTGGCGAAAAACTATAACTCCGGGCAAAGTATTAATTCCCAGAGAACAGCTTCTTTGAAGGATGTCACAAAACGCACACCGTTTATGCATTAATACCAATATGTACTTATGTAAACAGGTACGTCGCTGTTACTGATGACATGGCTCGCTCAGAGAGTGCAGAGCATAAGTCTTTGCTCAGTTACCTGTTCTTAGCCTCGCCAGTCCTCGTCCCACAGAAGTGAGGGACTGGCCACACCTGTCGTGATTAAAAATGCCGGTCGGGCCTCATCCATCACCGCTGGTATGGCAGGTTATTGGAAAAGAGGTAATCCATATGAAGTAATGTACTACGCACGTTATCCTGTGTGAATTCCTCTTCATTACATTAGGCGTCTATGAATATAAATGCAGAGGATATAAAGTGAATATAAACACTAGAGCCACTCAGAGACAAAGCTTTTGTAGATTCAC
>JAODLD010000030.1:16976060-16995140 GCA_026781065.1 Mormyrops boulengeri | reverse complement strand
TGTGGTGTGCGCTCCGGGGCCGGGTGTGTCTCTGCTTTTTTCTTTTCATCCATCGAATTTCCCCTGGCCTTCGACCGACAGGGAGGTAAGACTGGAACCTGAAGGGCAGCGTCACGCGGCGCACATTAACCCTAAGACACGTGACATCAGTACAGCGACACGTAGGACACTGACGTGCGCTGACCCAGTGGACCGCCCGCTCGCTCTGAGGCCCGCCCGCTCGCTCTGAGGCCCACCTGCTCGCTCAGCTCTTTTCTGCCAGGGAACTAGGTTACTTCACAGACGCCCAAAGTCCCAGCGCTTGGCAAAGGCACTTGATCTCGTCATGTAAGCAGGAAGTGGATTACTAGACTGCCACCTGGTGGCTGAGTGTCAAATTGCAGTCTCTCCCAAGAAAGCCTGGTGCATGTCTTTAAATCTGGGAGGCATTTATCAAACCTAGAAGGGGTTCTGCAAATGCTGAATGCTCATATCATATTCCAAAAAACCTAGTGCATTAGATGTGGTGAATTTGAGGACACCCCTCTCTCCCCCAGCACCTGGTTAATGTCTAATATCTTACTGTCCCTAATAACAATTCAGTGTCACCATCTCTCAGCAGGTGCCACAATCCCATGCAGATTATTGTATGCAACACGGCGAGTGAGCAGGAAGCTCACCCCCAGAAGGTACATCTTCATGACCATGCACTTCCCCCCAACTCCAACTGTCATATGGGGAAGGTTTCCTGGAGAGGAAAGGGAAGGGAAAGCAGTGGTGCCCCACCCTTGGTATCTACCCCCAGGGGAAATTGGTACTACCTCTCTGGCCAATCGGGAACCCCCAGTCTCCCCATGTGACCAGGATTCATTGACCATAGCATGTCACATGGATGTGTTTGAGCCTGTGCGTACGCAACTGATCACGAGCCGGCAGATGAGGCATCCTGCAGACTCGATCGATTCCCGCCGCCGTCTGGGTCCAGGTTGTTCTCGTCGCTCATCACCCCCCCCCCCGGGGAGCTATTGACGTGCACGACGAGAGTCTTTCAGTGGGAGGGGGCATGTGGGAATGGAGTGTGTATATATTACGACAGGAAATTCCCCAGTGAGGTGACGGCAGGCTTTATCACGCCCTGACAGGTGTCCCAGGGCCCTGCTGGTATCGTCGGACCTTCATCTCGTCTCCCTCAGGCTGCAAATAGGCAGCTCTGATCCGACTGCCTGGAATCACTGGGAATAGTTAGCTCTAAAGGGTATTTGCGTCCAACTGTTGATTCGTCATCAAATGTTCTAAACCTGCCTCATACGTTTTCATTAACCTCCCCCCCCCCAAAAAATATGGACATACATTGTTTTATTTTGTGTTTTCTTACTGTGAGACACCCATGGCTGTGTCATTCCGAGCTACATGCCGTAGAGGGAGATCAAACCAGCAGATCGAGTAAATTTTAGCATGCAATGCTAAGTGATCCGCTAAATGCCACGCTCTGGAAATTTGCTTAGCTCTTCTTCCCTCAAAGTCTTCTCTGTGCTGCCCAAATATCTTCACACATCTTGTGCCAGTTTTTTTTTTGCACCATCACCCCCCCCCCCCCCAACCCCCACCCCACTCCAGCACACATTTCGAAAGTGCCTCGACGCCAACGGCTGTCGTTTCCTCACCGCGCCGCCGGGCCCGTCTCGGCTCTCGGCACTCGAGGTTGGCAGATCGTTCTGCGCTGCCTTGCAGTTCCATAACGAGCATCAATAAGCTGGAACCGGTGCTGAACTCGGACTGGTCCACCAGCGCTGGGGAAACTTCTATGCTTTCCGGGGGAAGAGCCGGAAAAAATCCGGGAAGATCCAGAGGGAGCTCGTTACGTCTCTGCTTCCTTCCTGCGGCCCAAACTGGAGTGAGCGGGTGGCCATGACCCACTGACCCCCCCCACCTCCCCCCCATTCAATGCAGGCGGCTCTCAGAGGGCCTAGCTACCAGGATTTGGAAGGAAACAAAGATTTCAAGCCCAGTGGACAGACCCTGCTGGAGCAAACTAACTTTAGGAGTGTCGGACCGTTGGAGCGGGACCGGATTAAAAATTAAAATGAAATCCTCCAACACGAGCCAGCAGTGTAAACATTTCAGTGGAGCATTTTGAGTTACTGAGCTCAGGTTCATAAGGGACGAGTCCAGGAGAACAGGTTTAAAACATAAATCTGACCATGATAGCAACCATATAAAAGACAAACTTAATATAACATAACAATTACTGATTATGTAGGAAGCCTGAAAATCTTGGGTGGTGTGTGACTCAGTGAGTTAGGATGGTGTAGTTATGATCGGAAGGTCACTGGTTTGAATCCCAGGGTTGGCTGAGTGATGTCACCGTAAGAGCAAGGCCCTTAACCGCTAAAATGAACGTAATGCGAAGATGCCTACCTTGTCTTGTAATTTCACCTTCTCGCTTCCGTCGTCAGAAGACGCCTCCCACTTTCTCACTGGCTTTTCCCACAGCAGAATTCCCTGCACAACTGGCCCGCTCTGCTATCGCCCGCCGGTAATCACACCCACCGTTACACAAGGAGCTTGGTAGTGTCTAAACGAGTGACCGGCACTTTCTGCACACGGGGTCCCTCTGTGGCATCAACTGTGCCACTTAATGTCCGGGAGCTACGAGCGTTCCGCCACATGTCACATCACCTCAGAAGAAGGAGGCCCTGGAAAGAACAGATATCAAACTGAAATTCCATGTGATGTTCAACGTCATCTTACGCAGACTCAGGAGGGTAATCAAGGAGCGTTTCTCAGCTGAGCACCGAGGAGAAAAATATGCCCCAACTTCTGTGTGACCATAACTAGTCTATTCAAAACAACAGCTGTGCAATGTAGTAAAAATGCCCATCGATAATAACGTGGATCCCTTTTCTAACAGAGGGGGCACATGCATCCCACACACACACACACTACATGGAGGGTGGGAATCAAACCCACAACCTTCCGTTGGGAGTGAGGCCACAGTGCTGCCCTGGGAAGGTGGCATAGATTCACAAAACAGGAGGGACATCACAACCTGACCTCTGTTGCCCTTTGACCCCTGGTCATGTGACCAGAAAAATGCTAACTCATTAGCCAGACCTCCCAGATTGTAACAGCTGGGAGGATTGTGTCTGAGTTTGCTGCCCCGTCTTCCTCACGTGATGGGTAAGACTGACAAGTGCCAGTGTGACGATTTTACCGTGGAGACTATGAGGGTGCAAACTCCCCTCCTTACCCTGACGCTGATGCACACCCCATTAAATCTCCTGTTTATCTTGGTTTGGCACCTGCGTTATCACAGGGGCTAATCTGAACCCACAAAGATCCTGAAATCCACAGCAGCCCAGGAACAAACCCCCAGTCCGCTGAAGAGCTCCATGAGTAATTTTTAAGCCACACTAGCAGGCTGTCTCACCCTGCAGGTACACAGGCTAACTTGCCATTGTTACCGGGGATAACAGATCAGTCAGCTCAGCTTAGGAATATCTCGAAGCTTAGCAGACGCTTAATCTGAAGCTATCTACACAACTTGTGCTTTCTATGCATTTTTTATCCATTTATGTAGATGAACACCTTTAACTCAAACCTTTTTTTTCGGTTTTGTTTCAGTCAAAGGTTTCTGCCCCTCGCCCAAGGTCTGTGAGTTCATTTCCTTAAATACAATGTGACTTAACACCCTGTTTCTTTGGTCTGTTCTGCAGTACCTTTAATACTCCTATTCACATGTAACGCCTGCATCAGTAATCAGTGTTATCTTGCCTGGTTTGAGTCTGGGCCTTTTGTTGCCTGGCACCCTGGTCTCCCCCCCAAAATCCCCCTCCCCCCCGCCCTCCCGCCACCTATAAGACTCGGGGCTCTGAGCTGTATTGTGTTCCAGCGGGAGACGCGGTTGGGGCTGGGGTTTATCTCCCCCCCGAGCTTGAGAGGCTCACCAGTGCAGGCTGCAGTTTATTAGAGAGGCAGAAACCGTGACCTGAACGGGCAGGGGGCAGGAGTGGGTAGGGGGGGCAGGAGGGGGGCGGCCTGCCTCGCTCATTCCAAACCAAACCCTGGGCTGTGTCTTGAGTGAACCGGGAGGCTCAATCCCCAAAAAGAAATGTAAAAAGAAATCTCAAAAACATCGCTGGCCTCCATGTGGGACTCGCACATCTTTTGTGAGTGAAGAAGGAGGTCCGTTCTCACGAAAAGCCCCTCTCAGGTCATCAGGGTCAGCGAATGGCGGGACGGCGAAGACGCGAGACACCCACAGGCTGGGGAGCTTATTCTTCCTGATGCTGCAGAATGAAAAGTTCCAGCATGAAAGCCCAGAACTTCGCTGTCCTGTCCTCCGGTGCGATTTATACCCCGAATTATCCTGAAACACACAGCCGTATTAAAACAGACAGTGCCAGCCGTTTAAGACCCGCTGAATAAACATCAGATCATTAATTATGTCCTAAATAATCTCTCAAATGCCCTTAGTTAGGAGAGCAGAAATTGACATAATCGACTAAAGACCGCAGATCTTGGGTGACTGTCATGTGAGGGGCTGTATCGATATATAAAATCCTATAAATATAATCAGGTTCAAAATAATAAATAAAAATTGCTCAGGAATTGCTGGCTTCACCGTCATTGAAAATGAAGTAGGAGTGTAATGATTAATTTCAAGGAGCTGCTGGTTTAGGGCGACAGCGAGAGCTCCATCTGGGGTCTCGCACACTCCCACGGCATGTGACTCAGTGGTTTGGCCTCTCTGCCTGCAATCGGAAGGTCGCCAGTTGGAATCTAGTCCTCAGCAGAGGAGTCACCTGTCCGTTGGGCCCTTGAGTGTGTTGGGCCCTTGAGTGTGTCGGGCCCTTAATGCCCTGAAATGCCCAAATCCAGCCAGACAATCGGCTGACCCTGCGCCTGGAACCCAAGCTTTGCTCTCAACTCCATGCATATATACAGTATATATAGTATGTGTATGTCTCAGAGAGCATGATGGGAAATATGAAAAGAAGTATTCCGATGTACCTGTGAAAATGGCAAATGAGCCATAATTTTTCATTTCACATTTAAACACTAAGGGCAGTTCACCCTCAGTCATTCACCTTCCAAAAGAAACAGGAAGTAACAGAATCAGGGACGGGATCCCGGAGCTATGTGCTAACAGCGCTATGCGCTGACCTGTGAGCTGGCCATTACAGGCTGTGGGGGAGCCGGGATGAGTAAACATGAGCTGGATTAGCTCCAAACACCGAGCCAAACACTCCCATGGAGGCAGGACTCGGGTCGGATCAAGACCCAGAGTCCCAGAGCTCGGCGCTAACGGCGCTACGCGAAAAGCGGCCCATTACAGGATGTGGGAGAGCCGACGCAAACTGGACCGGATCCAGTCGCCAACGAGGAGCGGCCAGTACCCAGATCCGATGTTAACACTCGTCTTCTGAAGCGGGACACTACTTGGGCTCTCGCCCGCACTCTGCCTATCTGGGACGCGGCCGGCAGAGGGAGGGGAAATTTCCTGGCACAATAAATGAAAGGATTTTTTATCCAAGAAGCTGGAGGAATCAGCGGGATTATCATCCTGGGGCTTTAAAGTGCCGTAGAGCTGGGAATTATTTGTACCCCCCCACTGAAATAATCGTCTTTTACCCAAAGCAGGTGTAGCAGCAGGCAGGGTGGCACGGTGGGTAATGGTGTAGACTCACACCTCCTGGGCCGGTGGTTTGAATCAATCCCATCTCTACTCTGTGTGTGGAGTTTGTCTGCCCCCCCCCCCCCAAATGTGCTTCAAACAGGCTCTAGTGTGTGAAAGTATGAGCATTTATTCATCAAACTACTAATCATGGCATGGGGTCAGTTTTTTGTTTCTTGGACCCAGTCAAAAAGTCACTTTGCCCCCCCCCCAGATATTTCATAAATTCAAATGGGTAGAGATGGAAAATCATAGCTAGCAGAACCTGCTGCTTCAGCATCTCCTAATTAAACGACATGTTAATTTAATATTTAGTGTAGTGATGTAGTGACTGTTTGTGGTCAACAGGGGGCCACCAATCCCCAGGGGCCTGACACATACAGTATGCATGGCACTGCTGAGCATGGCAGTTAATGGGAATATAGCCCTGCATGCACCCACCCCCCTCCCACACACACACACACACAACCAGCCAGTTGGTTAAAGGGAGTAAAAAGAGTCATGGGGATAGACATTAAAAAACAGTCAGTTCCACCAATGGCAGAGTCCAGTTATTTTCAGACAAAGTTTCATCTACGTTTTTGTTGTTGCTGCTGTTTTACGTGAATTTGTTGCTCGTATTTGCTGTGTAACACTCAGATCATCAGCCCAGCAATTAGTTAAAAGTCCTTTTTTAGCCATTTCCTACCATCAATTATTAGCCAAGGACACTAGCTTAGTCAGCTCTGTTTCCTGGATCTCATCCACAGCAGGGGCACCTAGTATGGGGGCTCATTGGACCTGGGGGTCCTGTTCTGTGTTTGCTTAACGTCTGTCCGTATTAGCCCAGATAGTGCAAGGAACAGTGTCGGAGAGAAAACAGATGTGGCGAGCTACAATCCGCGCGCAAGGACACGGGAGCATCTGGGGCTCATCTGGGCGGAGCCAGGACTGTGGGGGTGTGTCTTCTGTGGCAGAAGGCCCCGATTAATGGATGGCGAGGGTATTGAAATGGAGGAATCTGAGATGGAAGGCTTTGGAAGGAATCCAGCAGGCCCTCTCATCCTCTCAACTGTTGCGAAAGGATTCAAGGATAGCGGGATAATCCGAGAGTGTGGATGCCGCAGATAGCTGCTTCTGCTAACATAGAAGGCACCCTACCAACACAATAAGCTGCTTTCGATTCCCATCCAGTGCTTTGGGGAGGGGGAACCAGGATACTTAGGCATCTGGATCACACCTAACCAAAGTGTAACTCTGTACCGCTTTTGAGGTCCTTATAGTTGCAAGGCCATGGTAGACAGGGTCCGCGAATGAATGTTTAACCTAATGCATGGAAAGACAAATAATTTCCTGAATGTCTGGGGGCGATGCCTCACCACAACCATATTTTTTTCAACTCTGGGAAACAGGAGAGTATGTCTTCATTCTCATAATTCCAGAACCTTCTGCTTGCCACTTGTCAGGTGTAGAGCTGTTTGGACCCTTCCGTCGCTGTTTTGGATGCCATTTGTCATAGTTTCCATCACGATCCTGCACTGGGAGGCGTAGGTTGGGGTTTCTTTGGCACGGGCTCTAAATTCCGGCGTAAAGAGACGTCCTTTTTCATCTTTCAAATCCCAGAATTAAGCCTCCCCAAAAATGGCTTCTTATTCCCACGTTTGAACCGCTGAGCATATGCTGACGCTTGCCAGAAGCAAATCGCATAACTCCCACTGGTGGAAAATATCCCAGTTTCACGGATCCCCTGACCAGTAACAGAAGGACAGATTATTTGGCAGTTGACACCTCTAAAATGGACTTTGGAGAATGCTGTTGGGGAAACTAGGACAGCTACTATGTGTAGCAAACTTATGCATTTCCGTAGACTCCTATCTCTGTCAAAGCTAACCAGAATCAGTAAGTCGAGACATCTAAAATGTCGACAAAGTAGGCTGCATAAATCCATTGCAGCCCTGTATACTTACTTTCTGGTGATTATATATTAATGTTGATATGAAGAGGATTCTGGTTTTAGTGTGTACTGTGCGCTAAGTATTCTACCTACAGACTAATGTGTTTGAAAGCTATAACAGAGTCATTAAAAGCAGCCCTGTCACAGACTTCATTTATTTTTCTGGAGTTTTCCATAATGGCTCCAAGCATTTTGTTCTCTCCCAGCGAAATTCAGTAGGATTCAGCGGTTGATAGTTCAGGTGCAGAAATAAAAAATCCAGACCAAAGTTTTTGTTTTAACCAACCAGTTGAGTCTCTCTGACCGTGACTATTTATACTCAACTAATTGGTTGAAACAAAATCTTGGTCAGGAGTTATACTTGCTGCAGCTGAACTATCTACCTCTGGTTGGACATCGCTGGCAACTTAGCATGCGGTTGTGCTAACAAAGCAGCATCAACATAGCATGTGAGCTTGCTAGCATCTTAGCATCAGTACAACATGTGAGCTTACTAGCATCTTAGCATCAGGGTAACATGTGAGTTCGCGTGCATCTTAGCATTAGTGTGACATGTGAGCTTGATAGCATCTTAGCATTAATATAACGTGAGCTACCATCTTAACACCAATGCGGCATGTAAGCTTGCTAGCAAGTTAGCGTCGACGTCACATGTGAGTTAGTTAGAAACTCAGTATTGACATGAAATGTGAGATTGCTAGCATCTTAACATCAGTGTGACATGTGAGCTTGCTGGCGTCTGTCTGTGAGTATTAAAGCCTTATGACTGCATCCTTGCCATGTGTCTCCTCTGTCCATGGTGGCTCTGAAATCCCTGTTACTGGACATATATATATATGCCATAAGCCATAATTTATTTGCCCCCGACAGTTTCTTAATATTTATAATACTTTGTTTTGACTGACTCTCTGTAGGAATGAAAGTAGTAACTTTTTGCACTTTTCGCAATACATTTTTAGCAGGTTTTATTCGCCTGGCTTTTGTCCACGGGCGTCTGTTTTTATAATTCAGTCTCCTTCAGGCCTGGAACCCTTATACCGCTAGTATCCCTCGTACGAATTTATGGCCTTGTTAGCAGGGAGTGTCAAACCCTTGGAAGTGTTTCACTGAGGGGTGCACAGGCCGGCGCGCCGTGTCGTTTTTAGCAGGAAGGGGCCCCAGTCCTCCATGTTACCAGGACGGCCCATCCACACCGAGAGCGAAATTCGGGCCCGTGTTTGCGCGGTGATCTCATAGCTGGCTCGCAGTCAGGTCTCGTTCGGCCTGTTCAGCGAGTGATCCGCCGTCCCGTCTCTCAGTCATTCCCGTGCACAAAGACACTCGCTTGCAAAGGCATAATCAAGACCGCTCGATCTTGCATGGACGGTGTATATATCAAAATGTGTTTAGGATATAGCCCTCCCTTTCTTGTTCTCATTTGGCAGATGCTGCAAAGGTGGCCTACAGAGCATAAAGAGAGTCTTATATTTATAATCATAATGAGCATCAGTTTTGAACATTTCTGCACAAAGCCCTGCCTTTGGATAGTGAATTATGGGTAAAATTTTACTTACGGCCATGTTCTTGGTCATTTAAAAACACTTTCATGACTTCATTATAATGCATTCATAGAGCATTATAAACATAAATATTTATAAGTAGGCATAACACATTATAGCCATTTTTATTATGCATTATAAATGCCTTATGAAGCTCCCATCTCTAATGCACTATAGAAACCTTTATAATCCAGTACTAAGCATTAATACTTATATCGACCATTATAATGCATTATAAAGGTATTTATAGTGCATTATAGATTAGAGCTTCATAACACAGTCACAATACATAATAAACATGGCAATAATGTGTCTAGGCTTTTGCTAAATATTTTTATAGCCATGTTTATAATGCTTTATGAATGCATTATTATTTGTTATGAATGTGCTTATAAAATACCATAAACATGGCCTTAAGTAAAGTGTTACCAAATTTAGTTTAAGCCCTTGCTGTTTTGTTCAGCCTTCTTTGACAGGGATGGTAATGATGCCTTGATTAGCACTTTTCCATGTTCCATGTTCCACTTTTACATTTGAGAAGCACATTACAGAATATTTACGCAGAAATCTCCCACAGCATGCTGTTTATTCTTTTAGCTATTGACTTTTTGTTGTCTTGTAGCAGTAGCTGCCCCTCCCCCAAAAACACCCCCCCACTACTGAATGAGCATCCAACACCTTGGCACAGGAAGTGACTCAGACAGCCCTTGCTCGTCCTTGTGTCCACATCCCAGCGGAGCTGCGTCTGATTGGCTGGGCACCGGTTGGTACGAGCCATGATGAGCAGCGGGGGGGGGGTTGCACTTCCTGCGGGGGCGTGGGGTGCGGTGGCGGGTTTTGGTGGCTTTGGCAAGGAGGGCTGCGAGCCGGGAGTTACATGGCCTTCGTCCCAGTGAGACAGATGTGACCTTGTGAACGCGTGCCCCCGGACGCGCCACCCCCCCTCGTCTCAGCCGCCACCTCTATGCTGGGCGCCGCCGTGTGCGCTTTTGGACGAAGACCCAGAGTTGGAAAGGTTAGCCAGCCAACGCAGCGAGCGAGCAGCTCCGGGCCGCAGATCCGGCTTCGCAAACGCTGCCGCATCCGACGCACTCTTTCCAGTCCCAGACTCACGCGCTGCGTCCACAAACGCGCTCGACAATTTTCAATTCCGCACGGCACACATTCTCCAAGTTCATTTGTTAAGTCAGCCGTTGCTTTCGCTTTGCGTTATTTATCTTTTTTTAATATGACAAAACATACTGCGGGATGCGCTTTTGCGCTCTTATTCAATTCAATTTTGCGCTTGAGTTGAGGGAAGTTTCTTTGAAATGATTGAGTTAATTTCCTCTATGTACACTGTATTCATTAAAAAAAGACCCGAAAAGAGGATAATGGTAGAACAGAGTGTTATTTGAAGAACAAAAAAATCGTACCCACTGGGAAACAGATAACAGCAGAGCAGTGTGGCGACTGTTGACAGCGTCTGGGTAAAAACCAGAGGGACCTGAATGTTTAACGGTAGTTTAGGTTTTATTTTCACAGCACCTCAAGTAGTAGCCAAGCTCTGCAGCTCTGCTGTCTCTCTCTTTTCCGTGGAACGACACACCAGACAGACATCGGCTTAGTCCTGCTCCACTGAAATTGAGGTTGATGTATTTGCTGCCATTTCCAAACCGACATCCTTCTGCTCATGGTGACCTAAACAACTTGCGATTTCTTACTTTTTACTTCTCTCCATTAACGAGGCTGAGCAATTTACTAAATTGGTTCGTATTTGCTCAAGGGTACAACAGAACGTCCCTGCGCTGGGATATGAACTAGAAACCATTTGGTTTGCAGCTCTGCTGGGTGACCTCGACCATTTGTCCCAATTACTTGGCCTCCCTCACCACGGTTCCTCATCAGACCCCCCGTATGACCAGCCACGCTTGTCAACAGAAGATCTCGCATTAACCCCCGTGTTCCCAGGTTGCTTGTGACCACACATTATCTCACAGTCCAAACACTACAAATGATAAAAAGCGGATGACCGAACTTTGCACACTCTTACTGAGTGTGGCGCTCTGTCACTGAGCGACACTGTAATACCGTTTCTCTACTGTATATCTCACACAGATTTACACGAGGGTTCATATGTTTCCTGGTCTTCCTCTTTGCCCTTTCATTTAAATCACTAATTATTCTGCAGGCCTTTGTACTAAATTTAATGCGCTGTAGTAGCTCGTGTTTCAAGTCAGTAACCCACCATTTCTGCCTTGAGATGTTATATAATTATCAAGGTTCTCATGGTGAAAAATCACCAGCAAATGCACTGTACCGCTTAATCTCTCTGAACAGTAAGCCGGAGGCGAGACAGTCTGAAGCACATATTTCAAGAGCACTACTTTAGTGCGTAATTAAATATTTTAATGCATAGGTGGTCAGGGCTGTGATTTAAGCCTACCGGGGGGGTACTGGAAATGGGAAAATTGTACTGAGACCAGTGTGTGGTGCAGCAGGGAAATACAGTAACATGCAATCAGATCTCCAGATCCATTACCATAAAGATCTCATTATTGGATCTTCTTAATGAGTGTGCCTCACGTGATTTTGTACATACTGTACTGCCGATATATCAGAATGAGGATGAAATCATTAAGGTTGACGATGGACCGTTACTGAGGGCAGAGCAGGTGTGGTTAAGGAAGAACCGCCACAGACAACCTGCTCGTACTTTTAACACTAACATTCATATAAAATAGCTAATTTAGGGTAATCGTTTATTGGCAGAACATCGGGTCGTCGGGTGCTTCTGAAACCACATACTCATGTACATGTAGATGTAGTAGATGTAGTAGATGAGATATAGTATATGAAGTGAGCAGTATGTCCGAATACTCAGCATGGATGAGATGGTAGGCGAACGGCACTCGGATGATATACTACATTCTGCGAAATTCCGAAGTGCGCAATCAATGGATACGCTACCCCAGAAAGGCCACTGGACCTGCAACCAGAGATGAAAGACTGTCGCTTGCACAAATTTTTGTGTCAAGATGGTGGAGGAAGAGCCATCTCTGTACAAATGTGAGTAGAAAACAACACCCAGTTACAGAAATCGATTTGAATGTGTCTTCTTTCATTGATAGTTTTAGGTGGCTTCTAAAAAAAATTACCACGTACTGTTTAAATATTTGATTTTGGATGCACCTATTATAAACCATTTTGAGTAGCTAGAGTGGAAGCCATTTTGAAATGTCACATCAAGGGGTTCTGTAAAAGGTCAAAGTGCATAATCGACAGTCTGGGGCCATCCTCTCGTTTCCAAACGGTCGTGCCTCCTCGTTATAAGATGCAGTAGCCTTTACTGCTTTATATAACCTTCTGCGCGTGATTATCGCTCCGAGACCCTCACAGGATGATGCTAATTTGAGAGCCATGGAGACGGTTGTGCTGATGAGCTAAACATGCAACTCGCTACAGGTCCTACTTGTCAAACATGCTAAATGTCTATCCAGTCACGAGCGAGAATTTCAATGAGGACAAAGCGGCGCTCGTTGAAAGAATTCCAAGCCGTCCATATGTCACCTTCCCGCCAAGTTTCCTCTCCCTTGACACTAACGACTCGAGATCTTCGTTTGCCCGTGGCTCTGTGTTTCCAGTGGCCTCGCTTGGCACCAGATTACCTGCTCCGCTCCTTGGGAAGCTTCACTCTTCCGGGAATAAATAGTTTTTAAAGAAATCTGTAGCGATAGGCAATAATTGGTGTGCTTCGATGATCCTGACCAGCCCGGTCTCCGACAACACACTCATGCCAACGTGTTGAGCGGTTGGCTGACGTCTTGCATGTTTTGAGTTTATTGCCCCTTAACGTTCGTCCCCTGAAATTAGTCCAGGCCGTAAACTTTAAAGTGTTGCTCTAAATATCAAACCCCAACCCACCGTTTCCTGAGGAAAATGCCAAAGGCTTAATAAAATGTACGGGCAGAGAAAGGCCCAGTATTTCCACTATTTACAACAGCCTAATAGGATTAAATAATACGCACACCAAAGCATTTCTCTGTGAATAAAGTCTTTATTATAATAACTTTTTTTCAGGGGATATTTTTGCATTCCGTGCTTAGTTGTCAGGAATATACATGAGGAAAGTCATCTGAGTCAAGTTACTAGCATCCTTTAGTGTAGTTTTCCGTCAATATATATTTACTTTAACGTATTTAGCATGATTCCAGGGTACTGAGTTCTAAATTTGAATATAGGGGGATGGTAGAAATCATACTGATTTAGAGAATAAAAATATATTTATTTATACATATGTACAAATGCTTCTATGACTGTTTTGTCACATCAAACAAAAATATCATTTAAGAATGAAAAGCATATATAACATCAGGTGATTTTTTTGCAGAATGTTTGATAAATTAACTATGGACTATTCAAGTCAGGTTAAGCACTATTACATCTTAGCCAAGTTTAATATACAGTAAAACAATAACATTCCTCCTGAACTCTGAGTACTAAGTGGGACTTTCTAAAGCCCCAAAAGATCTTTTTATTGCATAATATATTGATGAAATAAGTATGAACTAAGAAGCTGGAATCGCTTTCTAATCTCCGAAAAGGTTTTTATATGCCCTGGGTATGATTGAGACGTGGCATCAACCTGCAACTGATGTCCAGGATCATTCATCCCTCCCACACTGCGGACCTTTAAAGGTAATCCCGATCGCCCCCTGGATGCCACCCTGCGTAAGCTGGGGGCGGGCACTGCTTTGCCGCACGCCAGCAGGCCCAAGGTAGAGCCGTTAAAAGGCTTATTTCTGAAATCGCTTTATCCTTTCGAGAACTGTGAGGTGTTGACAGAAAGTCAGTTAACTCTAGCCAGTGGCAGCTGCTTAGGTTTTGCATAATTAATTATTTATATCAGGCCAGACACCGTAATTACCATCCAGATGAATATGATATTCTAATCAGGCACGCTTCAATTTTAATTGCCCTCCAGCATCTAACAGTCAGCGCTGGTCTGGCTTGATAAAGTCGGGGACTCACCAAACACCATTAGACATCTGCTTCAGAAAACCGTCGCTTCCATTCCCTCTGCCAAAGAAATCGACACGGACCCCCGCTCCGGGTAACCCCCTCGTGTCACTCTTTGCTGGAAGTTCTCGTCTGTCAGCAGCAAAATGCGAAACAGGCCAGAGTCTGGCGAGGCCCGATTTGACCAGGAATTGTGAACCTTTTGTGTTTTGACACAAAGAATCCTAGTAATCTCATCTTAAAAGCGGCGGCTGGCTTTGTGCACCCCTACGGTGACTTTAACTTATTCCTCTATGCAGGCCGTCTCTATTTCCTCTGTAAAAAAAAAGTTACTAAAATTTTGAGGTCACCGCTGATATTTACACCTCCTGGATCATCTAACTGTTAGCTAAGCAGTATTTAGCTAGTTAACACATTACACTTTCATGTCAAGGAAACAAACAAAAAAATTCTTCAGTGGGTGTTTAGAGAAAAGCTGCGTCGTACAGGGCTTCTGACGGTTAGCTTGATGTTGCTCACTTAATTGTTTTTGCAATGTCTGGATTTAATTGGAAGGCAGCGCTGGGAATTTGTCTCGTGGGCGTGCCGGAGCCGGGAACGTTTGTATCGGCACATCCGACTGCGAGGCCGCCGTCAGCAGCCTCTTTAATTAAGACTCCTGGATAGTCAGAAAAACTTGGATATACATCGCCCAAACCTCTATGAGAATTTAGTTTCTCCCCAACATGCAGGCAGTATTCTGAGCTTAATAGCTGAAACGCGTCTGTTTCGGTTTATGGATGCAAAGACCATCCCACGAGGAGGTCTTGTGTTGGAAAACTGTTGCTAAACACCTCAAGTACAAGCACTTGTGAAACGTTTCATTAGTGTAACAATGTAAAGATGGGCCGCGATTCAATTTCATTTCAATTTATTTTTATATAGCACCTTTCACAACAGAGTTGCACCACGGCACTTTGCAAGAATGTGCGACAATCCATTATTACATCATTTATACAAATTTGCACATACAAAGGGGACCTGTTCAGTTTCAGGTCTCACGTTTTTGTTGAAATTTGCTCTTATGAGTTTACTATCCTCATTGCTCATGATGATAGAAAGTTGCCACCATAACAAGTAGAAAATATGCAGATTAAATCGGGAAAATCTTCTTTTCCCCCGTTAATCTCATTCTAATTCCATAAGCAGTAAAACAGTTTGTTTTGCTCTGTTCTGTTGCACTTAGCTTATGTTTTATGGCCCCTGAATTCCCTCCAATCGCGTCAGGAATTGTGACGATTGTTTACATGCTATATTTCTACATACATTTTTTAAGTCATGGTTTAAATTACCATCTGAACTCTGGCGAAACACGGTGATTGCGGTCTAAAAGGTGAGAATTAATTTTCTCTGCCTGCGACTTGCAAATTGCCTGATCCCTCTTTTTAGGGGGCCAGGGGAATTAAGGGACGGGACCCTTTGGATGGGGGGTGGAAAGGGATTTTCCATTATTCTCACACTTATCTTGGAGCAATGGTGTTCAGGATTTTTCATGCAGTGATGGCAGGTGTTACGCTGAAGAGATCCGACCAGACCTCAATTAAAGGTTCGATACAGATCTAGTCGCGAGATCTGTGTGATGCCGTTTGAGTACAAGTTTCGCTGGACCAAATCGGAGACTGGCATGATGACAGGTGTTGGAAAAAGGAAGCCATTTAAAATTAAACTGACAAGCTTGGTTTCCATTGTTGTGTGACAACAGATCTTTCCAGGGGTTGGCTGACAGATCAGTGCTCAGGGAACAGTAATACCGACAGATGTTTCTTTAGGGAAAAGGCCTCCCCTTCTGTCACACTGCTGTCCTATGCAGAAATCTTTGCCTTAATGGGAAGCACACAACATGTTTACTCTCTCATTCACCAGCTGCATGGAGGTGGCCGGCTATTGCCCCTGTAGTTAGGTATTTATTGTGTCATTCTCTAACAGCCTGCAGGGGGCACTCGGGAGCCCTATTGTTTATGAAAAGGCACCCAATTACGAATGAAATAGATATCATCACTGTCCTAAACCACTGAAAAGTGCAGAAAACTTTGCAACTCTATAACTGACCAATGGATCAACATTAAATATCTATGAATCGATGAAAGTTTGAGGAAAGAGGAATTAAACAGCCTCTAACCTGATGTTGTTGATCCGCTTAATACATCTGCTAGCTTTCATTTTATATCGGCTTAATAAGCATTGCTTTGCGTAGATAAATGCAATGTGGCTGCACACTCTTGTGAGTGCCCAGCCTTAACCCCAATTTCTGAAATTCTACTGAATATCCAGACTGAATAAGTGACTTTGGATGAGTCAATTACTTGTGAATCTCTGTAATACGTTTAATTAAAAAAAACAGGGATATTTCCATAGTTGTATCTTTACAAACTGCTCTATGTGTTACAGCACAGAAACTGTGAAGTGTTTTGTATGCTAGCTTTACCTGAAATGGTCCTGAGTGCTCCTTAAGGAGAAAATTCCTTCTCGAGGCATGAATTCTGCTCCTTTAAAAGGCGAAGGGGCTTCCAGTGTCAGCGAAAGGCAAAAGTTTACGAATGAAGCAGACAGACTCGTCAGACACAACCTAGCGACCTCGGGAACATGTGGTGGGCTGAGATAAAAGCTAAAGTTGGGTGCACTTCATCTGGGGGGAGATAGATGGTCTCGCAGATGTGGCGTGACAGACATAAGCCACTGCATCATGGAAAAATAAATGCAGCCTGAGAGTGATTTTCTTTCCTGGGACAAACTGAAACGCCGAAGCAAATGTGTTTGCGATTTGGTCTCAACCTTTAAAAAAAATAAATTGATGATATCGCCACCTTCAAGATATAAAATTTGGTGGTCATCTTGACAGACCCAGGGCAACTAGTAAAGTGGTTTATTTGGAGGTTCTAAAATAAATAAACGTATTACACATTGGCTACAGTTTAAAATCTCGTAATATGGTTCTCGAATGAGGGTTTGAAGAACTGAGGCCTACAGCTCACGATGTTTGCGATTATCTGCTACTGGGATTAGCGGTATATAGGAGAAACCTTCATGAAAATACTGTTTTCTCTGAGCTGATAGAGACAGGAGGAGCAGTATGGTGGATTGGGAGTGATTCTGCTAGCTGTGGAGAGATTACTGAGCCTAACCAAACTCATCTCTATTGGGCCCTTGAGCCCCCTCCCCAGAAAACACACTTGGAGAGAAGATTGACCATACGCTCACACCCCAAGCTTAACTCTCACCCCTATGTGTGTGTGTATGGCTTTAAAATAAGCAGAGCAGGATGGGATATGTGGGGTTATGAACTCATCACGCACCACGCAAGAAATCTTATGGCAAATATATATTATTCTATTAGAAACCTAAAATTAGCTACATCAAAAGTGCTGGGGTACTTTGCAAACCCTTAAGACTATTTACCTGGTAATAAAACAGCTACATACATAAGAATGCATGTGAAGATTGTCTCTTATTTAAAATCTCACTACCGCCAGCTGACCAAAGTTGGCAGCATTGCAATTTCAGGGTACAAACGGTAAATAAAGCTTCGTTTATTTTGTTTTTTTGTTTTATTTTTTTAAAAAAAGGTGACATTGATTGAAAGGAGACATCTGACTCACAGATGTCTGTCACCCGCCAGGCAAACGGCGACGCTCTCGACTCTCATTCCCGTCACATAATCACCTTTGGCGAACATTTCGCTGGATGTTCAGGGACAGACTGTCAGCCCCCGCGGTGCACCTGTCACGTCGTCGTCATTCGGCAACGCTCAGCAGTCTGCGTCAGGTCTGGATGGATCCCTTCGGGTGGACAGGACGATGGTTCTGCAGGCCTCGTGTGTCTGTCTATACACGGGACTTCTCATGAAGTGGGACATGGAGCAGAGCGCTGGCCATATAATTGTCAAGCGTGAGAAGATCACTGATGTTCCTCCAGGAACTTCGCACCTTCTGCTAGTAATCCCAGATGGAATTCCAGATAGACTCATGGAAGCCGTTTCCCCAAAATCTCACCTCTGTAGCCAAACGGGTCAGTTAAAACTTGGGATAATTGAAATTTGCTTTTCATTTCACGCGGGCGCTGCGTGGAATGCGAAAGGAAATTGGAAAAAATGATTGCCAGTACTAACTAGCTATTAATAGTGATAGAGCATTGTTATGACAGTGAATTGACACAAGTAAACCTTATTTACCGTAATTGAATCTGACATCATGGCCAGAGTCACAAGAAAAATAATTATGATTAGCATTTATCTCGATGTACAAACATATTTAATTAATGGATATGAAATTGAATATGACCCCTCATCCTTCAATTATAAAGATATAATTTGTCGCTTTATCAAAAGTGGTTATAAAACATGAAAACTCTGCTATTTGACAGAAAGATACTACAATACTTAATATGTTAAGTTGACGTACTTTGACATAGAAGGGACTTCATGGTGTTTCGGCAAACAATCAAGGACAATCAACAGAATAAAATTCCGTATTTAAATAAAATAAAGTTTTGACATAAATTGTTGTATATAACGGTAATCAGGACAGCAAATAATCCCAAGGTGTCCGTAGCGTATATATATGTTTATTTTATATACATAAATACGGTTTGACGTTCTGTCTCGCCTTCACACGTATGGTGGCACAGACATCGGACAGGTCAATATGATAATCCGACTCACAGGTGTCAGTCTCCCCCCCCCACCCCGGTCCTCGACACGACTCCGATCTTCCTTCTGGCCCCGCTCAGGCTGACCCGTCAGCCACCTCCCACCCCCAGGTCGGCGTCAGCTCTGCGTCGCCGTTCCTGCCAGACGCCATGAGGCTGTCGGCCCCCCTCTCCCCCCGTCAGGCAGTAATTGGCGCTCGTTTGAGCAGACGTATGCAGGTGGCTGTGTCTGTCCGCTTGTACTCCCCTTCCCCACTCCGAGGCACCCCCCT
>JAODLD010000030.1:16944524-16971082 GCA_026781065.1 Mormyrops boulengeri | reverse complement strand
CCCCCAGCCCCTGGTCACAAAAATCTCTAGCCTGGGAAATGTTAGTTACTGCATTGTAACACTACATTTATTTAGCAGATGCGTTTGTCCAAAGCCACATGCAACTGACTAAGCAGGGTCAGCCTGTCCCCGCGGCAACGGGGGTTAAGGGCCCGACTCGGCGGCCCAAAGGTGACATCACCCTGCTAGCCGTGGGATTTGAATCAGCAACCTTCCGAACACGGACATAGAGAACTAACCCGCCAAGCCACACATTACTACCGTGTGCTTTCTGGCCAGCTCCTAGTATAGAGATTGGTGCCTTATTTGGTTAGCAATTTGAGCCATTTTTAAAAGGCCCCCATAATTACCTTCATGCTGCCTTAAAAACGGTCTATGTTGAACGCAGCACCACGGTAAATCACCAGGGTAAAAAGTACCGTGCAAAGCCATTCATCTTGTGACAGTTCTGTAGCACTGTAACTACACTCTGGCACAGGAAAAGGTGAACGCTTTTCTGCCATGTGGCATAATCACAGAGTAGGAACTTGTTGAAAAGTACACCCCCTGTCTGCCGGGAACAGCATTGCAATAACTGCGATGTAAATCAAATAACTGGTATATCCACTCTTCCCAGTCCCCCCAAAACCATCCAGCCGCAGTCCCTCGTTCCTGTCTTAAACTGGTGATTACACTGGTGATATACTGGTGATATACTGCATGGCTTTATTTGCCATGTAGGTAAAAACTACACACTACTTTCTCTATTCTCCCCCCCCCCCCATTTTTATCACACTGAAGGCCGAAAATGAAGATGTCCAGATCATCTCCTTATAGCATTTTGTCGCATTTTAATTACATGTGCTTGGAAGGTAATTCTCCAGACACAGCCTTGTACATGTTTGTGTGTTTATATTAAATTCCTTAGTACTGAAAATATTACACAGCTGCGGACTTTCTGTGATGAATGCTCCAGCAACTGTCTCCCGAATCATGCACCAGTGCTGGTTGCCTGTTTCTGGAAACAGCAAGTTCCTCTGCTCCGGAGTCTGGGAGTCAGGAAATGTGAATCCCCACAGTTTTCTGGTCGATTGATAAATAAAGTGAATCTCACGAGCACAGCTAATTAAATTCACACGCTCCCTATCGACCTAGCCACACGCAGCCAGTGTTTTTTCCCATTCCGGTCAGAAAATTCTGCAAGTTCTGCCGGGGGGTATTGATTAAGTCTAGCAGCGCCGGTGCAGCAGCCCTCCAATGGCCCTGGGGTGTGACACCATTAGCAAAGATGTCACCGATCTCCACCTCCACACGTACCAGAAAGCTCTCTCTTCCCCTGCTGCTGGTACAAGAAAAAAAGGATGCATATCCGTCCAACATCTTAACGCACTTGTCAGGCAGGCAGGTAACTCTGTGGGGAAATGCCAGTGAACTAACGGGATTTGACAGGCATTTGACTGACACCGGGACACCCAGCTGATGCATTCTTCAATTCTGTCTGCTCTGTGGCCACTATAAGGTGAGGCAGCACAGACCTCTGCTTGTCCAACATCAAGAAACACTAATTACCTCCTATAAAAGCTTTTAAAAAGGTTCTGACAGATCCTCCAGGACATGTCAGTGGACTCCCGAGCTGCACTACATCTGACTGACCACTTTCACACAGACGCTTGGGTCGGTGTGTAAACAGGATCGATATCTGCACTGTGTCCATTATATGAAAACGGGGGCTTTCCTGTTGGCAGCTTGGCACGGAACCAGTCAGAAAAGACGAATCACTCTAGACTAAAACCATCCCAGTGGCCACCGTGCTCCGTATACCCCCGGCCTGTTTCCTGTTAGCGTAGTCGTCTGCAGACCTTTGCAGACCAATGTGAGTAATGTGGCTGAATTTGTATCAGTGTTCTGGGCGGAGAGGCTTCCTCAAGCAGCCGTAATTTTCGAGGCCCTTTCAGTTTATTTGCGTTTACCTGCACTTAAGCTTGGCATGTTTGACTAGTTCTCGCGTGCTAGATGTTCGTCACGCAGCCCATTTCCAGCTTCTTATTAGAACCATCTGCTCAGGCTGCCGTCGAACTCGCTCTGGCCCCGGCAAGGCGAACAGGACCCAACAGAAACTGTATTTCACTAGGAGAAAAAAAAACAGCAGGCAGTTTGAAAAGTAAAGGAAAATAACTATAACTCTGGCGGGGGTGGGGGCTCTCGGACACAGGAAATAGAACAGGCGTTGGGGGCAGGCAAGTTTACTGGGGCGGGAGGAAATGGAAGACGATTTATACTACACCAACGAAAAACAGGTGGATCGAATAATATAATAGCTAGGGTAACTAGACCCCCCCGCCCCCGCCCCCGCCCACTAAACAGACCTGGTTCTCCCCTGTTTCATAGCCACATCTCTGAAACGTTCAGTGTGGATCAGAAGGCCCATTGTTCACTGAGCTGGTTGTGTTGATGGGAACCAGCTAAATTATTACCCCTGAGTTAGCATCAGAGCTAAACCTGTTTCATATTCCAGTGCCTTTAGATATTTGCAGACGATCCCTAGTTCTCTATCAACCTGAGGGAATCCCAGACAGGGTGCTTTGAAGCCTTGTGACAAGTTAAACCCAATCCAGTTCTTGTGTGCCAAACCACCAGACTTCCGAAAGAGCGGAACGTCTTGTCCACTCATCCCATTATTCATCCTTACAGTGTTCGTTTATATCGTACGGGCGTCCTGGTGAGACCTGGCTTTCACCGGGTCCTTGGAAAGTCTGCATCGCTCTGAGGGGAAAAAGTGAAGAAGATCCCTTCATGCAACGTAAGCTCGCCAAAGCAAGAAGGAAGATCCATTCTGGCCAGACTGCGCTTTGAAGATGACGGCTTGTATAAACTCGCCAAAGCCCTCGTAAAATCCAGGCCCGGTGTCGGAACTCTGCCCTGTGGCGGTTTCCCGAAGAGGAGTCGGAGACCTGGCGCGTCTGGGCTAATGATGCGACGTCTCCTTAATGCCCCGGACAAGCTGGCGATCAATTAAAAACACAAGTTCTTTTGTCCCTCTGTGTCTCATTTAGAGTTTGCTTTGATTGATACACTGATACTACCTCCAACAAAAGCCAATCCCCACAGAACAGCTAAAGATCTCCAAGCGCAGGCTGAGAAACATGAAAAGGTCCCCCCGCCAGCATTAGCGCTGGAGGGAGGCAAAGGAGAGTGGGTAAGACCAGGAGAACTCAGAATTAGTTGTGAGGGGACCGCGAATGGCGCTAGATGATGATTACTAAATAAAAAATTGATTGTTGACTCTGTCAGAGTAAAAACAAACTTAAATCACTCATTGAAAAAATCATTACTTATAAATGTAGAGTGTTCCAGAACATCTATCCATAGAAAAAATTAAGAGACCACAGCACAATTTTTCGTTTCACTCATTTCTCAATTTATGGGTGTGTGTCTATGAATAATATATATATTATATGCAGCCTGGTTCTTCCCTGTTTCTCATTGATGGAGGGCTTCTTCCTTGCTTTATGGGACTTCAGTCCTGCTTCTAGGAGCCTGATACCAACTGTCCTAGCAGTGCACTTCACACCCGCACTTAATGCTTTGCATTCCATTTGAAGGTCACTTGATGTCATCTTCCGATTCATGAGAAACTTTCGGATAAGCTTGACGGTCATCTCTGGCATTAAAAAGTCGCTTCTGCCCTCTACCTGGCCGGTTTCTGCTCATTCCCGGTGTCTCCTGCTTGACTTTATCTTTGTGTCCTGCTGTCTTAGAAATTTTGAACGAGCAAGCATCCTGCCGCTCAGCGTAACCTTCTGCCAGCAGAAACATGACTAAACCATGATTTAAAAATGCAGATATGTTTAAAAATATAGAGTGGTCTCAATGTTTTTCTTTGGTTGCAGGTTGTTTTATATGTAATTTAGGTCAAATTTGAGGAAGGGGAACAAACAGATTTACAGGCAGAAGCAACAGCCTGGAGACGCTGGATCTTATCAGGACAGCTAATGCAGGACAAGAGAACAATAGTGTGTGTATACCGGCTGAATCCACCATCAAGTGATGAAATTGGTTTGTGAAAGTGCTGTAATTTAGAATAACTGTAGATATCATGTTATGCCTCACATTGCTCACCAAAAGTAATTATTATAGGACAAAATCCTTAGACGTAAAAGCGAAATGTGAAAACCGAAGACTCGAGAATCTGTCCCAGCCGACACCATTAGCTAATGCTAATGACTGCTAACGTTATCGTGTCCCTTGCACCACATATCCCAGTGTGTTTTTGATGGGGTCAAGGCCCTTACAAAGCCCCCACTGCAAGAAACATATGAGTGATGGCAGGCACTGTGTTTTACAGCACAGCGTGTAGAGCCCCACATGTATGCAATATCCGCTGACGGCTAACCTAGACGCTAGCCAGTGTGTCTGTTGAGCTCATCATGTGTTCCTCTCCAGCCGAGGGGAATAACAAAGGGACACACAGAGAGTATGACTGGGAACAGCACCATTCAGTAGCTGTCGCTTCCCATGCAGTGATGAACACGTCGTATGTCACACATGTGCCGTTAGCTGTCAGTCATGTCTGCGGGCACACCGTTCATACAGCTACAGGATGAAAAGATGGCGGCCGTCTCCAGAAATATGGAAAACATTATTGTCAATTATATTTTGAGAAGCCATCGGTGTTGTACAGCTTATTGGGTGCTGTGTGGTTGGTGGGGGTGGCGTTCCTGCATCAATACGGCCTGGTTTTCGTCAGGTGAGACCTTGGTGATCATGTGACTTACTGCCCTCTAAACCTCCCCAAAACCATCGAAAACACAAACACATTAAGCAACTCAGTCATTCTGCCGTCTATTAGCGAAGCGAAGGACCAGAGAAAAGAGTGCAAACAGGCCCTCTCATAGTATCTCACAGTATCACTGGCTCTTGGGTTCTCCAGTGGGGGCACTGTCTTTAAGATGTTTCCCCACGGTCTGGCGGCCAATGAATTTCACACAATTTGACAAACCGTCATTTGCGATGACTAGTTAAATTTGTGATTTGGATGACAAAGAAAATTCCAGGTCTACGTCGTTTGGGGAAAAAAGCTGCCTCTGGGAGATTCGTCAAGCAAGGATCAGAAACGATTATTAAGAATAAGTGATGGTTGCACCCGTGAGCCGAAACGGAGCACTCCCTCCGCCACACGCCTGCCTGGGACATTTTGTTCACCTTTTTTCATTTCCAGAAGATGAAGGAGACCATAAGTCTCACTCTTCCCCTAGAAACCGGGACCAGAAAATTGATCAATTCAGAGGTCGGCCTCAGAGTCAGTGGCGGCAAAAACCCTCGTTTAGCATTTTTCAGCACAAAATTAGGGGTTAGCGGGTGATGGGGATCAGCGGCTGATGGATGTTGGCCAGGAGATCCATCGATTTTTCGTCGCACTCTCGCTACGCCTCGACAGTAAGGTCCGGTGCGGAGGTGAGAACCAGCACCGGAATCCTCCTGGGTCGATACTACTGCGTTTAGCCCGCAGGTTTTTGTCGTGTATTCATGAGGCATGCAGTGTGAAGGTAATTATTACTATTTTGTAGGGTAAATGATCCAAAGTGGCTTCACACGCTCACGCGTTCCATCCACTTACACAGCCAGATATATCATGGGGTAGGTACCTTGCTTAGGGGCATAGCAACAGGGCCCCCTGCTGGGACACGAACTTACAACCACTCTGTTATGTTGGCCATGACATGCCAGCTGTGTCCCCAAAGCCTTGTCACCGAAACGACACGGCCGCAGGATGTCTAACACCGCAGCCCGACGAGATTGCAGAAGTTCCAGGAGAACAGGAGTATAGGTGATACAGTGACTACCGTTTAAATCCCAGCAAGGATGAATTGCTGCACATTGTTTCTATAAATGCTTAATATTATTAAAGATTGTAAAATTTTGTAAGCTATGTAGCATTTAATAATATAAACTACAGAATATGTGCTTTATTTCTGGTGTCTGTCATATGACTCCACACGGATGCAGAATATATGCTGGGGGTGTCGTGTGGCTCAGTGAATCAGAAGGTTATTGGTTCAGAACCCGTGGTTGGCAAAGTGGTTTCACTATTGGACCCTTGAGCAAGACCGCTAACCCCAGTTGCTGTTTTTTCAATTGTATGTCACGTTAGATAAAAGTGTCTAAATAACTGAAACATTTGAAAATGCTTCCTGACAAGGCCAGCCTCCTGACAATCCGAAGGGGCTCCACAATATTATTTTGTGGAGTCATTCTGAGAGCAATAGTGATCTCTGAAATCTGACATCACAGAATCTACTGTGATGTCATCTTTGCAATGAATGACATCATCACCTGGCCTACATTCTAACAGATTTGTATTTGAATGCGACTCTGTCGCCGCAGTTTGTCCAATTCCGGTAATTAGCATGTTTGCGGCCCATCATAATCTCGTTAAATCGCAGAGCCTCCAACTTGGCAGAGCGCTTCCACTTGTGATAACCGTGCATCGACAAGGCCTTGAGGTGAGGCAGTCTCCCGGCGTGTTGGCGAAGGCTGACTCCTGACGCTAAAGGCGATGACCGGCGTGATCGCGATCCCGCTAAGGGATGCCGGGCCCCCGCCCATGTGTGACTGCATGTGTGTTGCATGGGTCACTGTGAAGGAGAGAGGGGCGAGGGTGACAGGTGCTGGGGGCAACGCAGGAGTCGACACACCCGTCTGTCAGGGGATTATCGAAACCGAACCGTTTCTCGGGGTTACCGCCGAGACGACCTCACCGGAGAGATGAGCCAGTTCAGGATTCACTGCCCCTCCCCCCCATCTCCAGTCCTGCTTTTGAAGTTGGGAAGGTGATCCTTAGGCAGGGCGTCACGTGCAGAGTGCTCTCCCCTCCCATGGACGTTTTAACTCAGCCACCACCCCTGCCAGGGGAGTTTATACAAGCAATTTTACTGCCCCTGCAGCAGATGAGGCTTGAGTTTACGAGATTAGGAAGAGTAAACCTGCCAGTGTGAGAGAAAAGGGCTTGAATGACGATCCAAGTGCGCCCCCCTGTCCTCTGTCATTCAACTAGACCGTGTGTAGGCGTAGAACGCTATGCCGGACTGTTCCACTGCAACCTGCAGGGGTGACATCACACACAAGGGTTTCCATTGCCAGAGGTGGTTGAGCGGGGGGTCTTAATCCGTGTGATTAAACTAGTCATGCAAACACTCAATTCGGGAGCCTCCAACCTGCCTGCTCATAGTCTAACATTTGGCTTTCCTATTTGACTTGCAGGGGAAATAAATTTATATTAAAAATTTTAATTAAACCTGTGTGTGCCTTGAAAATAAGATTAAACAGCCAGTATTCTTCATCCTTTCTTAGCTGAATTTAGGATTTACGGCCCACTATATAATTCAAATCTACATCATTTAGTGCACATAAAGCACCATTTGTCGTATTTTGCATATTATGTTTCGGTTTTTGGAAATACACATGTATAAAACATGTAGCTTTTCATCAAATTTGTGCTCTTGCAAGAAACTTTAGCAAACAAATTCTCTCCGTACAATGATCTTTCACATCTTCATTGCTGGAGTCCAAGAGAAATGCATTGTGGGTAAATGGAGTGCTCCCTCCCTCGGCAGAGATGGAGGTCTCTGATTGGCATATCGTAAAGCTGTCCGGGGGAGGGGGGTGTTAGTTCAGCTACAGCAGGTGCTTTAGGGCAGGCAAAGTGCTGATTGTGCCCCCACGCACCCCGATTGTTTCTCGCGTGCCTCCTAATCTTCTTTATCTCTAGGGGGGCAGTATTTGCTGTAATTAATTGAAGAAATTCCTTTGAGATTTACGTTATTTAAAATTAAGTGGGGACAGAGCCAGGGTCATATCTTTACCCCACCAGCCTTCTTTATAAGCAAAACCAGCCAAGAGCAGCTGGAATGGCGAATACCAGTGGAGATGCCACAATAATTAAAGCCCCATCCTTACCCCTGTGCTAGACAGCAAATCAACATCGCTTCTGGATTGTCTAAGGCCGCTTACTTGGGAGCATAATCAACCTCACATTATCCCAACATATAACATTTAACCTAAAAGTCTATGACAGTCTATGATAAGTCTATAACCTAAAAGTCTATGACAGTCTATGATAAGTCTATAACCTAAAAGTCTATGCTTAGGAGATTAAGAGTGGTTTAGGAATCTATCTGCAGAATTTAAGAAAACATCTTAAATTCATCATAAACAGTATGGTGGTTTTGCTGCACTGTTTTGCACATCTGAAGTGTGTACTACTGCCGATCACATTACATCATCTCTTCTGTCACATACTGTTTGTACTGTTTACACTGGACATATTGCTTTATACTGTGGTTATTTAATTATTTAATTGCTAGTTTGCAAAACTGCATTGGTTTTTAAGTACTTTATTTTATCCTGTTTGTTTTTATTTCACTTATTGTCTTTTATAGCATCATGTAGGAAAGTTGCAAAGTTAATCTTGTTGCAACGGGCAGTGTCAAGAGTACATGTGCAATGAAAATCAAGGTACCTCCAGTGGGAAACATCTCCAGTTCTTTTCTGACAAGAAAGTCACACTGTCACATGGATACAGTGCAGTGAAATTCGTACGTGTGCACTTGCTTTAGACCAGTGTTTCTGAGTCCACTCATTGGGGACCCGTTTTTGGGAGCCAAAATGTGGACTGTCTGGCTGGGAGCTGGGAGGGAGCAAAAATGTGGACCACCTGCGGGTCCCCGAGGACAGGGTTGGGGTGTTTTAGACTGTAGTGCCAAGAAAAGCAATACAAACGAGAATAAATAGGAGTAAGTAGATAACAATAAATAAACTGATGAACTTTCCGTATATACACATGCAATAGACACTTAGTCCTGCTAGGTGTTTTCCTTCCACTACTGCGCAGGAATCTGATCTTTTCCATCACTGATTCCTTCAGCTTGTTTTAACATGGAATTTTCTGGAATCCAGTGAGCCAGAGCGCTGAGCCTCTGAGGGCCTCAGCACACGGCCGGCCCAGGAGCCCCGCTGCCGTTTATCGCACAACAAAGAGAAACCGGCCGATTAGGAGAAAGAGGATAATCAGTTTACAGTCGGCGCCAGATGCTAGAAGTTCTGCTCTCCTGGGGGAGGAGGGGGGCAGATTCTTTCCCCCCGATGACTAGACTTTAGCCAGAGACCTAAACAGATTTCTCCCCGAAGGGCCGACCCAAATTATGTAAAGATGGAAGTTCACAGAAGCATTTCTGAAGATCTTCTAGAGCGTTCGGAGAAGATGCAAGGAACATTAGTGGGAAACAAGGAGAGAGCTGAGACTGGTATAAGGGTGATGCCCTTGTGCTCCCCGTCCGAGGCTCGCAAACAATCTAGGAGAACAAAAGCAATGTTCAGATCTTCAGGTCTCTGTCGATGTTACGACAGACATAAAACCAGGCGGAGAGCGGAAAAAGGCTTTTGTAATCGACCGGAGCTCCTGCTTTGATGTGCTTCTTAAAGTGATAAAGTCTTTGTGCTATTCACAGCAATCGCATGAAGATTAATCATTCAGTTGTGGTATGAGAATGTAAGCGTGAGTCTTTCAAAGGGTGAATTCATCATAAATAATCAACTTTGAGATGTGTAGGAGTGCCTCGTTTGTAACCAAAAACCACACCAGCAGAGTTTTGCTGGAAGCAGAAGGTCCCTGTTCTCCACAGACATTCTCACATAGATGTAAAGTGTGCTGAGAGGCAGCTTCAATCAGCCACCAGAGATGTCCTGCGGTCACAGACTCGCCTTAGGCTACAGCACTGCTTTGCCGGAGAACCACGGTGATGCGCACACTCACAGAATATCGATGTCGGGTATTAATTACTTTGTTTTACACGAGTCAAAATGAAGCACTGAGAGAAAAATCAGTGGATCGGGAGGAGCTGGGCAGAATTTGACAGAGGTGGGAAATTAGAAAAGGGGTTTAAGAGATAACGGTTAAGTGGGAGATGGGCATTGACGTGATTAAAAGCACCAGAACCATGGCTGCCACAAACTACAAGAAAATCCAACTTGATTTAGCACCTTCCAGATGGGGCCAGTTGCGCAATGGTTGGCACATCTACTATGGATTAGAAGATTATAGGTTTGACTCCCTCTGTGCCTGTGATTGGCAGGTCACCAGTTTGAATCCCATGCTCGGTAGAATAGTCACATTGTCATTGGACCTTTGAGCAAGGCCCTTAACCCCTCCCTGAAAATGGTCCAGGGCAGCTGAAGGAATGCCTGGCCCTGCATTCAGACCCCATGATTTGCTCTAGACCTGTTTGTGTGTCTCAAAGAAGAGCATGATGGGATATGTGAGAAGAAGCATTCCAGTGCACATATAGTCATACTGATACAAATGGCAACTAGCCCATCATTTCATGGTGAACTGAATTGAAAATACTGAAATGCAATTTTCTGAAGATAGTCTCCATCATGGAAATGGCTCCATTGAATTTGACATAAAGCTTTGATTATTCACCTCCATGTCAAGCTTGTTGGATCTGAAGACATCTCAACAAGGATAAAATAAACCTCCAGTTAATTGCCCTGGAAGAATAGTTCTGCACCTTTTGCCAGGAGCCTTACGGGTCTTGCCGGAAGCTTCTCACTCGTATCTCCCTCTAGCCCTTACACTGCTAGCTAGAAGCAGCATATAAATCGATCTCTGCGTCGTAATAAGGTGGGAAGGTTGCCGACATCGGGCAGCAATCCGGGAGCCGGGGGCCAGATTTGGAAGGCCACGGAATGTTATCGACCTCCATCCGGTGAGATCGTTACATTTGTGCTCCGATCTCGCTGAGGATTTCCACGTGAAGATCTTTTAATTCCCGTTGGGGCCTGAAAGAGGAACCAGTGTCATGCAGCTAACTGAGTTAAAGCCCACCGTTGTACTGGCTTTTACCAGAAAGCTCATTAATTAAGTAGCTTCTGAATACAGTGGCCCTGAGACCCCCCCGCCCCCAAGGCACAGAATAGAATGTGGCCTATGGGAAGATCACTGGCAAACAAACGAGCAGGAAGAGACACGTAGCTTGTATGCAGTACAGAGGGTCTGAGGCAAGGATATTTACTCCCCTGCTCCCTGCCACTTAAGGAGATGGGAGAATTTACTGGGGAACACTATATATCTGTTATTGGGTAATTCCATGCATAGGTCCATTTGATGTCATATCCATAACATCACTATATATTAATATAATATGCTATATATTTCTAACATGTACATTAATAAATGAATGTTTAGATTTTGTCTATATCAGCCCAAGAGCTTACATGAAAAGGCATGCCAACTGACTCATGGATACTAAATGTGTATGGGAGGGGGGTTGGGAGGGAGGACTCTGAGGCATGTTTGTTGCTGTTGTTCTTGTTGAACCCCACCTAGTGCCCTATGCAGGCAGGGATAGGCTCCAGCCTCCCCCCCATGACCCAGTACTAGATAAGCAGTTGGAAGATGGATGGATTGCTTGTCACCTGTCTTGTGCCCCCTGTTTCCTGGGATGTGCTCTAGTCTCTAGTCTTTTCTTAGTGGTAGGAGGACATGCATATACAGCGGCATTTGTGTAGGACCCCTGAGGTTTGGGGCCCCCTGTTGGCCACAAACAGGTAGTCCACTACATTGGTGCACCAAAGTGACTTTTTGAGCGGAGCCCCAGAAAAAATAAAGACAGAAACCCCTGTGCTTACACAAAAAATATATATTCTACTAGGAAAATGCCTATCCAACATACTCAGAAACATGTAAAAGGCTTGCATTTATTTGCCAAATGCGTGTTTCATTATTCATATGGCATGTCGGCATGACCAAGTCATTTGAAGGGAATGTTATGAAGAACACAAACAGCCTGATTTACATGCAGCCTGTGTTCCCCCTTCAAAGCAAATATCCAAACTAATTCTGCCATCTATTGATTTTTTCTCCCTTGCCGTTCTGTGTTTATTAATTATTTCTTCAGCAGTGGCTGTTAATGTAAGTTTTTAATGTAATAGTCATTTCTCCCCCTAAAGCTACATTTTTGTATTAATATTGATCATTTTCGCTTGGCTCGTTACTATTATGAGTCGATTAGTGGATTTTTCTGGGTTCACCGGAAAGGTCCGGGCATTGAAATTCGAGGGAGCTAGAGGTCGGGTGGGGGGCGGGAGCAATCTGGTGGTGTTCCAACTTGACCACCAGACCATGTGGAGATAAGCGGGGGGGGGTTAGGGGCCCTCGGCGTGCTTGACCCTGGGATTGATTCGCCGCAATCAGCGGGATTCGGGTGGGAAATCTCGGCGTCCGAGCAAAGTGGAAAGGCACCTTGACAGGGACCTGTGGTCGATATCTAGGCGACGGGGAGGAGGCCAACATGGTCCCTGGGGTGGGCGAGTTAATTGGCTTTGTGAGAGGAAATGAACAAAGTAGGAATTTTAAAACTTGCAGTCCTTCTGTCATTTCCAGCCCACATCACATGATAAGGTGGTGGACCATGGACTAAAGTCATAAAATGCTGTTGTAACAGCAAAAAAGAAAATTGCAGGCCCCGGCCCTTGGAGACCTGGGAGGTGTTGCACGAAGTAAGATATCTCAGTTACCTGGGTTTACTTAAGCTAGAAGTCATGAGTGTTTAAGCGTTTAAGTAAGCAGCATTCCTATTGGACAATCATCTAGCTTACATTAACCCAGCTAACTGAGAAATCCTGCTTCGTGGAACATCACCATCCACGGGGAAATGCGGGAATACTGGGTTGATCTCCATCCGACGAGACGATAGGCATCGCACCAGATTTCCTTAGACCAGCCACTGAAAGGCAGACGGACAGACCCATTGATCGTCAGGAGAGTCACCTGCTGCCACCCAGAGGTCTTTATGATCCCTCAAGGCTGATGGGAAGGGCTCGTCTGTAGTCTGCAAACGTACTTTTACATACAGACAGGCCCACAAGGGCTGCTGTCGCCGGCATCATCAGGCCCCCTGCTGGTTGCAGGTGGACATGCCGTGTGGGAGGGTGGGGGGGACCGGCCCCTGGCCAGGCCTCAGATTGACTTCCTACTCCTGAGCCGTGAGGGAGCGATTTTCACTCTGAGGCTAACTCCAGAGGACTGTTTGGGGGGGCGGGGGTCACAGCAGATCCATTAAATGCTGCCTGGCTGCTGACCTGACCCCCCCCCACACACACACACACACACACACACAAACACACACATCTGTAAAGCTTGGGGGAATCTAGCTTTTTTCGGATCAGGCAGGGGGGTGGGGTCACCCATGAGCCGTTCTCGTCTATCTGTTCTTGCTGGAATCTGAAAGGGCGCCATTGTCCTCCAGATGGCCTTGTGGCGCAGGCACAGGCACGCATGGAATTATGGGTAATTACCTTCCTCTTACTCAAAGTATTCCAAGATGCCTGTGTCATCTTGTATGACCTCATATTGTATGTATTGCCTTACATCACTAATAAAGGTCACAAGAAAGTAACTGCGGCCTGCAGTTTTAAACGTGCCCTTATGATTTAAGTGATTTGGGGGGAAGCACCTTTCTGAAGGGCGGCAGGGTCATTCTGCTTCGGGAGTCTGAAGCTGGTCCTGTCTGCTCCTGAGTCACGTTCCCGAGGCCACCTGCTGGAGGGTGTGTGTGTGTGTGTGTGTGTGTGTGTGTGTGGGTGGTGGGAGGCTGGGGCCATCTGCCAAGTGACCTTTCAGTTCCCGGCCCGGGTGGATAAATCTCATACAGGTTAACGCTAAAAACCCGACCCATCCCAGCACCAACGCAATCTGTTCCCCTCAAAAGGCTGGTATTAGATGGGCAGCGTCCTGCCGAACGGGAACGCCTGCCAGAGAAAGACATTAAAGCCGTACCAGAGTGTATAATTAACTCCATTCTCCGTACGTCGCCTCCAAAGTCAGGAAAGCCAGTAATTATTAGTATATCGTACAACATTTTACTGTGTACCGTCGCCTTAAATCATTAGCCGACATCAGAGGAATTAAACGCAGGATAGAGTCTTATAAATCACCGCGATGCCAGGTAACATCCGGTTTGATGGGATCTTCGGGGTAAATCCGTCTGTCTCAGGGTACCTCAGTTCCATCACTACACACTGACTTTAAATGAAGTGTTTCGTTAACAGCTGACTGGTCGCTCTCGGAAGCACCTGGGGAATTTTCTTCGCAAGGATAAAGTTCTGGACGATTTTCCTGGGTTTTTCGGTCTACTAGGAGGAAGATTGGCCTTAGAGGGGAAGAGTGGATCTCAAAGGATGATGAGGCATCAGTAGCCTCAACTGACTCCCCCTCCATGACATGTCATGTGACCTGCCTACATGATTTATCGCCAAACAGCCTTTTTAAACATGGATTTCCATTGCCTGCCCCGGTGACCGTGAGGAAAGAGCAGCTTCTCATGGACCGTGAACACGGTTCCGTTCAGGCCAGGTGAGCCACCCCCGCTTTTTACAAGAAAATCGTTTAGCGCCCCGCAACCGCCTCCCTGTGCTTAGACTATCCAATTTCGACAATAATCAGATTATCTTCCAGTTTAAATAACTGAACTTAAAAAGAAAAAGATTACGTATTAAATCGCAGAATCCCCCATGCTGCAACCTTCCTGATGCGCAGTCACTCAAATAAAAACGCAGCTGTACGGACGCGATCTGCTTTCGATAGCAAGCAAAATCAAATAAATTTCTTTACAGAGTTCGACATGCGATGCATCAGGGACCAGGGCTGGATTTCTTAGTTCGTTGACTCTAAAAAGCTAAAAAAAAAAAAAAAAAAAAAGAAAAACGCTGAGAAATTCACGCAAATGCGATATTTGTACGTGTTTCTGCGGTTTCAGCTAATTAATGGGTAAAGTCATTGTGTCCGATCTCGGAGCTGAGCCTCCGTACCGTGAACATGCAGGCAGCCGGTCACTCGTTACGATCCGCTTTCCTCGCAGTAATTTATAGCGGCCGCGACGGCTGTGGCCAGGCGGTGTCGTTAAGCGCTGGCCCTGGGCGATGTTCCTGCCTGGAAATAAAACCGCAGGACAGATTCTGGCTGAAAGGAGCCCCGTCCTCCTTCCCCCTGCATTTTTAATGAAAGCATCTGCTCTCGCCGGTGAGCTAAAGCTGGATTTTTCTTAATCACACAGTTTATCCCTCAGGTCCCCCTGACAGGTCGGTGAGGGGAGGATGGGGGGGGGGATTCATGTTGGCAGTTCCATGGATATTAAAACATATACATGTTTGATCAGATTTAAATGAAATGAGAAAGAAGACATAAAGCATGTCAAACTTCAGTATTATTGTACCTTCCAGTTATATTTTATTTACGTTTAAAAATGCACAGGATTATTGCAAAATTCACATCTGGTTAATGGCCTGGGAAAACAGGTTAACTGGGAAAACCCTCGCGATGCGGGCTGGAAAACAGCAGGCTGCAGCCATACGACTGTTTTGCAAGACAGGTGTCTGCCACGCGTGTGTCCGTCGCATGCAAAACCGCCAGATGTGATCGCAGCCTTCGTGGGGGGGATGTACATCGACACTAGCTTCTTTGCCTGGGGAAAATCGGAGCCCCTTTGCAGTCTGTAGTGCCGCACAGACTATGATCTTGAGAGTCGCGTGGATAGTTGTGGTTTCTTCTTTAGCTACCTCATTCGTGAACGATTGTGGGAGTGTAGTCACAGCCCTAGATACTGGGCAACAGTCACGATGAGATGAGACAAGACGGGTAAACTTTATTGATCCCGGGGGGGTATGTAAAGTGCAGACAAACAAATGTATGGTGTAAAGCAAGACAACGTGCAAAGCAAAGTGCAAATGGTGTACACAGGTAAACACAGTGCAAATAATTTTTTAAAGGACACACTGTACAAGGGAGGGATCAATTCTGTAGTCAAGCCAGGAGGGATGATTTCCCGGTTTTGGTAAAAGGTGTAGACATTATAATATTACTGGGTGGTCTCCCCCCACCCCTGGAGTACTTTTGGAACTTTTCTTCCCTGACGGGAGGAGTATGATGAACGATAGCCGCGTCTACAAGCTGCCTTCAGCAAATTCTGATGCCATCATCCAGCATGAATTGGAGGAATTTCCGGGAAACTCTGCCATATTCCGAACGGATGGTTTGAGCCTGGGTGCCGACTCCACCCCAGCTTCTGCCGACTTATTTTTATCTCCATCCATCGGCTTTCTGTGACTGTTTATCCAGTGGCGGGTTGCAGTGGGTCGGGAGCTTATTCCAGGCAGCACCATGCACATCGCGGGGGTACTCCCTGGGTGGGACGACAGCCCATGCACAGCAACACACTTTCACACACTCAGTCACACACTTTGGGCAACCTGAGCCACTGGATCACAGAAAACTGCGAGAGAGTTAACGCAAACACATTTATGAGCCAAGGAAATTTTTTATTATTTTTTTTAAATGCCCTTACGTATTCTAAAAGTAGTGTATTGAGTTTTTTTTCTGGATTAATTTGATGCTGCTACATGAAGGTTAATAAAATATAACAAAATGCATCAACACACCAGCAATGTAACATAACTATGTGATATTGGACCATTATGAAAGGTCAGTTGTACAGAATCCAATGGGGAAGTACGATGCTTGACGATAAACTATCCAATGAGGGGCCTCTATGCTTCACAATGGAGTGTATCACCCAATCAATAAGAAGCTCTCACGCTGACGTTAACTCATACAGGTCATCCTTAGAAGCTAGCTGCACTTACACCCGTTTGGCTCCTCGACAGCTGTACGCTTGTAATGATCCCTCTGCTTGTCCTGTACATTGCTTTGGACAAAAGCATCTACTAAATGAATGACGGTAAGTATAAGCCAGGATACGTAATAATAAAACAAAACCCATTACGGGAGACAGTGGATAACAAAATGCAAACCCATCCAGTGGGGAGCTTGGCAAGCAAGCGGTCATAACGTTGGTCGCCGAACCCTCGACAGCTTGGCGAGACCGTGTCCAGTACAGCGAAGTTCATTTTGGCTATGCAGAAGACCTGCTGGCAAGGCCCGTCCAGAGGGGGTGCGACATGGTGAAATACGAGCCACTGAGTGTTGCCAGACCGTCAGCTTCTCCATGAACTTCAGATGTCCATGCCTCCAGCCAATTAAAAGCTCCAATAATGCATCCATTGATGGTGTTAGGTACCCCTGGCCAATTAAAAGTGCTGATAATTCGCTTGTTCATGGTGCTGGGTATACATGGCCAATTAAAAACTCTTATGATTCACCTGTCGACAGTGGTGGATACCCCTGGCCAATTAAAATTCGCCTGTCAACATTGCCGGGTACTCCTGGCCAATTGAAAGCTCAGTTAATTCACCTGTCGACAGTGTTGGGTACCCATGGCCAATTAAAAGCTCTGATGATTCACCCGACGACAGTGTCATGTTCGCCCAGCCAGTAAAAATCTCTGACAGGTGTTCCCCACATTCTCCTGCAGAAAGGCTTCCCTGACCTCATTTCCTGTCTGACTCCTGACCAGAAAGTGCTTCCTCATCTTCCCCCAGGTGCCGCATCTTAACATCAGACCCCACTACTCCACCCCACACAGTTACATTTACTTCCAGGAGACGTAATTGCAGAACCAACAATGTGTCATCAGGCTGCAAATCTCTGAGCTTTGCAGAGTCTGATTCGATTAACAGACGTTCATGTGCTTTGCTCGATTTTCCTTGCAACCCCCTAATATCATCATCATATATTTGTTTCCTGGCTAATCTGTGCAGCTCCAACACCTGGATAAATAGTCTTCTTGGCAGCAAACATGGAAAAATGCAGCCATCTCTTCTGTGTAACATTCAGTTCCCCCCCCCGATGGAAAAAATATATCTCACATATATTTATTTTTACAGCTGATGATTATTTATTTCATATATTTTGCTATATATGTCCAGCTGTTACCTTCCTGGATTTTTAAAAGGCACAGAAAAGAACCTGATCCGCGTTGAAATAAAATGAAAGTACCAGTCGAATGTGCTGACATGTAGCTCTTGTTGTGAAGGATGCTGTGAGTGCTTCTGGGAAATGTAATATAGTAAACCACCGTGCAGAGGCCGTGTGGGAGAGTTTTCACAGCCGTGTTTTGTTTTTCTTATTTTTTCCGTTCATAAGTTCATATTTTTATATTTTGTAAGTCAGGCAGGTGGTGGATCTCATATCATGAACCATTGCGGATTGAGGTGCCCAGCTGCATACTGAGATGGTAATACCTCGCAGTAGCCTGGGGAGAGGATTCTGGGAATTCTTCTGATAGGACAGGAGCGGGCATCCACCGTGCTCTAGAAAGCGAACTGCTCCTAATGAGCGACCAAAACCGGATGAAATCTGCAGGCGAAAAAAAACATGATCATATGTTGTCCTGCTGGGAGAGTGACCTCATCCCTGCGGCGGAGGAATATGGGAATGCTGCTTGTGTGGGAAGCCGCGGAAATCCCGGTGAGCATCAGATGTGTTCCCTTTATTTGCCTTTATCTCCCGGGCAACTGAGTACACCACTCTCTGGTTCCCCAAGCTCTCTCTACACGGGAACCAAGGCTAAAACAGCCCATAACCCACACTGCTTTGGGGGGGGAGGTTGACAGCAGCAGCAGGGATTGTAGGATTTTTAAGGTGGGGGGCATAATTCATACAAAGGGGCCAGACTGAATTAGCCAGTGATATGTTTTGAATCGTTGAGTGATGGGGAGGGGCACTCCAGGGACCAATCAGCTTTCAGCTGTGGCCAATACCCCGTGGCCCCGCCCCTGTCTCATGATGGATCCCCTTGCTTGAGTTTTGGGCTAAGAGGTGCTAAATTCCTTCTCTTAAGTATGAGCAACCTCTACTGGCATGTTCCTTTGGGTTTAAAATGAAAACACGGTGTCAGATAACCGCTTTGTAACCAAGAAGGCTGGTTCAGTTGACCTGCTCAGGGGGTCTAACCCCACCAGTCTGGCTCCCTGACATGCCATCACGCTTGCATAGTTCCAGGGCGCTACACACACACACACACATTTATTTTAAAAATTTCCCACATAAAAACTGAAGCTTTCAGTTCTTTCCCATGGTCCCTCCGTTTGAGGACTATTATTAATACTCCTGATTCCTATCCTCCCTTGGCCCGTAACTACTGTATAAACAAGCCAAACGTGAAATGATATCTTACTTCTGTCATTCACCCCCGGGAGGTTCGTCAAGGTTACACCACGTGTAGGTGGGGACTGAGTTCTGTTTCAGACATAGCTGTGGAGCAACGCTACCTTCTGGGCCATACTTAGCTCCTCAAAGTCTTAAAACAATAATTTTTTATTGCATTTTTTGTGTTCAGCTGCTCTGTACTCTGGTGCAGTCCAACAGACTCATGATGTTAGGATGTAACCAGTGAAGATATCTGCCACGTACTTCTCACAGGTGGGACTGAAGCGTTGCTGTGAAACACCAGCTAGAAATAGCACTGACCACTGTGATGTTCACAAACCACAGGTCTCTGTCCATTCATTTTCTAGCCAACACTGTACACCTGATATTTACTTTAAGTAATTGTGAGTAGAGTTCGCTGCCTCTATGCCTTCATTTTTATTTCTTTACCAAGGAATCTCCACAGATTTTTCCCTATTTAGTGACATACAGTTGAGAGAGCAGGGTCAGCTGGTCCCTGGGGCTAAGGGGCCCCACAGCAAAGTCACTCTACTGACGATGGGATTTGAACCAACAACCTTGCGATCGCAGCTATGCTAACCCACTGAGCCACACACAAGCGGACTTTGGTTTATGGAGGACTTTCTCCCCATGAAACCACACGCCTAACCCCAGCCTGTCATCAACTCGCCAGAGGGAAGGAGCAGCCCCATTGATTAAAAATGTAAATTCCCCTCCCCCTCCCCACCAGGCAGGTACTAAGCAGGTTAAGGGACTGAGCTCATCTGATAGAGAATACTCGTCGTTAGGGCTGGTCAAAGCCGGGTCCGTCACATCAGGCGAGATGAGATTTCCGGAATGTTCCAAGTGAGCCGGACATCACTGCGGGACACGTCACTGGGCAGACTCCTCGAAATGACTTCCATTAGAACAAAAAAGATTTAAGAATTGTTCACGTAACAGATGAGTGTCCCAGAACTGTAGAATAAAACAGTTAAAATTCACCTGTGGGAATGATGACATTACCTGCGACATAAATTTCAGGGACCCCCCCACCAAAAAAAACAAAAAAAAAAACAATTTAGCATTAGGATTTCAAGTGCCAGTGCGGCAGGCGTCAGGAGCTGGGATTTTCGAGCCCCTCGCGATCCTCTCACACACCGGGCCTTCATTAGCCCTGTACCATGCGAATCCCGTTGACTTTAGCAGGCAGACGGGAAAGCAAAGCTAAATCCGTTCCCCTTGTTAGTCTCTCGTCACGGGGTTAGCCGGCTATATATTGTTGATTATTAGGATGAACCGTCATAAACCCAGTGGTCTTGGAGACGCGGTGAGATGAATGCTAAGTAGGTAAACGTCAGTTCTTTTTTAGCACGGCTGAGCTGTTCGGTGAACTAGTTAAATCGGTGCGGTGGGATCGGAGCGGCTTAGCAGGGGGACCGAACCAGGTTTCGTTTACCTTTTCGCAGTCCTTATCGTGGATCGTTTTAATGTCTGGTTTATGGCTTGTGAATCACCCAGTGAAAACAGATAATTATTCACAAGCTTATTACGTGAAAGGTCAGATAAAATCTGGCTCATTAAAGCTTTATATGCAAACCTTAAATGCGTGTTTATATAGTAACTTTATATTGTGTGGTAATCATTCTCCTCCACTTAAAATGTCCTTTTAGGCACACAACCGTGGGGTTAATTTATTTGTCAGAAAACCACAGTAGTAGAGAGAGCTTTATTAAACACTATTGTTTATACTGACAAGTAGTTTCTGGGCATTTGGTGTATAATTATTTATAAAAACAACAACTGGTTAACCAGACTTTATCAGTATGACAACAAGGCATTTCTCTTGTTTTATCGCTCACTTTTTAGTTTGCTCCAGTATTGTTCATTCATTTTGTTAAGGTTTCGCTGTAGGCTGTCTGTTTAGCCCTTAAACTCGCTATCAGTTTCGTCACAGCGAGAAGCCAAGTCACCGATAAGCACGAAGGAAAGACCTGGAATGGTTTCATTGGGTCCCAATTAAGTAATCTGTGGAAAAACAAGCTGCCTCCCGGTGAGATTTAAAGGGCCGGCACTCCGTTGACTGTCTCAACAGAAGTAACCTGTGTAAAAAGAATAAAGAGTCACGCACACACATGCGGCTCGGCCTTTCCTCCTCGTCTGTGGCAAAAAGTTTGATTAATATCGCAAAAAGTCTTCACAGGGTTTAAGGGGAGTTCAAATCGTTCCGTGTGAAATTCATCGTCAGGGTCTGCAGCCCGCTGGAGCCCAGCCTGCGGTGAGGATGAAGCCATTTCTGAAACATTTTTGGTAGCCGGCTGGTCATGTTTCCATCCCCCCGGATCTGCACCCCGTCCCAGATGAGCCGGCGTTCTGCTGAAACCTGCCACATCTCGGGGGGGGTGATTTATTGGGCCCTCTGTCCCGCTTCTGGAGGAGGGCGACGGTGCCCAGGGTGTCAGTTTTGACCAGGTTACCCCTAGTCTGCAGCCAAATTTGCCGGAGAGAGTGGTGCCCTTCAGAGGGCAAGATCCACTTGCGAATTTAATGAGATCATGCCACATGTTTAAATATTTAGCAACCCTTGGTTACAGACCCACCCCCCAGTATGATGCTAGTGGAGCTTTATACATTTTTTTTAATCAACAATCAAAAATGCCACAGCTTGTCACAAAACTGAAAATCCCACGACACACATTATCCCACTGTGCCCCAGGTGAAAAAGATGTTTACAAATACAGAGTCCGCGTCACGGAGCCCTCGTTCCCGGGCATTTTTAATGGATTTCCGTAAAGCGCACGCTCCGGAATTGTTTACACGATCGCCGCTTTGATTTTTGCCCCGATGTGTGACTGGAGGCGATATTTCACACATTTTCCTGGCATTGCACTCCGCATTGATTTTTCCCAGGGATTCTGGAAACGGCGAGGCTGCAGCGTTCCCAAACAAAGGCAGGGCTGGGACGATAATCCGGCCGGGCTGCTCCTGGATGAGACACTCAGCAGCTGCTGCGCTCCCACTGCGAGCTGGAGGGGGGGAGAGGAGGCGGACCGTCGCCTGCCAGCTGGAGGGCAAGAGGGAGGTGGAGAATCTCCCCCTCCCAAACACAAAAACCCCCAAAATCCCCATTGACCCGTGGGCAGCTCGGCGCCCTCGCAAGGACCTCCACTGACAGCCTATGAGGCATGAAGGGCGAGGCCTTGGGCGCCGGACTTCCCTTGAGGCTCCTCCCACACGGTATCCCATCATCCCACTGGCTCTCCATATGCTTGACATTCAGTAGTGTGTCATTCTCCCATGATCTCGCTGCTTCCTTTCAGAGCACCTTGGCCATGGTACAGCAGTATCCTGACCAGTCTGGCAGGTCCCATAAAAGACTCTGTGCACTTGTTTTTGTAAGGAGTCTCTGAAATGCTTTGCTAAGGCACACAACTAGGGTTTATGGATACATTACATATAAGCGGGGACCATGCCTACAAATGTAATCTTCCCCCGGTCCCGTGAATAGTGATTGGATGGTTTCCCTGGGTGCCCTCCTCTTCCCGCGGTCCAGTGAATCGTGATAGGATGGTTTCCCTGGGTGCCCTCCTCTTCCCAGGTCCCGGCTTATTTAAATAGAGGTCATGTGACCACAAACCACTCAGACAGCCTAAAGGAATTACCTAAGTGTTAACTGCAGGCCCCTTCTGCTGTGGCTTAATGATGACCAGTGAATTAATTTTATGACTCAAGCCATTTGTGGAATTTTTATTTTTATCTTCAAATATATACTTTTGTATATTTATGCGCAATTTATGTCCCGCAGGGAAAGACAGAAATGACGCAACTGTAGCCGAGTCTTCTAATCATGGATTGAAAAAATAAATAAAAACTGGTTTAGTGGTATAGCCACTGATTGACGGCACGTTGCTGAACAGTGCACAATGATTGGTCAGAAATTCTAAACGATCAAGATAGACTTCAGTGATTGGTCGAAACAAGGATGTTAGTGCTCTGTTAGTACTCTATACTGACAAGACTTCCGGAACTTCCTGAACGAGGAAAAAAATAACTTAGAATATAATCTTATATTGGTAATAGGAAAAGGCCTTTGATTTAGGTTTCATGCATTCAGTCAAAAGCTATTCAGGATATAATCCAAGTATTTACAGTGGCAGTCATGTGATTCACATATATATGATATCAGCGTTTTATGTAATTGCACATAAAATTGTTAAACTGCGGCCAAAAAAACAGCGAAAATTACAGGGTCTGTTTCCAAGGTATGTGTGATCTCATGCTTCTATATGGCTGTTAATGTTCAAACGTGGGCTTAAACTGCTATATAGCTTTAACGAGTGTGCCAACGTGTGGATTAATCGGTAAACATTACTTAACGATTTAGATTCACTCAAATAGAAAACTCGTTTTGCACCCAAGGAGGCCCTTTGTGTTATTTAACAAGGACTGGAGAATTTCCTTCTGTGCTTTTAACTAATGCGACATGCAGCAACCTTTGGGGTACACCTGCTGCGCATGGCGGCCTTTTGACATACTGCAGGAAGCCTTTCCCTTTAAATGCATCATCAGTGTAAAGAAAGATCACTGGCAGCGGGTTTAAGCGCAAATAAACTGCCTTTGGCAGTCATCAGCTAAATTCTAAACATTTCAGCGTCATTTACATTGTGTGTTGATGTTGTCATGCCTTATTTTTTTTTGCACTTGTCCTGTCCGTCTCTGCACTTTATGTATTTACGTATCACCGCAGCCTCTCGGAGCGTCATTCTGTGCCGCTGTATGCTATGTACAGGGTTGGTGTGACACTAAAGCCCCACTTGACTTGATTTGAGCTGCTTTGACTTTGGTTACTGACGGTCAGATGATACTCAGTGACACCTCCCGCCCCCACCCCCTCCCAAGGTGGTGTTGGGCACAGGTACGGCACAGAAGCAGAAGAGATTCGGGATCAGTTCGCGGCCCCCACTTCCCCCATAATTGAATCAGAAAAAATTCATTAGTGTCGCTTATACCTTATTAGCAGTCATATAAGATTCGGTTCTGTGTTCTCCCTGGTGTTGAAGACCATCCCCCAAAGTCTCCAATCCTACCCCCTTCCCTGTGTCATGTGATTATGTTCACCGTCACACCCTAGAAACACACCCCACTGCAGTGTCAAGTTATTGTGTCATCAAAGCCAGTCCTGTGTGGGGAAATGGACGTGAACCTGAGCCCTTTGTATTTCACGGTCATCCTCGGCAGAGTACGGGCGGGAGACAAGGGGTGCAGTGGTCCTCAGGCCTTCGAGGGGGTCCGGTTACGTTTAAATGTGACTCTAAAGGACATGGCGGACAATGAGAGAAAAAAAACAGTATTCGGTTTAAAGATGAGCTTGACAGATGTGTGAAAAGGGGCAAAATGCTTCAGGGCCTTGAGTAACTGGATACAGTAAACATCTTAAATAACTGTAACTCTCTTAAATGAATATATAGCCTGAGTGATTTTTCTGTTTATTGAACTTGAGTGTCTTGATGAAAGATTCCAAACTGATCAAATAAAATGAAATTCATACATAACCTGCAAGTGAACACAATTCCTCGTTCCTTGAATTTCAGCCTAGGACAGATCATTGCTCTCGTTCCGGCTGTGTGCCGGTGTTGACACTCAGAGCCCAGGGACTGTTATAATATTCTAGCTCTGTGTCGTTCAGGACATCAGAAATGCAGCGGCATGTCCAGCCGCAGGTCTTAGAATTTGTCCTAACACACCAGTCACGCCGCTGCCGCAACCTGGTTCTCCTGCGGGTGGGAGGGGTCTGGAACGAGGCGAAGGGGCTGGAGAACCAGTTCTGTGGTGTTGTGCTGCCACCTACTGGCCAAATAGAGTATCACGGCCTGTCTGTGCAGATCCACGCTACAAGGTCCCCTGCAAATGCACTTTATCCTTAATTACAAGCAGCACTTGTTGCAGGACTTCCTCTGCAGAAGGGCTGGCGTCCACGACCACGCAGGCTGGGTCCTCCATCCTCCTGTAGGCCTCCTCCACTCTTAGGACCAGAAGACACAGTTTAGCGCAACATGTTATCAACGGTTTTTTAATGCATTACAGTAAAAACTATAGTATAATCAACACCGAACCCTTAAAAAACACCAGCTATAGTTTGTTTCAAAACATTCAAAACTGGAAATGTTTTTACTTTATACTCAAGTGGTTGGTTCAAACAAAATCTTGGTCTGGATTTGTACTTTCTGGACCTGAAATTTCCACCTCTGGTAATAATTATCAGCTTGGTACTTCTGCTGAATCCTCTACCACAAATGTGCAGCTGGTGTGACTAAGTCATAAGCAGTAACAGCTAAAATGTTAATCCACACATGTAACCTACAGTGCTAAAATGTTCCTCAATTTAGCTACACTTCCTTGCCAATGATTCAGGATGGACAGGAACTGTGTATTTATTTATCTATCTATTCATTGCATTTAGCTGCTACTTTTAGCTACAGTAACTTACACGGCTTATTTTTCTTTTAATTCAAAAGAATATGTCTTTTTTCCTGATGAAAGGAGCTGCTGCAGAGCTGCGAAACGCATTGCCCCATTTTTCCAGCAGGGCGGCGCTCTCTTCTCACTCACTTGCTGCGAAACAGCTGGTTGGCCTCCAGCTCCGCCTCCTCGCGGGTCTTCTCCCCGCCCCTCCCCCTGAGCCTCCTCAGCCGCTCCTCAGAGCTGACGGTAAGCAGCAGGACCAGGTCGGGCTGCAGCAAGTCGCCTGGCCAGCGGTACACCTCAGATCCCCGGCGTGGCAGATTGCTCACTTTGCCGCTGATGGCCGTGCCGATGCCATAGGCCGCTGTGCTGTGCCAGTACCTGAGACATCAGTAATATGGATACCGCAGGCTTCAGTTCATGTTATTAATATTGTAATTAACAAGGACTGAACAGTATCAGTTGATACACTTAAAATTTAGCTACTCTCTGTGGAGATTGTACATGTTCATACATCTGTATTCTATCTATGTAAAAGCTATGTAAGTATGTATGTATAATTTATGTATAATGTATGTAATTTATGTCTAATCTCTCTATATTCCCTTCCATCCACTTCCCCTGTCCCCCTGCATGTTTGCATGTTCTGGTGAAGCTGTAACTCTTCTTTTGTTTGTATCTGCCGGCACATCGTGTTAATGACAATAAAATAGAATTTAAATGAATTGAATCTAATCAAATTGAAAAGAAAGATCATGACAAAAACCAAGAGCCCCTGATGTAATTACAAGTGAGAAAACCTCTGGTGATTAACAATGTGAAAGAGGCTGGTGACCTGCTATAGCAACTGATAAACTGTCCATATTGTTCGTTTATCCTGTCCCAGGTGTGCCCCAGCCCCGTGCCCTGTGATGCACTGGCATCCTGTCCCAGGTGTGCCCCAGCCCCGTGCCCTGTGATGCACTGACATCCTGTCCCAGGTGTACCCCAGCCCCGTGCCCTGTGATGCACTGGC
>JAODLD010000030.1:16925909-16944424 GCA_026781065.1 Mormyrops boulengeri | reverse complement strand
CTGTGATGCACTGACATCCTGTCCCAGGTGTACCCCAGCCCCGTGCCCTGTGATGCACTGGCATCCTGTCCCAGGTGTACCCCAGCCCCGTGCCCTGTGATGCACTGACATCCTGTCCCAGGTGTACCCCAGCCCCGTGCCCTGTGATGCACTGGCATCCTGTCCCAGGTGCACCCCAGCCCCTGGGTGGAACATGCATGAACCCTAAAAGCCACACAAAGACTCTAGCTATTACTGTTTTTAATAATTAAAGTGCTTGTAAGATGGACTGCAAATGATTGTAATAGGTCAAATATGCATGGCCTTATCTCAGTGTTTTTCTAAATCTTCTACCAAAAAGTCTCCCACTTCTGCATAAATCACCCTATGTGAAATCGAGTAACTCCTGTGTACCAAAGGCTGATAAAGGTATCATTAAAAATTAAACATATTATCCAGTTAACGCTGTGCCTACACCGAGTCTCTAGGGAACGTTTATTGTAGTTAAACGAACATCAGATCTATGAGACTAGAAACGAGGCGTATGGGCGCACCTGTCGACAATAACCGGAGCCCGGGCTGACTCCGCGGAGATCTGGGCGGCGGTGACGTAATTCCCCAGGGCGTAAAACGCCCGCCGGAAAAGGGCGGGTTTGGCGTCGAAGCAGGCTCTCCACGGACTGAGGCAGGGCGGGGGGGAACGCAGCAGGACGCCCCCGAGGGACTGTTTCAGGGACTCTGTCAAGGTGGTTTTCCCTGAACAAGTGGAGGGGGTGGCAATTTATTAAATTATACAGTGCGCAAACCATCGACCCACCTGTCTCCCAATCCCGTATAAATAAATAAGCCGAATATTACAAGAAAGGCCTATAATAAAGATTCATTATAAGTGTACGACATTATTACTAATGCAGTCTGAGCTTTTGTCGCGCATTGATTTTTCCAGTCAAATATCACACTTACAAGTGATCTATTGTTATTTAATATCGGTCAATTGTGTATTTGCGCTATGTGTGCAGTAAACCTGTTGCATCCAGTCCTTCGATGACAATCACTGGAAAGCGGTCCTCCGTCCTCGTCGGCGATGTCTGATCCACACGCTCCAGCACACGCTTCGCTTCCGTGATAACGTTAGCGCACTTACAGGGAATTAACAAAAGCAATGACACCAATGAAAGGAATGTTATGCATGTTTGTATTTAAATTGGCACATTAGCCTAATATTTATCTAAAGACAAACAGGACAGTCTTGTTACCAGAAAAAATGCAAGCCCCAAGTATTTCCATAATCTACAAAAATCTAGTTCGATCGGTCAGGTAAGCATGAAGACATCTTAAATATGCACTATTAAGCAACAGAAACCGAGACTTTCATGAAATATAAACGAAAACTACACTGTAACCTGTTCTAGCTATAGGCAAAATATAGACATTTGGGACCCCGAATTACCTGCGTTGCCGAGAAAGTGAAACGATAGATCATCAATGTACTTTTATCGGGGGTCCAATTAAGCTTAGGGGTCCCTGACTGTAACATAAAACGACTCTAAATCACCAAGGACCTCCCTCATGGAGAATACACCGAGCGATTAAGCGCAACGCGCCGGTTTACTGCGAATAGGCTTAAATAAACCAAAGAAGTGCAATGAATTCGGACGCGTTAGGAAAGCTGATTTTCTCACCCTACCTCGGCCATAACATTGTGGGCTTCTAGGAAGCTGTAGAAGACGCTGGAGTTTATAATATCCAGCGCTGATGGGTGCTGGTCTGGACTCGGGACAGGTACCACGCCGTAGCTGTCAGCCGCGGCCACGGCGCCGTCCTTCGCGGGGCGCAGCAGCTCCTGGCGCCACTGACCGACGCCTTCCCCGGGGACATAGGTGCACACGGCCAGTCGGTTGCTTTGCAGCAGCTTGCTCAGAATTTGGTCTGTCTCGGGCGTGCCACACACGCCATTCACGAAAAAGCCCTTGACCAGAGAGTTTTTCACATTAGGACGAAAAGATGACATTTCAAACACTTTGGCATCTCCTCCAAACCCCGAAATTAACTCGTGTCGAAGGTCGTCGTGGAAAAGAGCTCTCTGGATCCTGTCTTCCACACAGACGTGGAAGGAGTAGCTCTTTTCTCTTCGGAGTATTTCTTGAAACGCCGGAATCTCTGCATCTGTCGGTGGGTTTTTAATAAGAGAAAAATACACGGGATCGACCGCTGGGTCCGTCTCGATCGCGAAGACCCGAGAGGACCACTGGTTCAGACAGCCGAGCACACGTCTGGTCATATTTGCACCAAAATGTCCCGCGAAGGACATCGCGATCAAACTGAGGTTTCATCCACAGGCTGGTTAAAAAAGATACACTGTAATGAATCGAAACTTACGGATCGCTTTCGATGAGAAACCGAATGTAAACACTGTTTACACGAAAACGAAAGTTCATTCGCAGAGCACCGAAACACGAATCTGCACTTTTCCACTTATGATAGACTAAAAAGTCACTATTTTGGATCGCATGCATGCATTGGAATATGTGATCATTACATTTTGGCTAATATGTGTAGATACAACACGCTCTGCAGTTTAATCTGTAATTTTCGTGTCTTCGGATTTTCAGGCACGTGACCCTCCCAGTGTTTCGTTTTCTGTGCTTTGAAAGATGAATTGCTCACCAAGTTTTGCTACGTATACAGTCTGACACCCTTGTGACCGAGTTGCGGCTGATAGTATAAATAAATCCTCTCGTGTAAAAACGAGACCAGAGAAGAAAACCGAACAATGTTTCTCTCAGTCAAAGTCGGTGTCTTGCACTTTGTTTTACAGGTGTGGAAGTGTGTCAGCCACCTTCACATCTTCAGTGATGTGGTGGGGTGGGCACGCACTTGGATGGGCTTTAATTTTCTAAACGTGCAGGGTCCTGGAAGAAAGGATGTGCAGAAAGTAGAGGGGGACATCGACAGAATAGTGAAGAAAAGCAATAATCCAAACACACCGACTCCCAGCAGCGTCAACTACCATTTCACACGGCGGTGCAATTATAAATGCGGGTTTTGCTTTCATACCGCCAAAACGTCTTTCGTGCTGCCCCTCGATGAAGCAAAGAGGGGGCTGCGTTTGCTGAAAGAAGCAGGTGAGTAATGAGAAATCTCACCACCGTCTTCAAAAAACAGATAGATAGATAGATGTCAATAAACAATGCTTTGCATCTTTTTTACAGGGATGGAAAAGATTAACTTTTCTGGTGGGGAACCCTTTTTACATGAGAAAGGTGACTTTCTCGGAAAACTGGTCCAGTACTGCAAACAGGATCTTAAGCTTCCAAGTGTCAGTATAGTAAGCAATGGAAGCATGATCAGGGAGCGGTGGTTTCAGAAGTATGGTAAGCTGCACCATGTCTGTTTTACTTATTAACGGGAGCACTCAGCTTTTTTTAATTTAAAATTGAGCTGCAGTGCCACATATGAACTGCAGGTGGCAGGTTGTTTTAGTGCGCAACAGTTAATTAGCTGCTGGGCAACTTGAAGGAATAACCAGACCCCCTGTGATAAACTGACTTCCTATTCAAGTGAAACCGCGCCTGCTTTATAGTAAAGGTTCCAGATCACAGCAAAGTTGGTAAAATGATTGAGGACATTTGTTGAGAGGATTAGTTATTCATATCTTTTACCTTGTATTTATACAGCAGTGGATCCTAAGCAGGTCACATTTTTGTTGTAGTACACCTGCACGTTAGAGCCAGGATAACAATGCCTTCATCTTTAGCTGACAAGTTCAATTAGAAAGTCAGGCATGTAGGTGGAGGAACAAAAAAAATGTGGACCTGCAGCATTGGGGCTGAGGACCCGGCTATGATCCGCTGCTTTGCGGCATCATAACATAACATATGCCTCACATGTCATGACTCTGAGCGAATTCATCTTTATTAGTCAGAAGGTAAAAGTGTCCCTTTCCCCCATGTGACAGGTGAATACCTGGACATCTTGGCCGTATCTTGCGATAGCTTCTACGAGGAAACCAACGTTCAGATCGGCCGTACACAGGGTCGTAAGAGCCACGTGGAGAACCTGAAACAGGTGCGTGACTGGTGCCGTCAGTACAAGGTGGCGTTCAAGATCAACTCCGTCATCTGCAGCTACAACGTGGATGAGGACATGAGGGAGCACATAACAGAGCTGAACCCCATTCGCTGGAAGGTACGTGGACCTCTTCTCTGGGATACGACAGCCAATCAGCAGTGATTCCTTTGCTAAGATTTTATCTTTGAGGCATTAGAGTATCTGAATCATACTGAATGATTCACTTCATTGTTCATGTCATATTAGATTAAGCTAAAGCTAAATTTATTAATTCCACAGGTATAATTCAGGTATGGTGACTAATTAAAGCGACATGTGTTGTAGACAGAACCCAGTGACACATCATGCTTGCTTGTGCACGTTTGGTACATAGATATTTCAGTGTCTGCTCATCGAGGGAGAGAACGTTGGGGAGAGTGCCCTCAGAGACGCAGAGAAGTTCGTCATCAGCGATGAACAATTTCAAGAATTCCAGGACCGGCACAGCGACATCCAGTGTCTGGTTCCAGAATCCAATCAGAAGGTAGTGCTAACACCACAGCAACTGCACACAGTAATATAGTGACTAACAGAAACAATGTAGCATTAGGGACATAAATAATGAGAAACAGAAATACTTAGATCTGTAATTAAAACGATTCTACATAACAGCATTTGTACTGCATGGATTTTAACAATTTATCTTTCTGAGATTAGATTAAAAAGAGATATGACAAGCATTGTTGAACTAATAGTATGTCTTATTTTTTGTTTTCCCAGATGAAAGACTCATACCTTATCTTGGATGAATACGTAAGCAATTTTATACTTTTTTTTCAGTTTTACCTTTTGGAAACAGCCTGTTATATATTTTAATCATCTTGGCATTTGCAAATGGTGACCTCCTTTATATCCTGAACGTCAGACAGGCCTACATAACAAGCTCGTACATGACTTAATTTCATACCACTTTAAATTCAAAAGCATTTTCATTCACCTTGACCACACATCAGCATTTTCCCTGGTTCACATAGACACCACGTAATTTTTAATGACCCTGCGACTGTTCAGACTGCCAGATGTTTATTGAAAAAATATTATGGCACTATTCTAGAATTATATGATGGAAGAAATTTTAAGTCCGTGCTTACTTCCTTATCGCCTAATCTTATTTAATCTGAAACAGCCATTGTAATCTGTATTTCACAATCTGGCCTCGATTTAACTCTTATATAAACTGCTTTACTTTAAATCGGTATGACAGGAAAACTTCAACTGTGTTTTGTGGTTACATATATCCTGGCTGTGGCGTTAAGTCGTTTATAATAAGTAATAAAGTGAGGCACATTGTTGCTGCATGATCAGCGGCATATTGATTGTAGCAAAGCCTCTGCTTGTCTCCGCACTGAAAACCAAACCGAGCCCCGGGCACGCTGCCATTGAGAGTTTCACAAAATTCGCTCACCTCATCGGGGTTCCATTTTTTTCTCTCATTTATACTGCACGAGTTTGCACAAGCGATGTTTGCAAATCTCCCGAGGAGTAATGCATGGTAACTTTCTCTGCAACTTGTTGCGACTCGTCCTATACTGATAACAGCAATTTACCGGGAATAAATAAACGTGATAGTGACAGAGTACTGTTATGTTAACTTATCTTAACTCTGTAGTGTTCTTTTTCCCTCTAGATGCGCTTTCTCGATTGCAGAGAGGGACGGAAGGACCCGTCGAAGTCCATCCTTGACGTGGGTGTGGAGAATGCCGTTCAGTTCAGCGGCTTTGACGAGAAGATGTTTCTAAAGAGGGGTGGCAGATATCTGTGGAGTAAAGCTGACATGAAGCTGGAGTGGTGATTTCCGGAAGCCAGTGGATTGAGCTGTTTGTTTTCTTAATGTTTTTTTTTTTCATGTTTCGTGTTTTGAAATTCACTTTATTTTGCCATTTTTTCTAAAAATATATAATTATTTTTAACTTTGACTTGTGTTTCTGTATATTTTCCTGTCATTTTATTCTTTTTATTTATTTATACTGATTTTAGTCTAATTTCTTTGCATTTTATTTATGTAAATAAAATATTTTTACCATTCTTTCATCTGTATGTGTCTTGCTGCTTGGCCTGGTCAGGGACACGGGGGCCTGGAGCATTTCCCCGACAGCACAGGGCACAAGGCTGGGGGCACCCTGGGTGGGATGCCTGAGGTTAGCTAAACAAACTTAATGCCTTTGCATTGTGGAAGGGAACCGGTATAACACAGAGTGATCATGCAAACCCAACACACACATACTGTAGCAGCGGCAGGATTCAAACTCCCACTGAGACCTGTCAGCCATTGGGTTACCCACAGTTTTTAACTTTTTAACAAATTTTCTTCATCATAACCAGAGGTGGACATTTCAGGCCCCCAAAAAAAATCCAGACCAAGATTTTGTTTCAACCAACCACTTGCGTCGGTCTGACTTTTTACTTTCTGGACCTGAAATGTCCACCTCTGTTATAATTAATGATGTCATTTCCATATAGCGGTATAGCTGATGTACACTTACACTTCTAAACAAGACGGCTCCATTGTAGATGTGGATAAAGTGGTGTATTACTGCAATAAACCTGTTTCTTAAAAACTTTCAAAAAGCGCTATTTCGACACATTGGATAGTTTATCACTTTATTCCATCACTTTTGGGAATGGTCACAGGTTTATCAGAATATTTCTGAATCATTTAACTGTATTTTTCTCCATTCATTAGCCTACCGCTCGTGCCACTTCATAACATACAGGGATCTACCAATTATGAAGAGCATATCTTTAAAGATCCACTGGGAGCAGAAGCAAATTATCGCCCTTATCCTTTAGATGACATGGTTGATGGTGCTATCGACAGACTTAACACTGTGCCATTTCTGTTAGCTACATATATTTACACTTGTTTTTATTAATATACTGTCACATCTCCTACATTTTGCACCTGTAAATATCAGGACTGTGCAGTGGTCGGCGCTGTGCTGTCTTCGTTTGCGCCTCTATTTTGTCTTCCCACACTGTCCTGCAATGATTGCAAATGTCTGCAGGCACATGAGCTTTATGTCGTTCTGTGTAGGTTTTGAAGTCCTGTGTTGTTTTATGTAGCACCTTGGTCCTGGAGGAATGCTGTTTCGTTTCAGTGTACTATACCGCATGGGTTGACTTGAAAATTTTCTCTGCCAGACATTATGTATAATCAGATTTCATATAATTGTATGATATTCTGGGAAATAATAATAATAATAATAATAATAAGAAAAAGAAGAAGAAGAAGAAAAACAAGAAAAACAATAGGGCTCCATCTGCTACACTACTTGAACCCTTAACACCGATAACCGGGAAGGGGATCCTAGGTGCAGGGCAGGCTAGTCCTATAGGCGACATAGGTGGTCGTCTAGGGCGCCAACTTGCCAGCTAATTTCCCCATAGAGGACGCTCACCTAGGACGCCACATCGGCTGGGACCGGTACTGCCTAGGTGTCTAACACTGTGACCCAAGAATTTGGCATCACTTTCAACACAGGCAAGAGTCTGGCACACGGCGGCTCTTGGCCGAAAGAGGGCGCCGTTTTTTAGTTTTTTCCCAGTGCATTCGTTTCAGTGTAGCAGAATTGCGGTCGAACTGGTTAGGGATACAATTTAAATGGCGTCTGTCCAGCGGGTGTCACGGAACAACTGATTCTTCTCCCTGGTGAGCGAAGTTGGGCTTCGTCGAGGTACCTGGGAATACGTTGGCGGTCATATTGATATAATATTTATTATGTAAGACATTGCCGATGGTCGGGATATAAAATAGACTACGTCGCTTGGGAGGGATCAGACGCTTTCCATGAATCTTTAAACTAAGAAGCTACTAAATTAACACTGATAAATACATGCACACATTAGGTCGCCATCTAACTGGCCAGGATTGCATTTCGATTGAAATACCCGAAATTTACTTTTGGGGTAAATGGGTCAAAGATAGTCATTGGCGTTATTTGTCTTGTAACGCGCTGTTTTTTTTCCCCCCTCCCGACAGGTTCCTAATATAGAAATAATACGTTTCGGTGGATGTCATGGGCATATAACTCAGTGGATCATGTGCAATACTGAAGAAATGCGGAAAGGCTGAAAGCGTGTTAGTTGAATAGTCGCACGTACGAGCCATATGCCCCTTTAATCCAAAGCGGCATCTCGGGAAACTCAGCCGGCTTCTCCGCCGGGGGACCATTACCGGAGACCGATACCGGAGACCGATACCGGAGACCATTACCGGGGCATAACGGCAAGCGCACCAGAGGCCAGGTAATGTCTGTCTTTTTAATTTGCTTCTCCCCGTTTTATGATCGACAGGCAGTTTGATGAGAACCCGGCGTCTTCATCGTGATACATGTGATAGTATTGCTTTTTATCTGCACTAGTTTTGGCCGTGAATAGCCTACTTTCTGTTTGTCCGATTGCGTTTTTTGTGTGTTTGTTTCCACTTGTTTTTTCGTTGCAGCTCGATCGACTATCATCAGTGCATCTCGTACTATTCAGTCTAAAAGTCTCCCCTTTAGGAGAAAACCCGTGTTTGTGCAGGTGATTTATCCGCAAGTAGGTGGGGAAACGTCCTTACACGCCGTAAGTTTGAAATGTGGATATAACGGCATATTTCTATAGAATAGCTTCCATCCATTTTCCATATTCCCATGTCCTATACAGGCGTACGGGGGCTACCCATCGCAGGGCGCACACACAAACACACACACACACACACACACACACACACACCCCCACCATTGACATGTACATGCACACCTTTGGGTGATTTGGTGACGCCAATCAGCCTCAGCATGTTTTTGGACTGTGGGGGGAAACCGGAGCACCCGGAGGAAACATGAGGACATGGGAAGAACATGCAAACTCCACACACGCAGAAGCCGGGGCTGAGAAACGTGCGTGTTTATTTGAGGTTTGTATTATAAAATGAGAGCCAAGGCTTTCTGCGTCATGTGTATTTATGCTTTTAACTGTAATACTGCGCGTGCCTTCACAGAAACGGATGGAACAATATGAGGAATCAGTACTATCTGAATTTTCGTTTTCACAACGTTGCCTTCTTCCTCTTCCTACATTGTCGTGTGCATTACAGGGTTAAGACTGATTGCTCTACGATTATATTTGTAACGATCTTTATCACAACAATTTTTGCTATTGCTATTATTCCACGGATGTATTTTTAATTTGACGTTTTGTTAAGCTCTCTTATGGAAGTGAAGTTGGCTTTTTGTCATTGATTCTTTTCGGGTGAAGGGCATATTGTTCAGTGTTTGTATACTAAATTTAAATGTTCATGTTCCTTTTGGGACGTGAACCTGAAATGTCCTGGTGGTCCATCCAGTCACTCTTTCCTGTTGCTGCTATATCGCCAGAGCTACAGTTATAAGAGACTCATAAATTATCCAGAGGAAACTGTAGGCAAAAACATATACAGTGTATTTAATTGCTGCTCTGTTTATCGATCTTATATTGCCAAGTTATGTCATGCTCTTAGAGGTTACCTTCAGGGTAAAACAGTCATAATTTATCTTTCAGTTAAACTTAACCGCGGAGCTTGGACTGAGTCATTATTGCGTGTGTATATGAAACCAACAAGTAGGATGCATTGGAAGTTATTCAGAACATTAAATTAAATGGTAGATTTATTAACCCTCATTATTTCAACTTAAATCATGGCGAAATGCTTGTAAAAATTCCATTTCAAAAGCTTCAGTCAGTCCAGAAAGTCTCTTTAGTTGATTATGTATGTGCAACAGTTGTGCTTATATGGAATACAAAGTGTTTTTGGTGTTTAGAAGAATCCTGTGGCCATATGTGTGTTTTACATTATCAGTATCAAGAATTATTTAGGTTCAGGGACCTGGAAAGTCTGGAGAAGTGGCAGTTTTTCTTGTGAGAAAGGTTACTGGGAAGCTTGTTACATCAACTGGGCCAGTGGTGGGGGAGTGAAGATGAGCTCCAGAGGGAGGGCTGGGAGTAAGTAAGCAAATCGACCTGACCGATGCTGCCTAAGGGGGAGGTTGACGTGTTCCAGCCCCGTAACAGTGCAAATGAGGGGACGCCTTTGGAAATGGCTGAACAGGAAACTCCGCACGCTATAGCTCTGAGAGACGACGACCAGGAGCCAAGCCGAGATGCTGGTTGAAAAACAGGCCGGTTATCTGAGGCCGGGCGAGGAAGCTGTCCACCTTCGGGCTCCGGCAGAGCTTAAATAAGCTCATGTTTAATAAGTGCTCATGTTTGAGCGACACTCTCGCGTCACACCTGAGCACTGTGACATTGCCTGGAAATTCCAGGGAAATTCCGAATTTGTGTTATGGCAAAATTGACTGGAGTTCTCATGACTTACTGGATGTCCTCGGTAGAGATGTTGCCAAATTGGACCCGATGCTGGCCCATGAGGATCGGGCTGAGTGTTTGCCAGCCAGCCTCGAGGGCGTTGCTTTCCCATCTGTATCGTTGTCTCAGTGTTTCTTTAATGACGTTGTGACCAAAGTGTGTTCTGGGACAGACCCTGTCTGCCAGGACCCTCTTTTCTTCCTCAGGACCCTTAGAATTTACTTTACGGCCTGCAGTAGCAGCCTGCGCTGCTGATCATGGTAATCCATGCCTCTGTCTCCTACAGGTGCCCCAAAAACCCCCTCTCAGGTCCCATTTGCCCCAGATCGTGGGTAAGGGCTTGGGGCTATTGATATAGCTATTGATCTGTTTTATCTCGAGCCTAGTGCCGGTAAACCCATTGAGTGACATAGGTGGTCACCAAGGGCCGACTTAGCAAGCCAATTTTATTGGCGTCGAAGCTTGCCGGGGGAGGGGGGCAGGGAGGGGATGGTATTTACGTAGTGCTCCACAGGGGCTTCAACCGGCCCTGCCCACCCCCCTGACTGCGCGCTGTGTCAGTGTAACTTTGACATGACCATTGCTGGTCGGGTTACTTGACCTGGCAAATGTTGAGGTGGAATTCCAGTGATTTAGTATTGGTGCCTTTTGTTTATCTTTAAAAAAAAAAGAAAAGAAAAAAACATTATGAGAAGCTGGCTAGAGAAGCAGGGGAGAAATTCTGCTGTGCTGTAATTCATTCTCAGGGATTCTAAGGATTACTGTCAGCGTCACCTCAGCTGCCCCGATTATAATTACCTGCATAATTAAATCACTAATTAGCTAGTTAAACCAGCCATACCTTAGGAATTTATCCGGTACAGTGGCTTTGTGGATAGCACTGGAGCGTCACACCTTCAGGTTTGCGGTTTGAGCCCTGCCTTAATCTTTGCATGTGGAGTTTGCCGGCAGATATGACTGTGTGCACCTTGCAGTGGCCTGGCGTACCGTCCCTGTCTCGCGCCCTGTGCTTCCCCGGGAGCACCAAGCCCCCAACAGCACTGTGCAAGATAAGTGGTTGTAAGATGGATCGGTGGGCGATACGTTTCAAAAAGCTCCAGGCAATCTTGAGAGGGATGTTGAAATCGGGTTTCCTTGAGTCTCAAACAATCGTCACAAACCATCTACGTGGATTGCATCTCGTCCTGCTTCCCAAAGGCCCCACAGGGCATTGAGAAATTGGCAGACCTGCTTAATGCAAAGTGGAACTTTTTTTCTGTCTGTTATGCAGAGTCTGTAATTGCTGTGGAATATAGGGTTGACAATACTTTTCGAATGTGTCTGGAAATACCGAATGAACCCGGAATACCTGCAGGCTTGTGTACAGAAGCTGGCATCTCGGTGGAGCCCAAGTGTCGGTTACGACACCTGATTGCTTCTCACATAGCAGAAATGCCTTGGGGGTGACCGGGCAGGCGTTCCAGGCTCCCCTTCCCGGAGTCGGGGTGTGCCGGCTGACTCAAACGCTGCCTATTTTTAATAGTGTGTTTATTTCTGTTTTGTTCAGGTTGACGGCTGGTTGGCCACATGTAATGCTGAAATGTCCCAAGGCTTGGGAGGTAGAACTTAACAAATGTAACAGCTTAAAAGAAATAAATAAGGAGAGAAATAAACAAACACACTTTCAAAAGAGAATTTCAGTAAAATGCTCCAGGACCCATTAGTCCTTTTCTGAAGGTTGTGTATCAGGTGTGTATGTGTGTTATTCAAACATGGAGGTGGAATGAGGAATCTGTAGCTTCACAGAAGGAACCTTGGAAATGAACTACAGAAGGACTCTTTTCCGGGTAGACTGGCATTGAGAAGCGCTCTAGCTTTTTCCGCAAGCATCTTAAGCCTCTCTTGACTGTGGTGCAAAAAAACAGGGGGAAATCCACTTTCCCGTAAGCCCTGTTTAACTGTTCCACCAAAACAGCTGCTTCTTGGCTCTCAGCGCGTATCCCGGTGATTCCAGTTAGCTCGGGATCGAAGTCTTCCCGTCTCTCGCAGCGTGATTGTCCTCCGAGAAGGAAACGTTTTCTTAATTGATACTGGAATTTAATGGGTAATGATTGAGAACATGCATGCTGAGAACGGAATAAGAGATGGGACACCATTAAGCAAGTCTCAGAAATGTGGTAAACTTTCTCCAAAAGTCGATCCATCCAATGCAGGGTTATCAGTCAGGATCCTATCCCAACCAGCATGGGGCATAAAGCAGGGATACAGCCTGGATGGGATACCAGTCTATTGCAGGGCACAACCTAGAGATGCCAACTGATGTAACTGGAATAAAGGAGGACAGGATTAAACCCGCAGCCTCGAGATGACAGCAGCCGCAGCAGCAGTGTTACCCAGTGTTGCAGCATGCCATGCTAATCCAGAAGTGTCTGTCGCAAATACAGTATTTGTGTCCGCTAGCTGCGGCTGAAGAGGACTGTTGTATTGTTTTCGTGGTTGCTCCTGAAGAGCTCATTGTTCCGGTGTCTTAACTGAACAAAGCGGTATTTGTCATATTTATAAAAATTTATACGTCCATCTGGTAACTGAGCACAATAAGCAGTTAGAAGATGGATGGATGTGCATCCACTTTTGTTTTAGTAAATGTTCATTTTCCTGGCAGAAAGTAGGGTGGAGAAATGTGCAGAAAACTTTAATTTAGAGGCTCAAGCTAACTGGGGCATATAGAGAAATTTAGGCATAAATTGGATTTTTGGAGGAACAAACACAGTCCTGTCTTTTGGTTGGCTTGATATTATGTTTCATTGGTTGTCATAAGGTCAGCTTACGCCCAAGTGCCCATCAACAAGAGGTTAGGTCAAATGGTCCAGTCTGTGTGTTCAGGAACTGCTATAGTTTCCTCAGACAGCACCCTGGGATGCTAACCCTTCTCCTGGGTTTCTGTGGCGATTTACTGCAGAGACCCCATGCAGCGAGAACAAAAAGAATTTAAGACTGAATGTCAGTGTCTCGGGACGGAGCAAAAACATGGACCATTTGTGGGTTCCTGAAGACCAGGTTGGGAAACACTGTTTTATGTGCATCCATGTTTTCCTCATCTCTCCCACCACGGGAAGGTGACGTCAAGGCTGTCAGTCCCCGATGAAGTATGAAAATGATCTTTACTGTTTATTATTATTGAAGTCGAATCTGAAAGCAGACTATGTCCTAGGGAACAGAGAGATCATTATCACCTCAGGTTGAATTGCCATGCATATATTTCTCCTTGTCTGACAGTAACCACCATGTAAGATTAATCGCCTCTTAGGAGGGACACCACCTTTCATAAACTAGCCCAGGAAAGTGTTTTCCTTACCATAGTTTTAGTATTTGGAGTTTTGGTAGTGTTTACTTTTCATGCGATGAGCCACTCTGTGGCCATTCCACGTGCCTTCATTGTGACATCACAGACATTCCCGTCCAATGGCGCGCTTACGTCAGAACATTGGCAGTAATGGAATTCAAGTGTTGCTAAGGACTATATACAGTGTGTTCCTCTTTATGCCTTTTTCACTGAGCACCTTTTGTATGTAGCTGTTGTCTTTCATGTGTGAAACAGTTAAGATCCTATATATAAGAGTTATGGTAACAGTTCATCCTTTAAGGTTAATGTCACTGAGACAAAGGCCAAGCCATTGTTTACAGAATCTGTGATTTACAAAAAGAAAACTCCTAATACATTGATAACATTTTTTGATGTTTAGAGAGGACTGAGGGATCAAGTGAGGCATTTCGTACATGACTTACTAGATTCACTCAGCGGAAGCTAACAACACAACCAGCAGTAAGTATGTCAAGTCAAATGGCATTTTGTTGATCGTCAACAATCCCGACTGACGTGCATTTTTCTGGGACAGATATGTTATCAGAATTTCATAATCTAGTTTTATTCTTCGCAGTTGAAAATAGGACTCTCTGTTTGCCTGGGCCCCATACAGGTGGGAAGTCACGACGGGCCTGTTTGCGTAGCTCGCTCTGATTCTCTCTGCTACTGCTGAGTAGGTAAGCTGACACGTTGGCTGCGTCGCGGGCCCCATGCCCTCTGGCAGCCGGCCGAGGGTCCAGCCTGTTCCCGGCTTCGGAACAGGCCTCTCCGTGTCACCGGTGCCCATGGAGAGCAGGAGACGGAACTGACTCCCACGTACCCGGCGTCCCCGCCCGGCTAAGCACTACCGCAGGGGTGCATCCCCTACCGCCGTGATCTCGCTTCAGGAGCCTGGATTTATTTGGGGTCTTGTAACCAGTCTGGGTGGGGCTGTGTTCTATGTCCAAATGCTTAAGGTCATTTCTAAGCCAACTTGGTTACGGTAGCCAACGTGCAGGACGACATTCAAGACGTTGCATGAGCCTTGTTGCGCAAATTCATGCCCTGTAGCTCTGTGTGTGCAATAACTTAAATTTGTCAGAGGGAAAAGCTTCCCGAAACACATTTTTTCGCCTTCTCAGTGTTGTTCAAACACAGCAGTGTCCCTAGTGAATTATCTGTCATGGCACACAAGTGCTGACTGCTAGCGGTTTTTAAATAGCTCCCTTCCAAGGCTGAGAGGTCTGGCGAGTTCACTGCAGTGACCCACGCCCGAGATCTGCCAAGCAGGTCCGGCAGGAGCAGGACTAGCCGATTGGCTGATCGCTGGGGATTTAGCTGGGTCTTGCAAATGCGCCGGTCACGGTTCACTTGGAGAATCCATCCCCCCAAATTCCATAGCTGCTCATCCGGCACAGGGGTCAGGGTGAACATAAATCACTGGAAACACAGGTCATGAACAGAGGTGGATAGTTCAGATCCAGAGAATAAAAGTCCAGACCAAGATTTTGTTTCAACCAGCCAGTTGAGTATAAAGCTTCAGTCACAGAATACTTAACTGATTGTTTGAATCAAAATCTTGGTCTGGACTTTTAGTCTCTGGACCTGAGCTATCCACCTCTAGTCATGAGACAGGGACACCATGGACTTTTTTTCATGATGGATTTAGGGTAATTGCAACCCAAATCATTCGATCATCCCACTTCTTATTATTGGACCAGGGATGCACAGAGCCTGTCCAAGGCAGTTTTGGACTGCGGTATAACCTGGATGGGGTGCCAGTTCATTGCTGGGCACAGTCTCACACATCATAGGCAGTTTAGAGATGCCACATGTCTTTGGACTGTAGGGGGACGATCGAGTGCCCAGAGGGCACAGGGAGAAGTCACCAAAACACACAGAGCACAGGCAAGTGAAAGGCAGTGCTGCTACCCACCAAACCGCACTGTTGTTGGAAAATAATGAGAGATGCTTCAGTATTGATCTTTTTTCTGTCTCCCCGATAGCATTTCCATGCACGTTGTTGGCAGAGCTACTGCCGTTTTGAAAATTAATTAATGTTTCGGGTTTCCTGACTCAGTTTGTTCTGTAATATGGTTTAGCTTGAAGTGTCGGCAGACGGTTTGTGTGCGTGATTCACGGGTTTCAGAAACATTTAATAACACGTTTGCACATAAAAAGTGAAACAATTTGAAGTAGAGAGGAATAACAACAGAGTTTGGTTGCTGAACTGTGATTTTTCTGTTTACGATTTTGTTCAGGATATAAATGACGTGATTCTTGACAGTCTGGTGTTACTGTTCCCCTTGAGCTCTGGTTAAGGCACTGGTTCTCTACCCGGTTTCATTTTGGTCTTGTAAGCATCACAACCAGGATAAGTTGTTGGGAAGATAGATGGATGGTATATCCAGATCAGTGCTGCATGTAATGCACCACGTCTATTGATTTGTGAGCCTTGTGCTGACTGCTGAAGACCATTTGTTTCATGCGTTCTGTACTGCAGTTTTTCCATCCATCTATCTAATCTTCTTTTCTTTGGATTGTGGTGGGAAGCCAGAATACCCAGAGGAAACCAGTGCATCACAAACTGCAGTGTACTTCTGCACACGGACGACGTTATCTTAGCAGAACATTCGGGGGGGGGGGTCATGCTCTAATCTCTGTAGATGCTTTTCCCTGCTTGTGCTCATCGTAAATGTTTACATCCAGAAAACGGCTTCCTCTACATCTTCTGTGTTTTCTGTTGACATCAGCACATTTGACAAGGTTCACTTGGTTTAACTTCTGTATTGGGGGCGTCTCTGCTAGCTGTTCGGCTTTATACTCTGGCATGTTGTCAGTTTTAAGCTTCAGTGTTCAGATGCTACCTTTAAAATCATTGGGGATTGGGGCATTCCTTGCCGTTACAATAATGGCATCCTCTGAAAAATCAGCGTTCCTCACACAATATACAATTAATAATTTTTTTTTCCCCCTCAGATGATGCGTCTTGTGTTATTTTGGACAGCAGGCGGCACCCTTTGGAAATGGCTTTGCTCTCAGACCGGGCGGTGTCTGACGTTCAATAACGTAATTTAATAAGTGTAAATTTGAAGAGTCTTTTTTTTCCCAGAATGCTTGGTGATAATTCAAATCCCCAGATAAACATGTTGCTTCATGACAAACTTGGGTAGAGCCGATTTCGCACACAGTGGGAGCGTGAAGCCCTGTGCGCCGCAAAATATCAAAGGGGTTTATTTTGAGTCCTTTTTGCCAAAGATCACCCGAGTGAATGAGCGTCGATTTGTCAGGCAGTTCACTCTCTAGAGGAGACGACAGTCTGCACGCATCTGGGTGGCTATTAGCCCTCAGGAACTGGGAAACATTTCAGGTATTGGGTGAATATAATTGTCTGAAAGGAAAGTCAGTGTTTTAATGTTTTGATAATATTCATTATGCCGCTGTATGTGCAGTAATCTTAGCCTGAGGCTTTGTTGTACTTTAAATCCAAAATCAGGAGGGATCGAGGGAGACCACAGTGCAACGTGTGATTATGGCCTGGGGGTAGCTGTCCCCCAGGAGTGGGGAGCCGAGGGCGATTGCGTGTCAGGGGGCTGTCAAAATCCCAGTTTCTCTCACTCTCTATGACAGATTCCAAGGCCAGCCTCCCGAACCGCCCAGTACAAGCCTGGCTTGGACCCGATGCAGCTGTTTCTTTAAGTGCCTGCACTAAATTGATGTTTCACGTCGTTGACAGGCCTCACTGATCAGAGGCACTGAAAACAGTCTCCTGGCATCTGTCTCATGTATGCGCAAGGGTAAAAAAATCACATTAAAGATGCAGGGGTTGACCAACCGTTGGCAACGCTATGGCTCCGTCATGGTTATTGTTTTTATCTTGATCAGCTAGCTGGGATTGTGTGTGAAAACAAACAGGTGTTCAGGCACCGGCAGCGTGATTCGGGCTCCGTGAAGAGCCATGCTGGCTGATGTGAGCCTGACGTGTGCCGTCTGGTACCGTGTGCAGTGGGCGGTTAGCAAGAGCGGCTAAGCTAAATTAAAACATTGTATTTTAAAAGTGCCATTTTCATGTGCCTACTGTAGCATTTTAATTTGTTCTTGCTAAAACTTGCATATATTTACTCAATAGATCAAACTAATGTTTTAATAAAAATGTAAGACGTACTATTTTCCAAGCCTTCATTTGAACTTCATTACTTCTCCTTCTTTGAAAATGTTCTAAGGGGCTTTGATTTATTTACCTGTGCCATGCTTCAAATGGATGATTAGAGGGTTGATAGTGAGCTCACAGCCTGAGGAGCCAGCTATTGGGTGGGTCAGATGTCACTCAAACTCCAAGGCACCAATCGCAAATATATAGGCGGGCCTTGGAGCATCATAAAGGATTAGACTGGATGAAAACCATGGCGAAAGATTTGTTTGAAATGACTTGGTGAATGGGTCGATTCCTGGGCTAGTACATCCTCAAAGGGAGTCAAAGATTTTTTTGCAGAACTGTGGTTTAAAGTACATTTGTTTGTATCCGCACCACCGGTAGGTAGTGTAGATAATCAAAGTAATGGGTAGCATTCTGTTATCCCCGACTTGCTTCAATACCAGTGAAGCGCCAAAAATCAGCAAAATGTACATTCTGTGTAACTTTAAGAGCTGTACGAGGACGTGTAGTAGCAACGAGAGATGGAAAGAAGATAAGGTGCAGAACGCTCGGGGGGGGGGGGGGGCGGGCGGGGGGGGGGGGGGGGGGGGGGGGGGGGGGGGGGGGGGGGGGGGGGGGGGGCGGGGG